>CM065387.1:11495000-11912500 GCA_033060915.1 Euryodendron excelsum | reverse complement strand
AAGAAAAACCTTAGCGGCGCGATTCTCATGAATCCAAAATTTGCGCAGCTCGATCCCTCGAGATCCCGCAAGGATCCCTTGAGCTCAATCCCAGGTTTTGCAAGCTCACTATTTTTGCCCTCGAGATCTCTCGAGAATCCCTCGAAATCATTTTCTGCAACCAGCGCACTATTTTTGCCCTCGAGATCCCTCGACATCCCTCGAGGATCCCTCAAAGTCCCTTTCATCAACCATTATGTATCATACAAGTCTCTCTTAGCACGAGCTTGCATGAATAAGCTTTAAATCCTTTCCGAATGCTTGTGATAAATATCCCAATACTCCAAATTACATCAAACAAGACTTGGTACGAAATTTAGCCAATTACATAACCTTACAAAAACCTCTCTCTCTTAGAGTCCCCATTCTACTCTCAACCAACAAGCATGAGGAAGCTGGGTACATCTTACCCAATGAGCAAAGGATCATTGAGTTATACTCTGGGCAATCCAATCCCCTAGGACAACGACGATAACCCTGCTCACTACCACCCAAGGCGGAGGTCGTGCTCAGAGAAGGCAATGTTGCTTCTTGTGGTTGGTATCTTGATGTACTTCTTCCTTTTTCCTCATATCTCTCGTCTTAAAGAGTATAACACTTACAATGAAAATTGACTCAGCCTCCAAATGTATGCTCGAGGTATCCCAAGTGTAGGACGATAGAGTAGTATAACTCAGAAGTACAAGATCGATCCACAGGGAGCAGGTTACACAGAACCACAAGCACTAAAACACTTCTCTCAGTTGCTCACAAAAATCCTACGACTTGCTTCTAAAAGGAAAAGAAAAATCTGATTGTTTTTGAGAAGGTGTATTTATCTAAACCAATTCAAACTCAAGAGTAATTCATTGGAAAACTATGTAGTTTTAACTATTAGGAAAAAGGTCCCGGGATCAGCTGCTTCAATCAATTACATCTCTTGGAATTCCAAAAGAGATAAATCGATAACTTAAATCTTTCGACTACGTAGCGAGTCTCAGATTCGGAAGATTTAGCGGTAAAAACAAGTATTCTTCAAAATTTCAACTCCTAGAATAAATCAGGTTATTTGAATCAAGGACGAGTACCATCGATTTGTGCAGCGTATATACTAAATATAGATTCACGCATAAACGTTATCGAACATTATCAAACGTCTAAGTTTTTGAAAGTTCTAGAACGAAGAAGATGGAGAGAGAAAAACTAGAAGATTTAACTTTAAAACCAATAACATACCTCCTTCATTCATCCAAAACATTCGATTGATCTTTGATTTTGATTCCGAGATGAAACGGTTTAGCTACTCATCTTCATAGTATAAACACAAATCGCATAAAAATAAACTGAATATATTGATTGCAAACCTGAATATCTGATTACAAGAATCGTGAACAACTATGAACCTACTGCTGCTGCTACTCTTCAAACAAAGTTAAAACGCAAACCCTAAAATAAACAATAATCCCAGCTTTTAGAGGCTTCCAAAACTCTGCATATTCGCACAACCGTTCGAACGCCTGTGCTATCGTTCGAACGCATCGGACTACCGTTCGAACGGTACGTCGAACGCACTTCGGACGAAAAATCTGCTCTCTGAATTTTTTGAACGCATTTCAAACCTAATTCTGACGTGAAAGCATTCAACGTACCATTCGAACACAACTGCATACCGTTCGAACTCTCTTGAGGACCATTCGAACGCCCTTCGAACGCCGAATCCGTTTTAGCACAAATTTGTCCTTTTTAAGCTAGGATTCCTGAAAACAACCATAAAACTTAATTAATAACGAATTAGGATTAAAAATAACATAACTAAACATATTATAAAGCTATAATTAACTAATTAAGGCATGTAGATTGTACTTTTAGAGTACAATCATAAATCTTATGAATTTGCATTGTAACATATGCACAACCTATAGATTGTTTTAAGTTTCCTCAAATATCCCAAGTTTGCAATTGCTACTGTTTCAACCTTCCAACTGATAACCAACAAATGTCTTTCAACCTCTTTACTTTCATCCCAATGACTCATTATAGGATTGTGCCCATTGTTGGAAATACAATCATTCAGCAATTGCAGGAGCCTTTGCTTCATTGATTGAGCTGTAAATGTGATCTTAGATATATAAGATGCGGTCGATTCAAATTGCATTGAAATGGGTTCATGCAAAAGGTGGATGCAGTCGGGTGCTTAGAACACACGAAAGCAATGATTTTGAGGCCGTTGGGGCATGCATTCAAGTTTTAATTTTTCACATGTCAATAATGTGATCTCATACACAGATTAGGCTTGCAACTTGAGGTAGTGTCTAGTTTGGGTTGGCGAAACATCAAGCGAAAAACATGACACTTATTGTCCCCTCCACATTGGGTGATAACTTTTATGATCACGCCCAAAAAGATTGCTACACTGATTGCTCCTTACCACTCGTCAGCTAAAATAGAAAAAAAAAAAAAAAGTTCTTACAGTATTATAGTCAAAGTGTATAGAAAATCGTGGAGTTATTATGCTCATCATTTCAGCCGGCCAGTGAGCTGCTCTGTTACCATGGTGACGAAGGAAAGCAGAACACTAGGTCCAATTGATCTCCAATGAGAATAGGACAGATCGATGATAAAGATAAACATATGTAATTTTTAACAGGAGCCCTTGTCACCGGAACAAAGCGAAATCACTTGGTTTGCTATCACTCCTCAGTGATCGGCAGGGACGGAACTAGCTAGATCATGACGATGGGGCATGGCCTCTCCTAGTTTCACAAAATTTTGTATAGGTCTTATAAATTTTGAGTATTTATGATAAAAAAAAGTAGTGTATGACCCTTTTCAAAATTTTTAAAATTTTATCTTGGTCTTATAAAATTCAAATTTTTTTCACCTTGGTCCTTTACAAAATTTAGAAAATTTTACCTTCACCTTTCAAAGTTCAAAATTTTGAAGGCCCTAAATATTTTAGAATCTTATATGCTATAGTTAAGGTCCTATGTAGTTTTTTTATTTTTTTAAATAAAAAAAACATAGTCCAAATGAGAAAAAAAAAAACAGTTAGAAAAAGCCGGCCAAAAAACAACACAATAGATAATTTCAGAAGAAAAAAATCCCTAGTTTAACCACAAAGATTTAATATAAATCTTTTAAAAAATATTAAAAAATATAAAAAGCTTTGTTTAAGATTGCCGCTTTAGGTCTCCAATTATAATGAGCCAACCCTGTGCAATGCTTTCTAGCAGTATTCCACAACACATTGCCCTTTGATGCTTTTAGAAGGCGTCTATGCATAGAAGTTGGTGACGGGGATTTCCCGACCAGACCGGAAGCCCTTCTCATACCGCCTAGTCGTATCCCGACCAGGTATCCACTCCATCCGTCCACGAACTTCCTGATCTGAAGGGTCGCTCGCAACGGTCCCCTGATCGGGTCGGGGCTCGACCGTGTCCGCGAGGCCCACTTCTGACACCGGCCTCTCTGGACTGCATCAGGGACGTGGATGTGGCATGTACCTGCAACAACCGCCACGCCCCTGACACCGCTCTGAGCACATGCCACCCTGGAGTGTGAAGATGGCGCTCTCGAGTGCTCTGACATAGTTCTGACCTTCCAATTAGAAGCCGCCACGTGGAAGGACCACCTACCTCCACTATGCAAGCATACAAGGAAAAACTTCGGCCCAAAAAAAAAAGAGGTATGGATACACAGTCAACCCCTGGATATCGGACCTTCTCTCCCACGTCGGAATCACCTTGAATCTAACTTGCACACCGGAGGGCCATTAGCTCCCATCACACCGGTGGGTTTTGGTGCAGGAGATCACCGTCCGACCATTGTGCCGTTCATCCCAAACCTGGGGGCAAGCCCGCACGAGATAGCTGCATCATCAGCTGGCGCCGTCTGTGGGAACCGTTTTCTCTCGTGATAGTCCATGGTCTTGACTAGGTCTGGGATTAGCACCCTCCCCGAAGAAACCTCGATGGCCGACACCAGTGCAGATAAAATAGCTGCCTTGGAGAAGACGGTGGCGGACATGATGGCCAGCATGCAGCAGCTGGTCCGTCAAAACGCAGAGTTACTCCAACGAAACCCCCCTCTTCCACCTGAGATCCCACCGCAGCCCAGCCCGGTGGCGGACGAACAACAGGAGCAGGAGGTCGACAAGGATCCATCCATCCTCCCCAATAACGGCGAAAACGGCAATGGGGGACGAGTCGAAGACCCCCTACTTCGCCGCGAGCCTTACATCGAAGAAGCACGTACTAGTCACGCCATCCCGTCAAGGATGGAGATGGTGGGCGACAAACCGGAGAGCTCCCATGTTTGGGACGAGCAAATGAAAGCCATGCAAGCCCAGATGGCTGGAGTTTTAGCCGCGGTAGAAGCCAAAGCCCCAAATGCAGTAGACACCCTCATTGGCCGAACGGCCTCACCGTTCACGCAGAACGTAATGGACTACCCACTCCCCCAGAAGTTCAAAATGCCGACTTTGGACTCTTTTGATGGATCTAAGGACCCGGTAGACCATTTGGAGACGTTCAGGGCACTCATGCACCTGCAAGCAGTGCCGGATGAGATCATGTGCAGAGCATTTCCGGTCACGCTGAAGGGTTCGGCGCGAACCTGGTTCAACAAGGTCAAACCAGCGACGGTCTCAACCTTCAAGGAACTTAGCAAGCTGTTTGTGAGCCACTACATTGGAGCCCAGCGGCAAAGGAGGCCTGCGGCGTATCTGCTGACGGTGAGGCAGAAGAAGGCTGAGACGCTAAGGGAGTATGTTGCAAGGTTCAACCAAGAGACGTTGGCCGTGGACGATGTCGATGACAAGGTGGCTGTCACGGCGTTCATGAGCGGCCTGAGAAGTGGGAAACTCCTCTTCTCCCTATCAAAAAGACCGGCCCAGGACATGGCAGAATTGATGCTCCGGGCTCAGAAGCACATGAACGCGGAGGACGCCATGAGTGCCAGGCGAGATAATGACGAAGGGGACGGTTCACGCTCCGAGAAGAAGCGAACGAGCGGAACATCGAACGACGAGAGGGAAAGTAAAACAAGCCGAAACGCCAACCGGTCGAGGAACAGGGGCGAAGGGAGACGCGAGTACTACCGCGGCCTCGATCAAACGTTCACCCCTCTGATGACGAAGCTGAAGGATGTTCTGATGGAGATCAGAGATGACCCAGACCTGAGATGGCCCGAGCCTTTGAGGACACCTTCGGGAATGAGGAGCAAGAGGCGATACTGCTGCTTCCACCATGACCATGGCCACGACACGGAGGACTGTATCGATTTGAAGCAGCAGATCGAAGATCTGATCAAACGGGGGAGGCTGAGCCGCTACGTGGCCGGTGGAGTTCGAGCACGGGCGGAGCGACGCAGCCCAGCAAGAACGGAAACAACCACCCAACCCATTGGAGAGATAAGGGTCATTGCCGGAGGATCCGCTGGAGGAGGAGAGTCCTCGTCGGCGAGAAAGAAACATGTCTGAGACATCCGGAATGAAGCAGAAGTAATGCTGGTCGGGACGGCCAGCAAGAAGATGAAGAGCGAAGGTCCCGCGATCACGTTCACCGAAGAAGAGGCCACCGAGCTACACCAACCGCACGATGACCCCCTGGTCATCTCGGCGGTGATCTCCAACTTCAAAACTTGGAGAATCTTGGTCGACAGTGGGAGCTCGGCAGACATCCTGTTCCGAGGGGCCTTTGAGAAAATGAAGATCGGCCAGGAGAAGCTACAACCAGTTAACTGCCCGCTGGTCGGCTTCACCGGAGACCGGGTGGTCCCCCTCGGTTCCATTACCCTGCCAGTCACCCTTGGGGAAGAGCCACACCGGACGACGAGGATGGTACACTTCTTGGTGGTGGATTGCCCTTCCGCGTACAACGCCATAATTGGCCGAACCGCCCTGAACCAGTTTAAGACGGTCGCTTCCACGTATCATCTCCGAATCAAATTCCCGACCGACACTGGGGTCGGGTGTGCAAGGGGCGACCAAAAGGAAGCACGGGAGTGCTATGTGGCTTCCCTCAAAGGAGTGCCCAGCAAGGAGACCTTGGTGATCGAAGAGCTCGAGCCGAGGGACGAAGAGGAAGTCAGAAGGGGAGAGCCGGCGGAGGAACTAGAAGAGGTCCTGGTCGGGCCACCGGGACAGGACAGAAAGGTGAGGATCGGGACCGCCGCCCCTGAAGAGTTGAAAGAGCAGCTGAGGGAGTTTCTGAGAAGTAACGCAGACGTGTTCGCCTGGTCTCACGAGGACATGCCTGGTATTGACACACGAGTAGCGGCCCACTACCTGAACATCGACAATGAGGCCAGGCCGGTCAAGCAGAAGCGGAGGAATTTCGCACCGGACCGGAACGACGCGGTGGCTGAAGAGGTGGAGAAGCTGGTGCAGGCAAAGTTCGTCAGGGAAGCGCACTACCCTACTTGGCTCTCGAACGTTGTCATGGTAAAGAAGTCCAACGGGAAGTGGCGGATGTGCGTCGATTTCACCGACCTGAACAAAGCATGCCCCAAGGACAGTTTCCCACTACCGACCATTGATCTTCTCGTCGACTCCACGGCGGGGTATGAAATGCTAACGTTCATGGATGCTTTTTCAGGATATAACCAGATCCGAATGGCGGCGCGCGACCAGGAGCATACAGCTTTCATTACCGATAGGGGGCTCTATTGCTACAATGTTATGCCATTCGGGTTAAAGAATGCTGGGGCAACATATCAACGGCTGGTCAACCTCATGTTCAAATCCCAGATCGGGCGTAATGTGGAGGTTTATGTGGACGACATGTTGGTGAAGAGTAAGGAGGCCGCCCACCACCTGCGGGATCTGGAAGAGACGTTCCGAACGCTCCGCAAATACAGGATGAAGCTCAACCCCGACAAGTGCGCCTTCGGTGTCGCCTCGGGGAAGTTCCTGGGTTTCATGGTGTCATAAAGGGGCATTGAGGCCAACCCGGAGAAAATTCAAGCCATCATCGACATGCAGGCGCCCAAAACAACGAAAGACGTCCAGAGGCTGGCGGGACGTATCGCTGCCCTGAATAGGTTCATCTCTCGGTCCACGGACAAGTGCCTACCGTTCTTCAAGATCCTGCGCAAGGCATTCGAGTGGAACGAGGAGTGTGAAGTAGCCTTTGGTCAACTCAAACAATACCTGAGCTCAGTCCCGCTGCTCAGCCGAACCGTCCCGGGGGAGGAGTTGTTTCTCTATTTGGCCGTGTCGGCGACAGCAGTGAGCTCAGCTCTGGTCCGAGAAGAAGGGGGAGTCCAACGGCCAGTCTACTACACCAGCCATGCTTTGCATGGAGCAGAAGAACGGTATCCGAAGATGGAACTTATGGCCTTCGCACTTGTGACCTCAGCTCGGCGCCTAAGACCGTATTTTCAAGCTCACACGATTGTGGTACTTACCGACCAGCCCTTGAAGAGCGTCCTGCACAAACCCGAGACTTCAGGCCGATTGGTGAAATGGTCCGTTGAACTTAGTCAATTCGACATCCGTTACCAACCCCGACTGGCGGTCAAGGGGCAGGCTGCCGCGGATTTCATAGCGAAATTCACTAACCCGCCCCAGGCCACCCCCGACGCCGACCCCCCTGAGAGCCCCTGGGTCCTGAACGTTGACGGTTCTTCCACTAACGGTTTCGGCGGCGCCGGCGTGGTCCTCGTCACCCCCGACGGCTACAAAATGGAATATGCTCTCCGCTTCAAGTTTCCTGCCACCAACAACGTCGCCGAGTACGAAGCACTCATCGCCGGCCTCCGAATGGCTCGGCGAATGGGGGCCGAGCAAATAGTGGTCCGAAGCGACTCTCAGCTCGTGGTGGAGCAGGTTCAGGGAGAGTACGAAGCAAGAGAAGACAACATGAAGCAATACTGCCAAGTGGCGAAGAGCTTGGCCAGAAGATTCCCTAAGGTCCTACTGGAGCGCGTACCGAGACTGCAAAACGAAGAGGCAGACCGGCTAGCCAGAATTGCCTCGTCCGAGGAGCCCGACCCGAGAGTCCCATTCGAGATCCTTAATTCACCGAGCATCCAGAGCCCAGAGGTTGACCAGATCGAGCCAGAATCCTCCTGGATGAGCCCGATCAAGAACTACTTGGAGAGCGGATCCCTGCCTGAGGACCGGAACGAGGCGAGGCGGGTTCAGTACCGCTCGAGTAAGTACCTCATACAGGGCGGGGTACTGTACAAAAGGGGGCACACCATGCCGCTGCTCTGATGCGCCAATGCGGAAGAAGCAGACTACATAATGCGGGAGGTCCACGAAGGAGTGTGTGGAA
Source organism: Euryodendron excelsum (assembly GCA_033060915.1). Classification (NCBI taxonomy): domain Eukaryota; kingdom Viridiplantae; phylum Streptophyta; class Magnoliopsida; order Ericales; family Pentaphylacaceae; genus Euryodendron; species Euryodendron excelsum. The sequence goes on along the minus strand of CM065387.1, from coordinate 11,904,203 downwards.
ACCACTCTGGTGGTCGTTCCCTCGCCAAGAAGATATTGCGAACGGCCTATTATTGGCCCACCATGGAAAGAGACGCCCAGGAATTCGTCAAGAGATGTGATAAGTGCCAACGGTTCGCCAACATCCCGAGACAGCCACCTCAAGAATTGACCCCAATCCAGACTCCTTGGCCTTTCGCCCAATGGGGGATTGATATTATGGGCCCATTACCACTCGGCAAAGGACAGACGAAATTTGCCGTGGTGGCAATCGACTACTTCACGAAGTGGGCGGAGGCAGAAGCCCTCCCGACGATTACCGAGGAGAAGATGCAAAAGTTCCTATGGCAGAATATTGTGTGCAGATTCGGAATCCCCAAGGTCGTCATAACGGACAACGGGAAGCAGTTCGAGGGCAGACGGTTCAACAAATTATGCGCCGACCTGGGGATAAGTCATCACGCCTCGTCCCCCGAGCACCCCCAGGCGAACGGCCAAGTTGAAGTCACCAACAGATCGCTTTTGAAGATCCTCAAGACGAAGTTGGAGAAGGCCAAGGGCTTGTGGGCAGAAGAGCTCCATAACATCTTATGGGCCTACAGAACGACGGAGAGAGTGTCTACGGGTCAGACGCCGTTCTCACTCACCTTCGGCGCTGAAGCTGTCATCCCAGTAAAGATCGGTCTCCCCAGCCCCAGAACAGTGCAATTCGACCTCGCCACTAACGGCGAGGCCATGAATGTGGACTTGGATCTGTTGGAGGAACGACGGCTACAGACAGCTGTGAGAATAGCGTCCTACCAGCAGAGGATGCGCCAGTACCACAACTCTAGGGTTCGACCAAAAGACTTCGCGACCGGGGACCTTGTATTGAAGAGAGTCAACCAATCTACCAAGGATCCCAGAGAAGGAAAGCTCGGACCTAATTGGGAAGGACCCTACCAAGTTATCGGCAGTACTAGGAAGGGCACCTACAGGCTAAAGAACTCGGAAGGGAAGGAGCTTCCACACCAGTGGCACGCAGAACATCTAAGGAAGTACTACTCTTGAAAGGCTCCTACTTGTAATTCCCCTGAATCTCAATAAAAGCGACTGTTCAGCAAATTGTTCACATGAATCGACTTTGAATTTATCTACTCGCGAGGAATCAAAATAGAATCTGCTCGGCCAAGCGCCGAGCAGAGCCAGAAGGCCTTAAGTGGCAATGGCACAGAAGTAGAATCTGCTCGGCCAAGCGCCGAGCAGAGCCAGAGGGCCTTAAGTGGCAATGGCACAGAAGTAAAATCTGCTCGGCCAAGCGCCGAGCAGAGCCAGAGGGCCTTAAGTGGCAATGGCACAGTAGAATCTGCTCGGCCAAGCGCCGAGCAGAGCCAGAGGGCTTTAAGTGGCAATGGCACAGAAGTAGAATCTGCTCGGCCAAGCGCCGAGCAGAGCCAGAGGGCCTTAAGTGGCAATGGCACGGAAGTAGAATCTGCTCGGCCAAGCGCTGAGCAGAGCCAGAAGGCCTTAAAAGTGGCAATGGCACAGAAGTAGAATCTGCTCGGCCAAGCGCCGAGCAGAGCCAGAAGGCCTTAAAAGTGGCAATGGCACAGAAGTAGAATCTGCTCGACCAAGCGCCGAGCAGAGCCAGAGGGCCTTGAGTGGCAATGGCTCAGAAATAGAAACTGCTCGGCCAAGCGCCGAGCAAAGCTAGAAGGCCTCGAATGGCCATGGCATAAGTGGAATTCCTTCGGCTATAAGCGCCGGTCAATTCGTCTTTGGTACGTACAAGCATTCTACAAACCATTCCAATCAAACATTCAACAAACATAACGGACACAGAATAAACGAAAACAAACCCATTCCATTAGTGAAAGGAGGAATACAGTTTCAAAAAAAAAAAAAAAAAAAAAAAAAAAAGAATGAACAACAAAAGATGCCCATGCGAAAGGCGAGCTCCAGCAGACGAGGGCCCAAGCCATCTTCAAGCCTGAGCGCGGTCCCCAATTTGTCCCTCAGTGGCTTCTGGCCGGTCACCGACCTGGTCACCAGCAGCGGCTTCCGGTTGAACCTCAGCGGCTTGGCCCTCTCCAGCAGTATCCGCTCCGGCCCCTTCCTCAACCACTTGGCCAGTAGCTCCCTGACCATCCACAGGTGCGAGGTCATTGAGAGGATCCAGGCTCGAGAAGTCTGACTCGGGATACTTCTTGGACGCCTGATTCCGAGCCGACTCGAATCCCATTTGAAAGGTGGGTTCCAGCAAGGCCTGGAAGTCGTCCCCTTTCTTAAATTCCTCAACGGCTTCGGCCATTGCCCTCTTGAGCTCTTCACCGTGAGCTGCTACAGCTCTTTCCAGATCGTGCCTCTTCGCCTCTTCGGCCGTGAAGCTCAGGAGTAGCTTGTTGGCCTGCCTAGCGAGCCTTTCATTATCGGCCCGAGCCGACTGGAGCTCCTCTAGAGCAGAATCCCTCTCGGCCTTAGCAGCCGAGACGTCGCCCTTCAGCGACTGAACCTCCTGGACTAGCGCCGAGCTGGCTGCCTTCTCCTCCTGGAGAGCCTTTTCCGAGCCCCCTAGGCGATGACCCAGAGCCATAACCCTGGCAAGAGACTGAAACCCGAGGGGTTAGAACTTGTATCACAGGAAAAGTAATGAAGAGCAGAGCGTTAACCACACGGGAGCACACCTTGAACAGGTCGTGGTTGGCGTCCCTGACCAACCGGGAGTTGGGATGCTTGGACAACCTCGTGATGTCTGTAGGTCTCACCGCCTCTGCCGCCCTCTCCCAGGCCACGTCCGAGTTATCGATGACGTTCGCGGGGGCAGAGGCTGTCGGACCAGCACGGGCCTGGGGGTCTGCTGGAGTGGCCGCGCCTCGCCTCGGCTGCGATCCCTCGGAATGCCCCGGAGGTCTGACAGCAACTGAAACCTGGCCCCTCCCCTTCTGGGGTGACGCCTTCTTCGATGGAGGAGGGGGAGGAGGGAGTTCTTCAGCGACCTCGGTCGTCTTCTGGCACTTCGACCCTGACGCGCCGGCTGCCGCGGCTGCCCTCTTCCGGGCCAAGAAGTTGATGTCAAAACTCATCGTGTCCTGCTCGGCAGCTGGCTGGAGTCCTTGACAACCGGGCTGAACCGCTGTAGTATCAACCTGAGCAGCCGCAGCGACCGGGCGATCTGCAAAGGATGACCAAAAATGTCAGAGAACGGTCGCCATAACGAAAGTAAAAATGTACTCACTCCTCTCACGTTCAGCGGCCAAGGCCTCTCTGCTCGGTTCGAGCCCCAAGAGATACAGGGCGAGCGCCTCGACAGTCACCAAGTCCTTGGCGTTACGAAACTCGTACTCTTTGACCACCTTTACCGCCGCCTTGTGCTCGGCAGACAGAAGAGGCTTTACCCGACCTGACACTCGTAAGGCACCTAAGTCAGAACGGGCGACACATGCAAAAAACATCGGGCAAAAGGGGAGGAAGAAGACACGGAGTAAGGATCATACCCTTCTTGCTCGGGTAACCCCATTGCCTGGGGATCCGAGCGGAGAAATCCGTCTCCCAGGGGCAGAACTCCCAGCCCTCTCCGCTAATGAAGAAGAACCGATCCTTCCAGTTCTTGTGTGAAGAAGGAAGCTCGCCAACCAGATCGAGCCCGGTTGACCGACCTGAGAAGTACCAGTATCCCTTCCCGCGCTCGGCCGGCCTATAAGAATGCGAGAACTCCTCTGGCGTCACGTCCCTCCCATGGACGATTTGCCAGAGGATCATACAACCCGCCATGATCCGTCAGGCGTTCGGCGAGAGCTGTCCCGGGGCGAGACGCAACCTCTGCAGAATCTCTCTGACCGGCCGAGGGAACGGTACACGAAGGCCGCCAGCTAGGGCGCCCTCGAAGATCGCTATCTCCCCCTCCCTGGGCGAGCACGCCCGGTCCCTAGAGCCAGGGACCCTACACCTTACCCCTTTCGGGATCTGGTACGCTCGCCGAAGGGCGACGACCTTCTCCCTGTCAAGAGAGGAGGCGACCCTCTCTGCACCGTACCCGGGGCCATCTTCTCCCTCCCCCTCGCCGGATTCGACCTCCACGGCTCGGGCAGCAACCTCAGCGAGTTGGTCCCGTTCCTCCCCGACTCCAGAGTAAGCGGCCCCGACTCCTTGGGACCCCCCGGAGTCCCCCACAGAGGCCTCTTCCTGGGTCCGGCGCCTCTCGACTCGATACCCACTGGAACCCGTCTCTTCCGTGTCTGAACTAACCCCCTCCGGGTTCGACATGGTCCCGAGAGGTGCACAACCCTCAATCCTATTGAACACCGGCCTAAACAACTCACGCAAATCCCCAAGAACAGATTCTAAGAGCTCCGCCCTGTCAACAAACCCAGACAGGTCGGGAATCTGACCTCTCCCCTCAAACACGGACACACAGCGGGTAATAAGCCAGTACATACAATCAGAGGGCGAAGCTTACCGCGTTCTGAAGCACCAGCGACGATTTTCAAAGCAAACCGGCGGTGAAACTAGGAGGATGGCACCTCTCGGCCGGCCGGAGATGACGAAGACGACGGTGGAGGCGTAGACAGCGACGACGGCAAAGTGAGTTAGGTTTTTCCCTCTCTCCCTCCTTCTCTGCGTATTTGGTAAAAAACAATGAGGCCGAAATTGGGGGCAACCGCCTTACAAAATTCCCCCCACGCCTTTGAAACCAACGGCCCAGATGACCCTCAGTGATGGGACATCAACGGTCGAGATGCGACACGGCTTTTCGACTTCTGACTGCTAATCCCTGGCCGCCACGTGGGGGCAGGCGAAACGACGGGACAGTGCCTGCCATAATTACGCCGCCCCCGCTATAAATGCGCTCCGCGTTCCGCGGTCGGACCGACCGACGAAATTCCTCTGACCCCGAACAGATGGCCAGATGAATTGGGGGCATCTGGTGACGGGGATTTCCCGACCAGACCGGAAGCCCTTCTCGTACCGCCTAGTCGTATCCCGACCAGGTATCCACTCCATCCGTCCACGAACTTCCTGATCTGAAGGGTCGCTCGCAACGGTCCCCTGATCGGGTCGAGGCTCGACCGTGTCCGCGGGGCCCACTTCTGACACCGGCCTCTCTGGACTGCATCAGGGACGTGGATGTGGCATGTACCTGCAACAACCGCCACGCCCCTGACACCGCTCTGAGCACACGCCACCCTGGAGTGTGAAGATGGCGCTCTCGAGTGCTCTGACATAGTTCTGACCTTCCAACTAGAAGCCGCCACGTGGAAGGACCACCTACCTCCACTATGCAAGCATACAAGGAAAAACTTCGGCCCCAAAAAAAAAGAGGTATGGATACACAGTCAACCCCTGGATATCGGACCTTCTCTCCCACGTCGGAATCACTTTGAATCTAACTTGCACACCGGAGGGCCATTGGCTCCCATCACACCGGTGGGTTTTGGTGCAGGAGATCACCGTCCGACCATTGTGCCGTTCATCCCGGACCTGGGGGCAAGCCCGCACGAGATAGCTGCATCATCAGAAGTCATAGCGCAGTTAATCTTAAACTCATGCAGCATGGAGAAGGGGGTCTATTCCACTGACCTAGATATCAATAATATCATTCTCACTGGTCAAAGCTATATCTAGCTAAATTACACTATTTTTCCTGGGCTGCTGTTGCCTTGCATACGACAGAAAGGGACCAAACAGATCTACTTTGGAAGACCACTTAATTTCTTGCCTTCAAAATGGTCCATCATGAAAAAGCCGCCCTACTAAGCATGTATGTGATCTTTCGCTTGGGTGCTTCTGATATATTACAACTAGCCTCAAAAGGTTAAAGCTGAGAGGAAGAGGTTCCACAATACATATCAAGTCCTCCTATGCCCTCCTTCACGTATAATCTCATCTTACACGTAGAGATATAAATATTCAATCATATTAAGAAACATAATACAAATGGCATACAGAGAAATAGAATACAAATCCTTACATGTGGAGATGCAAATATCATATTATAGACAGAAACATAATGCAAACTACATAAAGAGAAATGTAATATAAACCCTTACATGTGGAGATGCAAATATCAAATTATAGATAGAAATAGAATACAAACGAGAAAATAAACGCAGATGAAGTGACTTGTATCTGAAACTTCTCATAACTTTAGCCCGAAACAATGTTAAGTCACCACTGAACTAAAAAGCTTAGACTGATAGGAAAGCAGTCCAAAAGTACATATAAAGCTCTCAAACATCTTCTCCTGATTCCACGAGTCCGTTTGCACACTGAAACAATGTTTGAATGCTCTATTTTATACCTCATGCAACATCCAAACCCAGCTCCTGCCATTTACTTGGACCTGCAAAAAAGGTGCTCCGCCGTAAGCAGACTGGGACATGACATTTCATCGGAACTTGATTTATTATAGAAGTTTAGCTTGTTCGTTTGTTTGTTATGATCTGGTTATAAGCGAGTTAGGTAATCTATTTCAGTGTTCAAAATGAGTCCATTTGCAAATTGAAACAATATTTGCATGCTTTTTTTTTTTTTTTATACCTCATGCATCTACTTGTACCTGAAAAGAAGGTGCTCCGGTGTTTGAGCTCTGCATAGCAGATTCGGACATGATATTTCATTGGAACTCACTTTATTGTAGAAGTTTAACATGTTCATTTCTTTGATGCGAGACATTTAAAAATAGCAACAATGTGAACCTTGATTTTATTTTTCTAAAATTTTTCTAATGCAGGAAAAGAAAATTAGAGAGAAAAGAAAATCAGCTCCGAAACAATATTTGAATGCTCTATTTTATAACTCATGCAACATCCAAACCCAGCTCTTGCCATTTACTTGGACCTGCAAAAAAGGTGTTCCACTGTTTCGGCTCCGCATAGCAGACTAGGACATGACATTTCATCGGAACTCGATTTATTATAGAAGTTTAGCCTGTTCGTTCGTTTGTTATGATCTGGGTAGAAGCGAGTTAGATAATCTATTTCGGTGTTAAAAATGAGTAAGTCATGGCTTTGTATGAAATTCACATCGTTTATACAGAACATTTAAAAATGTGTCTCGCTAACATGTGAACGTCAATTGCAAAAATGTAGCCGTTAAATAAAAATAGAGAGAAAAGAAAATCAGTTCACAAAAGTTGGTTATGTGAAAATACCTGGAGGCATGGTTCCATCATTATGTATACATTCTCGAAATTTGATGGAAGAAACATGTCGGACTTTTGGAAAATCCTTTCCTTGTACCCCATCTACAACTCGAGCCCTATTGGTGAATGCTTCAGGCATTGCTCGAATTGACAATTCCTGAAGGGCGGTGACAAATTTCAAACCCTCTGGAACCATCTTTAGTTGATGACAACTAAAAATTACTAATGAAGAAAGATTGAGCAAAGCTCCCTCATCCACCCTCCACTCAACCAAGTTGGGCAACTCCCAGAGCTCTAGAAATTTGAGTTGGGGAAAACCTTTTCCAGAACAAACCATTTTATTCCCTACAAATGAGTTCCATCGCAAAGAGAGGCTAATTAAGTACGGCAGCTTCTCCACTGTTGCCATAGGGTCTTCCTCAAATCTAGATGATCTCAAGGATAACTTGGTGATGCTTGAAGAAAAATGGTGGTGTTCTGGCAACCGACTTATTTGTCCATCTATATGCAACCTATGAAGGCGGGGGCACCCTATCACTTTTCTCAAAAGAATCAAACTTTCTTCCATGTGAAAATCATACTCAAAAATAGAAATGGAAGTGTGCTCCAACGGGCTCCGCTTGAGGTTGAGGTAGTTGATGATCTCTGTGATGTATTCACCTTTCCTCCATAAATTGGCTTGAAATCTTCGGAGATTGGATAACTTGAAGAGATCTTTGATATCACATGCACCTGCATCGAAGTTTTCTAGTGTCTCCAGTTTGCTGCAACGGCCCAATTGCAATTTACTTGATCTACTAATTGTGTATGGAAGATATAGGTGTTTCAATTTTTCCATCTTCCATAGCACATTAGGCACCTTCAACCGTGCAACCATCACCCGCAAATCGAGGGTTTGTAAGTATCTCAACTTGCCTAAGGATGATGGCAACTTGGTGAAATACGAACGTCTTAAATTTAGGTACCTCAAATGGATTTTATTTCCTATTTGCTTGGGAAACTTCACTTTGCCATTGGGAAGTTTAAAGCCTTCAAGATCCAACACTTTAAGCATTTTGAAGTCATTGAAATTGAATTTCAATTGTTGCCAAAATGGACTACTACACTGGTCGCCATAGAAGAACACAGTTGACCGTACATGCCAAGCTTCTTCTCGCTCAAGAGGAATGTAGCCTTCAACACTTTCATCCAAATAGATGGAAAGTCTGTGTATTTTACTAGCCGATGTTTCCATGGATGAAGAAGAGGAATCCCTCAGTTCGTTTACTTGTCGAAGGTCAACGACCTCAAGAAAATTTTCCTCTTTTACCTTAGACAGGCATAGATCTCGCATAAGTTGATGAAGCTGGCAAAATTTGAACTTTCTATTGGTTGTTGAGTACTCCTCTACTTGCACTTGAACCATATACCTCTGTGCCAATTCGCCCAAGTAACGTTCTGCCACGTCCATCGTTGTTTCTTCTTCTGTGCGATCCTTTGAGGATATGATGCCTTCAGCCTCCCACAAATGATATAATTTCTCTGCAGGTATAGAAAAATCCGCCGGAAAATTACCCAAATAGAGGAAACATGGCTTGCACTGATACGGTAAGTCATTGTAACTCAAAGCCAACACTTCTAACACTCCTCCATTACTTTGTCCACGAAGTTGCCCTTTCCTTAGGTTCAAACTAAGATTTCGACGCACCATTTCCCACTCTCCTAAGGTGTGCTTTTTGAACAGAACTTCTCCGAGCACCGCAATGGCTAATGGTAAACCGCCACACCTTTTGAGCATTTCCCTCCCTAACTTCTCCATGTTCACGTCAACTTCAGGGTCTGAAAAAAATATATAAAAAATAAGAAGAAGAAGAAGAAAAAGAAGATGATTAAAGAAAACAAAATAGAATAAAACATTGCTTCTTGGCCCATTGATGCAATTTTAGACAACACATCTTACAATTTTTAGCTGTTTCAACGAAATGGATAAGCCTAGTATGTGTATGATTTCATACACCCATCCTATATGTTCATGATATTTTACTCTAACGCAAGTCATCATTAATATTTTTCTTTTTGTATTATATTTCGTAAACCATACAAAGAAGGAAAGAATATAGAAACTGATCATCAAGAAATTCCAAAAGCAAAAGCAATAAAAAAAACATAGAAAGTGGCATAAAATAAAATCAGCTATATTACTCTTGTTGAAGATTAATGGGTTTTGGCTAGGGTAACAAAATGGGTGGGTTTGGTTTGAGTCTAAATGGGTTTTGGGTTATGTATTATCAATCCAAACTCAACTATTCAACAAGCGAGTGGAACGTGGGCAAGTTACCAGTTCAATTTGAACCGATATGGACTCAGATTTCGCTAGCTTGGACTAGTCTGACACCTTCTAATCTTAAATCTAAATGTTTTGACCAGACCAAGTGGGTGGCAACGAGGTGGGAATGATGGTGGCTGCAGCGTCGACAGCAATGGGGTGGTGGGTGGTGGTGTCGGCAGTGGTGACGGCAGTGCTGGGTTCTCAAGATGGCAATGGTGGTGGTGGATGGTTGCAGCAGCAGCGGCAGCGTTGAACAACAATGAGTGGTGGTGATTGGCTGCAACAGATGGTGGTAGGTGGTGACAGTATAGGTGACGGTGGTGTTGGCAGCGACAAAAGTGGTGTGTGCTAGAAGTGTCAGTGAGTGGTGGTGAGTGGCTGCAGCAGCAGCGGCAGTGGACAACAGTGGGTGGTGATGGGTGGCGGTGGTTGTGATTGGCGACAATGGGTGGTGGTGGTTGCAGTGGCAATGAGTGGTGGCCGGCGGTGGGAGCGGTCAGTGGTGGTTTTGGGGAAGGAGGCGGCGAAGTGGGGGTAGCGACAATGGTTGCGGAGGTGGCTGGTGGGGGTAGTGAGTGATGAAGGCAGAAGAAGGGAGACAGTCTTGTTTTTAAAATAAATACCAAAAAGTGAAATAACCATTTTTTTTTAAAGTAGCTTTTTTTTACTATTTAATTACTGAACTCAATGGTTCCATGTCCAACTCATTTAAATCTACTTCCAGGTGAGTTTGCACGCAATCCAATCTAACCAGTTCACGAGTTTGGGCTGATTCAATGGATGAAATTGGCGGTTCGTGATCATGGATTGAGCTTTTAAGCATAAAATTGTCCTAAGAACGTAAAAGGTAAAAAATAAAACTTCAGCCCAAAATTGTTCATTTACTGATGCTATTCTATCTGAAGGACAAGCAAGACTTGCCAAAAGTATAGAAAAACCAGAGTCCAAAAAGTCGACTACCTTATGAACCCAGAAAAGTAGAACCAAACTCAAAAATAAAAATGTCAACTTAAGTCTAGAACGGGGATGATAGATAAAGCTCACCTCTATCATCTTTGCATGAGAATGCTTTCTTCGTAAGTAATTCCCAACTCTCTTCCTCATTCAAGCACCTTGGTTCATGGAGGAAGGTCCTTCGATCTACGTGCATAGCCACGTCTCTGTTGCAACTTGTGAGTAATATTTTGCTACCTGCAGTCTTTATTTTCTTACCTCCAGTCTTTTTACTTGGAAAAGCAGGACTTAAAATGTCCCAAGCATCGGTTGAGCAAATGTCATCAAGAACCACAAGGCAGTCTTTCTGGTTCTGAACTTGGAAGAGCAGCTCAACTAGCTCTTCCTTTCTCATATTCAAGATCTGGTCCCTCTCCTCTGGAATAAGTTTTACTAGGATTTTTTGATAAACATCTACTTCTTGGAATTGGCTTGATACCCAAACCCAAGCAAATGCATTGAAATGATGTCGAACAACTTTGTGATTGAAAACCTTCCGCGCAAGTGTGGTCTTTCCCAAGCCACCCATACCGCAGATAGAAACAGCTCGGCATTGATCATCTTCATCCTTCACCAAATGAGCCACCAGTTTCTTTATGTCGTCTTCCATACCAACAAAATCCTCTTCTTCGACGTGGGAGTAAGACTGCCTCAACAGTCGTAGTTTTTCATACCCAGAATTAGAGCTTTCTCCTTCCTTTAAAACTTTTGCGCAGTATTTTTGTAAACGTGCAGATAGATCAGTTATCTTGCAAGTTATGGTGTTGATTTCAGATCCAACCTTATGGAGGGTTATACAATCTTTGAGGATGCACCAAAAACTTCTTTGCATCCTCCGGGATGCAACTTTGAAGGCGTAATTCTCGAGCGCGTCTTCCACATCATAAGCAACTTCTCTGATTTCTACAATACATCCGCATTCTTTCTCCTCTTCTTCTAGCCTCGGATCTGCATCTTTTAACAAGCACTGCATGTGGTTCAGCTCTGCCTGAATTTCCTCCACCTGGCGTCTCACCCCGCACAAAAATTTTGCTTCTACAATCAAAAAGTTGCTAATCCTTTGTAGAACAAAGTAGAGAGAAGAGAAGACCATTTTTTCTTTGCAGAATGGAAGAACGGTAGGAATTTCGGTCGTTTCTTTGTTAGATATATTGGTGTGGATAGTCAAGCCTAGAGATTTGAGTTACAGAGTTCCCTACTTGTGGAGGATTGTGGCTGATGGAAAAGGAGATGCATTCGCTGAGACAGAGAGAGAGAGAGAGAGAGAGTTGTAAATGATTCTCTTGACCTCGAACAAGTAGTACGATGTTTTAGCCAACTAAAAGCGCACATATACCCAACAAAGCTGTCCCTATGAGAAAGTGACACGTGTCTCATAACCTTATTTTCTCATTCTCGTCCCATGAAAAAATTACGTTAGATCGAGGTCGAGGTTGATGTCATGCGCAGGCGTCATCGTAATGGTTGAGGTTGACTTGGCATTATTAATTTAAGTGGCAGAGGCAAAAAATTCGTTCGGAGTGACAATCATTCATCATAACAAATGTTTTTTTGTTTAATTAATAATAGGCAACTTGGCATATAATGTATACTAATTTATATATAGAAATGAGTTCTTAAAGCAAAAAAATTATTTAAGAGTATTTGCAAAATTTTAGTAGGTAAAAATTGAAAAATATTTTAATAATTATAGGTAAAAATAAAATATTTAAAAACTTGAGGGGGCATTTAGAAAATTTTAGAGGAGCAAATTGAAAATACTTCTTAAAATGGTAGACAAAAATGAAATATTTAAAAATTTGAAGGGACTATTTCTAAATTTTTAAAGGCTAAATTGAAAAAAATTTTAAAAACTATAACTAAAAATATAATTTTTAAAATTTGAGGGGGGCAAGTGCTCCTCTGGTCACATGCTCTCTCCGCCACTTATTAATCCTTAGCTAGCATTCTCTCATGACCTATCAAACCACAACCCACACAAAGTTTCCTACGTGACTAGTTAACGGTGTGACAGATGACATAAGACTATCCACTCTTGTATTGCAAGCAAAGCCATTTTACATTAATACATAGGATAATAGTATACAAGTAAAAAATTCATATAAAATTATCACTAAAATAATGTAATTGAATGAGAGTTTTTCATTTTAAAACAAAAAATCTATCATAATAGCTCATAATTACAAAACATGTCATTGCCACATTGTTCTAGTTAAATTTTTTGTGACAATAGAATTTTTCTAATATAATTAGCACAAGCATCTTTAATGGCTTCTGGGTATCTCTTCCAGTGAATAATAAAAGCAAGTTGCATGATAGCACATGAATTAATATTGTACTTTGCTGAATTATTGGTTAATTATCTGGCATCAGTTGACTTTTAATTTAAATAATTAAGGTAGGACGAGGAGGCTGTAAAACAGCAAGAACTGCTCAAAAGGTTTAATCAAATCTTTGTTTCGTTTGATTCGAAATATGAATATTTTGATATTTGATTCAAATTCTACTTTGTATATTTATTTAAACCCTTTGAGAAGTTTTTCGCTAAAGCTTAGGCTCATAGACAAGAACCTCCACCCTGTTTTCTTCCTCGGGCTTGGAGTGGTAAATTCTACTTTTACATAAGAGGAAGACGAAATATTGTTATGGTATACTGAAATATGGGGTAAATTTGAGAAAAAAAAATGAGTACCAACGTTTTAGTTTATCTTTCTTTAATCGGTAACAAGACAGTTCTCCTGTGTGTCAATTTCATTTTCACAACATTATATGTTTTGCAATTGATTGTTATCCTTTGTCACAAGGTTTTTTCTTTTTAAAATTAAAAGACAATGCATGCCATTATAAATTTATATCAAAATTTAAAAAGAATTGCTGACTTGGCAGAATAAAAAAAAATCATTCTTATTTTCAAGGACTTTGAAATGAAAATAAATTAAGCTTGTCAAAAAACATCTAGGTCAAAACTAAAAAGATTTGCTTTGGTAAATTTTTTAAATGTGTTAGAGTTTTAATTAAATTTTGAATTGAAAAATTAAGCTTTATAATGTGAAGTATGTTAGATAAGGTGAATTTAGTTTAATATTATTGTTAAAGTTGAGCACTACATTAGTTAATTTAACTACGTCAAATATTTATATTAGTAAATGTATATATGTAAACAACTTATTCCATCTACTATCAAAAAAAAGAAAATATAATAATGATAAACTTTTGATAGATGAATTTATAAAAATTATACCAAAGGATCTAAAATTGGAAACAAAATTTTATGAAGTTGAAAGGATCATGTAAACTAATTTAACTATAATAGAATATTTAAAACGTATAAAAGTATTAACATTTCATGCTGCATGTTGAAATATACGTGAGCTGCGTCAAGAGTCCTATAACAAATAAAATATATTTAGTTTAAATACGAGACTATTCGGTTTTAAAAAATAAAACGTACATACAATTCAGTCAATGACTATGAGACGTGTGCATTAAAGGCTTTTAAAGCTAAAAAACCAAAAATTTAAATTGGAATTTTGGATCTTGAAGACCTAACACTCATCTCGAAAAATAAAAGTAATGTAGGAGTTTTTCTGTATAAATGTTTTGGAAGGACTTTAATCTAAAAGAATTTTTTAATAAAAATTGTTATATATACATATATATATATATATATATGTCAAGGAGCTAATAATGCCATAAGATTATATTCTACCTATTAAAATCTTTATTTAATTTCCTTATATATATTTAATAGCATGATTTAAAAGAATTTAGTGTATTACCATATTGATGAAAGACTAAATTATTACATTGAAGTAAACAAACCAACGATTACCAAATATGTTTATCTTTACATTTTATAAATTCAAAATTTAAAAACACACTTTAAAGCTCGAAGATCTAACAACCAATTGATATATATATATATATATATAAGTCCACCAAACCAACACGGCAGAGTTATTTTTATTCCTTTAAAGTACCATTTCAGCATCCGTTTACGTTCATATAAAATAATATATACTAACAAACATTAGGTTGCAGATGTTGACAGGAAAAGAACTAATATTAGGATATGCTAGTCTTAAACAAAGTCCCAACGTTGCCAAGAATATAGATCCTAGGATACCTGCCCATTATCATCCGTTTACCTTCATGTAACATAATATCTGCTAATTAGGAGTACGATGCTGAAAAGAATTAAACTTAAAAATTAAAAAAAAAAAAAAAACACTAGACTAGGATATGTCATCGCCTATCTCTTGTAATATTGTCGGTTATCTCCCTGCTAAGTGAATCCAAAAAATGTGTTCAAGACCCACTACATTATAAAAGGAGTAAGAGAATGAGTTGATGCCCAAGCAGATCACAAATTTTTTACAATTATGTATCTTATATTAAGATGAGAAGTTAGTTTCTTCTATCAGTTGTCATATAAGAGAGCAGACAGTATAGGTGGCACACTATTGTATAGGAAACAAAATTCTAATATTAGGATTTCTCTAATATCAATCAAAGTCACAATATTCCCCCGTTTAGCATTTTTTTATTTTGAAAAATTTAATATTTAGGCAGAGATAGAAAAGAAGTTTCATTCATGAAATTTTATGTAAAAAATGAAATTCGGCCACGCTCTCCAAACGTACCAATCAGACTCCCAAATATATTTTGTTCAGACTTAGCACAGTATATGTGTGCTCGTTATGTTTTAGTCTAATATTAAAATTGTTATGTATTAAAAGAAATTAATAATACATTCTCAATATTTAACAGCCAAATCTATATTGGTGACTGGGGTATTTGCTACTTGTTTTTAAATCTTAATTTTTGGGGACACATTTCATGGTCAAATTTCATTTATTTACCAAGAACATTATTTATTTGCTTTTGCCAAGGTTCACCTCTAGTGGTTGTATAAGACTATCCCATTTGTCTTATATTATAGTCAGAAGTTTCGCCCAATGGTTGCCGGCCGGACTGACAGCTTATTTTTTTCTCCTTTTTTTACTTTTTAATTTCTGTAGGTTCCCATTTTCCATCTCGCTTTCTCTCTCTCTTCTTCTACTGATGTCAACCAAATTATTAAAAAAAATAAATTAATTTAACTAATAAGATTATTAGACAATGGCCCCATGAAAAACTGCAAATTTTATGAAGACATGTTTGTCCCTACCCTTCCCCATTCTATCCTCACCCATTCATTTTTTCAACTTTTCCTATAATTTATTACGGATGCTCCCTTCTCTCATTTTTTTTTTCTTTTAACCTAATTTTTTAAGAAATTATTTAATGTTTCTGACGTATTTTTACTTCGCCTCTTATAAGAAGGTGAGTCTTGCACTTGCTAAGTACGGCCAGTAGGGGACCACCATGTTGTAAGATGTAAAATAAAAATGATATAATGCTCCTGAACCATTTGATAATCTTTCCTATTTTCTACATGTTTACATACTGACCTATCTATCAACCATCTCTGTTTTACATTTCCTCTCTTCCTTACATTCCATTCAAATTGTGCGAGTACGACACACAATCTTTCTCTTGTCATAGCCTCTCTCTTCCAAGTCGCACATATATTATAGCATAATTTGTAATATGAAACAAATAGTACACCAGGGCCCCACTAGTAGCTTTGGACAACCCATATATAGATTGGTACACTTAAATTCTATTTGCGTACTGTATTTTTGTTTTTGGTGCATGTGTTGGGTATGCTCTTGTTCGCATGAGTTTAACTGTAGCAAAATAGAAACAAAAACTGCAGATTCACATACCAAAATTCTACACGTAATTTTATTTTTTAATTTATTTTTTCACTCTTAAATACAAATGAATGATGTCGCGCTTCGATTTTTGGACCGTCAAGTCCTTTCAGCTCAAAAAAATACGAACCCTATCATTAGAACTCATCCTCCTAAAAAGACAAGTGCAACTAGGTTTAAACTTGAAATTAGTTTGATTAAAGACTTTTTAGAAGAATATGAGTCGTTACCTAACTTAATTAAGATGAATTAGGTCACCTAAAACTAAGTGTTAATTCAAAAATTAAACTTAGAATTTTTGGAAAAGGTTTTGAAAGACTCTCTCTCGAGAGATGTTTTAAGAAAATAGGTTATTTGGCAATTTTTGAAAAGATTTAAGCACTTTTTTAAAATAACTTTATTTTGGTCTTTCAAAAACAGAAATTTATGGTTCGGGGATTGGTTACGTGTAGGAAAGATATCCTAAGATCATCACCCTACCCCGTCCTTTCGGTACTTACATTTTTAATCACCTTTAGTTTACTTACTAGAATAACCGGTTACCATTATTCACTTAATATCCATTTTAGAAGTTTGAGAACAGGGTTTAGTCATCACTTTTTGGATGAATGATGCATGATGCATGATGCAAAGTTTAGAAGAAGTTTGAAAACATGGGAGTTTTGAAGGGGTTTAAGATAAAAACTTTGAATCGATAGAAATTTTTGAAAAGGGGATTAGGGTTGAAATAGAAGTTATGAACACACTATTTTAGATTGTCTACGTATCCCATTTGGCGAGAATCAGGTCATTCGTAGTTCGGGCAAGAGCCCGATGGAAAATAGGCGCGTTAAGGCCTTTAGAATATTTGAAGATGCTCTGAGGTCTTTCGAATGGTTTAAAGACACTTTGTGATCTTTGAAAAAAGAGAACTTGAGAGTTTTAAAAAAAAGGCCTTTGAAATAGGACCTGGATGTTTGAAATATTTTGAAATTAGATTGTAGAATGTTTTGAAATAGAACTTTGGGACTCTTAAAAGGGGGTTTTGAGGTGTTTTGAAAAGTTTTTGGGAACAACTCAAGGGAGCTTTGGGAATTCTTTGAAATAACTCAAGAGAGTTTGAAAATGTTTCAAATTCTTGTTTTGAAAACCTTAGAAGTATGATTTTGGAGTGTTGTAGTAAATTGGCCTTTGAAAAGTTTTTGAAAGTGATTTTTGAAAAGACCTAGGACTTGAAAACTTTAATATGGACAACCTTGTAGTTTGAAATTAATGTATTACCTTCCCTTGGAATCCCTAACCATAAAAAAGGTAGGGACACCTTAGGGTTGTGAGTTCTTGAAAATATTCTTGAAATAATTTAAAGACAAAGGGCAGGAGTATTAGAAAAAGCTATGGAGTTGATTTTTGAAATCTTAGGAGAGTAGGAGGTTTTTGGAAAAATGAGTTATGAGAATGATTTTGAATTGAAAGATCATTTAAAAGGGTTTCATGAGTTGGAACATTAAAGTAAACTATCCTAGGTTGGGTTGGCCTAAGGTTAGGGGTGACCTAAGGTTAACTAACTTAGGTCAGGTTAACTTAGGGTTGAGGTGACCTAGGGTTAATCAACTAAGATTTGGTTAACCTAGGGTTAAGGTGATCTAGGGTTAATCAACTACGGTTTGGTTAGCTAGGGTTAAGGTGAACTAGGGTCAAGTTAACTTAAGGTTAAATAACTAGGGTCAAGTTAACCTAGGGTTGGATTGGAAGATGGTTTTGAAAGGAGTTTATAAAATAAATCATGTTATGCAAAGGACTTTGGTAGACAACCCTTTTGAAGATCATTTCTATAAAAATTTGACCCTAGCCAAGGATATGGTTCATATGGTTGGTGCTTGAAAACCATTCCAAAGAAGGTATTCTTAGGACCATGATAACCTTTATCTTGGAAAGAGTAGGGATCCCAAAAATCAATACAATGGGTGACAACTTTTTTAAAAAAAATTATTTTTAACGCAAAAATGGGGAGAATGAACTTTTGAAAACTATTTTTGAAAGGAAGATTTTGAGAACCATTTTTAAAGGAAACCATTCTAACAAGTTGAAGTTCCTATGGCCAATGAAAGGGGAGAACACTCAAGAGAGGGTTCCATGGGGCCATTCCAATCACTAAACTTGAGAGAATAGAAACCTTGGGAATTAGAGTGTTTGAAAATTATTTTTATGCAAGTTGGAATGTAATGCTGCAAAAATGTGAGTTAGGGGTTAAATGAGGGGGATTTTCTAAGGCATGATTTCTTAGAACCTCATTCTAAGCTTTAAGGGACCAACTCTTAGAATCATTTTGAAGGGGATATTGAGCTTAAAAATGGCATGTAAATGAAAATAGTGTAAGTTTTGAAAAACATGGTTATAAACATGAAAACAAAGCCAAGCAGAGAAGACATGAACAAGATAGCAATATGCAGGAGGGTCATGATTCATACAAGGCTTTAGGCTACACCACATAATCTAGGGGTTCCAAGGTCATACCATCTTAAAGTAGACTAGTGAGAGATCCCCCTACACGATGGCTCTCACTAACTTTCCTCTAGACATGAACTAAGAGCCCTCTTGCTTTAAGCATGCAAGATAGGGGGTAAAAGATGGGGATTAAAATAGAGAATAGCCTAAGTAGGCTATGAGGAAGTAGAGGGGAGTGGGGGAGACAAAAATGTAAAAGAAATATCATATTTTGCCTTCAATACATTTGTAATTTTCTATGGATATTTTAACTTGAGCTAGGAGGGCTTTAAGTGTGCTTAAGGGGCTAGAAGGAGGTGTTCTATGGTGTAGAAGGGTGTGTAGGTGAAGTGCATGGGTTAGGGGGACGTAGAATCTATCCTAAGTGTTTGAGGTGTGGGATATATATATATAGGAATTCAAGATTCTGGAGCAGTTTTTGCAGAGCTTCGCTATCAATTTCGATTTTGGAATATGCAAAAGGGGAGGCCTGTATTTACATGCAATCTGGGAGAAGCCTGGTGCATGTGCTACATGGGCCAGAGCAAATTTCTACATGCGCATAGGCAAAATTTGCTCTGGCACATGTAGCACATGCGTCAGTACTGTTCCATTGCTAAGATGCCACATGGCACTCATTGTACTAGCTAAATCTTGACGGTTAATCAAAATTTGGCCGATCTGATCAAAATCTGGGCGCATGTAGCATACGCTCCGTCACCGGGAGTGTTCGTTTAAACTTTGCCTCGATAATTGAGCCAACCAGGAAGGTTTTGAAGGAATTGGTTGTATCCACGGTGTTCTCTTGGGTTTCTCGTAAACTTCTGTGCTTTTGAAAAATTTGAATGGTGTTTAGAAGTGTGAGATATCATCTTGGGAAGTGTGCATAAAATCGCATCTCTACGGAGCGTCTGCGATACGCTTCGTGGGGGTTCAAAAGTGGCTGTTTGTGTGCGACATGATCAAGGCCTTCGGAAAGTGATCTCTCCGATCAGACCGTATCGATGAAAAGCACTCTAGAAATACTTTTGAGAATTCCCTAATTTACACATTTCTCAAGTCATTCGGCGGTGCGTTTTAATCAGGAAATTGGAAAAAAAAAAGTCAACCTTGGCAAAGCGTTTGTGAGACGCTCCAAGGGTTGCTGAAAGTAGTAGTTTTCAAGCCACGCAATAAGGAGCTTCAGGAAGCGATCTGTCCGATCGAGTCGTATCGATGGAAAGACCTATGAGCGAGCTTTCAGGAATTCCCTGGTTTATGCATTTCTCAAGTCATTTGATGGTACGTTATAACCAAGGAATCGAGAGAAAAGGTAATTTTGGCGAAGTGTCTGCGAGACGCTCCAGGGAACTTTTATCGAGTTGGGGCTGTTTAGTGTCGTAAGGTCCTCCTTAGGTTAAACAAGGGTGTACGACAGGACCCGCCATTCGAAATTCGAGGATCGGTATTGTTTTTGGGGCGCGTTCGGGTTGTTAGGGGTAAAATGGTCATTTTGGCTGGGTTTCGGTAAAAATGGTCAGGAATAGATCGGACTATAATATTAAGCGTGTCAGGTCATTCAGGGATGATCCTGGGAGAGTCTTTCAACGCTTGGTGGGATTTGTGTAGTGCTGGGGCGTTTAAGGGTAAAACGGTCATTTTGATCAGAATTAGCCGAAATTGGACTGAAATTGGACAAAAAGGCATGCGAAATATGCCTAATTGCTTAGTAACACTCTGGAAGGGTGTATTTACCTTCTTGAGGGATTTTGAACTTTCTTAAAACGTGTTTGGAGGCCCAACGAGCAAGTTTGGTCATTTTTCACCGAGTCAAGCTAGCAGGCGCCGGTGTTGACCTAGGTATTGGTTCTCGAGACTGCCCAGCCTCGAATAACTACCTATGCAGTATTGGTCCCTGAAACCACCCAATCTTAGAGAGCTACCTGTAGGGTAGTGTTGGTTTCTGAGAACGCCTAGTCTTAGAAAACTACCTGTGATGGTGGTGTTGGTCTCCAAGAATGCCTAGTCTCAGAGAACTACCAAATGACGGACATTCTATATTGGCGGGCTAGTAGGTGCCAAAAGTAAACCATCTGGAATTTGGTAAGGTGTTGGTCCCTGAGATCGCCCAATCTCAAGAAGCTACCTAGATGGCGTTGGTTTCCGAGATCGCCCGGTCTCGGAAAGCTTCCTAGAATGCCTAGGGGCATGATGGTGTTTATGGCTTCAATGGGACCTTGTGGGCTCGGGAAGCGACTAGTTGACTAGATTGGAGTTTGAAAGACCCATCTTGGGCTTGCATGTATTGTGATGCTTGAAAACTGGATTCGATTAGGTCGGAGATTGCTGAGCGGGCAAAAATGGGGTGCTTACAAATGAGTCTTACAACCTTAAGTATTGAATGAAAAAGGGATTGAAAATGAAATTATATATACATAGTAATACTCACGCACATATTATTAATAAATAATTTAGGTGCAAAAAAAATCAGATTTTTGCATATGAGATGTAAATAATTAACACTTTATAACATGTCAAGTTCAGTTCTCATTTAGAATTACGATTGGGCTTCGTATGTTTTTCTCTATGATGTATGACGGTTTATCTAAGTGATTTGAATGAAAAGCCTCAAGAGTAACATGTTAGTGCATACGATATGCTTTGAACAAGATTGCTAGTAACTCTATGTAGAGAACATATAGTGTAACGGTGATGCCACGTTTTCTACTAATGTGGTATCATCAAACATTAAAATGACACTAAAATAAGGGTTTTCTGTTTATCACTTAAAATTAAGAAAGATGAAATATTTTACCACACTATCCCACTAATTGATGTGACATTTAATCACCACATCTTTATATAGATCAATTTCATTAATTTGTTATACCACGTGAGTAAAAATGACACAGTATTGGTTTGTCTCTGCAAGCACATGATTTCAATGTAGCTTAACCTGAATGACTTTGAGTATTGTTTTAAGCTCGGGATTTCAAGGTTCAATGTAGACCAATCATGCAACCCAACTTTGACTTACTCAAATGGGGTTACAATTTAATGAGAAGACCAAACAAGATGAAATCGAAAATTCTTTCAGTTTGGAGTTAGAATTATGAACTACTTATCTAACTAAAACTATAATCTACTACAAAAGAGCAATTGACAAACAAAGGAAAATGCTAAGTAATTTGGGTAAATGATTGAGTTCAATTGATCTAAACACTCGAATAATTCTAAGTTGTCATTGAAAATTTATGACTCAAATTGCTAAGCCACAATCAAGGGTAGCAATTCAAAAGATTTAGCTTTGAAGATCGGGCAATTCAACTCCAATTGAAGTTAGATATGTAATCAATCTAAGGATCCTATGCTAATACTATCGATTTGGTCAATTCCACCCCATAATTGTTAAACTATTATTTGGAATTACCAAACTTAGTTAATAACATAGGTGTTCTAAGAAATCTAACATTCAATCAAAGAAGAACATCAATCCAAAATGATAAATCAATGAAATCATGGGGTACCTTCAATGAAGCTTTGAATTCCTTAAATGTTATTCACAATTGAACCCAATTTGAAAAATTAGCCACTCATCTTCAAGGAAGAACTCCACAATTGATTTGATTTGATGATGAACAATTTGAATTTAAGCAAGAAGGATACTGAAAATTTCTATTGAAATCAACTCTTCGATTCAATTATAAGGAATATAACAAGAGATTCAAAGCAATCTAACTATTACAATGGTGGAAAAGTACTTTCTCTCTCTAGAAAAATGTCCTAAACTCCAGAAAATGTAATAGATCTCCAAATCCCTATACAAACCCGTATATAACAGTGAGAAAAAGAAAACAGAGTAGCGGGGACCGTACATATGATCAGACCACCGTACGTATGGTGGACGTAAGTACGGTTGGTCCACCATACGTACGGTCTTCGTGCGGTAGGGGCATACGCTAAATGAGCCTCTCTAAAGTTTGGAAAATCCTGTAAGCATACATACAGTGAACAATACCGTATGTACGGTCATGACCTTTTTTGCCTAGCTTTACCTTCTTCTTTTTTCAGCTCGTAACCTGCAAATGAAACATCAAAACTTATTAGAAACAATATAATAGTAACATAAGGTATATACATCATCAAATGGATTAACAAAGGCTATTTAGGGACTTAGGATTACACTTTTGAGGTGTAATCACTAGTATCACCATTGTATTGAATATTTTCTTAGTCTTATCGGACGACACTGTCGGCCTTATTAGGAATCTAAATTAACATATGAGAATGTTCAATACAAGGAGATATATATCTCTTCTCTTTTTTTGGTTATCCAAAAATTTTCACAGCTTTTCTGTTTCATATAGTTTAAGGCACAAGAATGGTGTTGCTCACTGTTTGGCTAGAATGACTTGCAATTTTGATTCTCAAAGAGTGTGAATAAATGAGGTTCGACTTTCTTTAGTTCCTTTAGTTTCTGTTAAGGCTTTTGACTCTTTGTAAGTGTCTTGGGCCCCCTATCTTAAAAAAAAAGAGAGGGTAAATTATATTTTGCATCATTGCACTTTACACCGAATTCAACTTCAGGACCTGTACTTTTAATTATAGCAATTAAGTCTCTATACTTTTAATTTATTATAATGTCACCCGTATGTAAGTTTTCGTTTGTGCAATTGACGGTTAAAACCCTTATGCATTTCACGTGACCCTTTTCCATAGACAAAATGTATTTGCTCACCATTTTGACTCTCAAACACCCTTAGCTCTCCCTCAAATGAGATGATCAGGGGCTATTTTGTAACTATAATTTAATTTTATACCTAGAATGACTTGATGTTTAAAAGTTTTGAGATAGATTGGTGAGAAATAAGGGCATTTGGGTGCCAAAATAGTATAAAAATATATTTTTACCTTTAATAAAAAGGCCATGTTAGATGCCCTTTTTACCGTCAATTGTATAAACAGAAGCTTACGCAACCCAGACATTGGAATAAATTAAAAGTACAGAGGTTTAATTGTTATAATTGAAAGTACAAGTTTTAAGTGAGATTTGGTATATGGTGCACAGTATAATTTATCCAAAATATTTATATATAAGGAGATATATAAATGGCAGTATATTTAGCCTTTGAGAGAACTTCTCAAAGTTTTTCTCAAATCAAAGATTTCATGTCCCTATGTTCTTCTTGGTAGCCTAATGAAGCATGAAAGAATGGCCGATAATCATATGAGCTAACCAAGCTAGAGGCACATAGGAGGACACAAAATTACATGAATGATAAATGTTACAAGTTATAACTTCACATAATTGAATTATAGTCAAACCTCTATAATTTACAGAGCACGAATTCTTCTTGAAATCTCATCGCATTCATTCCCTTCTTCATACACTTTCAAAATCGGATTTGGACACATCTCAATATTGGTATTCAACCTGGCCCAGGATCTGAGTAAAGAAAACTTTCGGCCGAAGGGTCGGGGGCTTTGCACCCAGATGATAGACTCGACCCGCCACCCGACATAGGAACATAATGCTACTTTCTGGGAATGGAAGCAACGGAGGAACGACTTTGTTTGTTTATTTGTTAGATATCACGGAATTATAACCAAGTCCATCTCACATTAACACATACAATTAGCATAAACATATGTAGTATATTTTCCTTTTGAGCATCTCTTTTGAATATCACAATGGGTTAGGAGTAAGGGCAAAGACGGTTTATAGCTTAAGCCACCGCCCACCAAAGTGCTTACTTTATGCCTTCAATTTCTTTTATAACTTTACAATTACAGTGAAATACGATCAGAGCACCTTGTTAACATTGCTCCTGCTCTCATAATACATTAATTCCTTCATGCTAAGTAGGTCCAAACACACGAATCAGATATCAATGATGGCCTACTATATTGTGAGAGATTGAGTAAGGGTGATGTGATGTTCTAAAAGCACCAAATATTTTTTTTAGAATTAGGTTATATAGTTAAGGCTCTATAATTTTTACATATTTTTTTTAACAAAAAAGAAAACACCCAGGTCTGGATAAGAAAAAAGGCCCCGTTAAATAAAACAAAGGTCTAAAAGCCACAATACTTGTCAACTTAAAAAAAAAATAACTAGTTAACAAAAAAATACAACAGTTAAGGACGGATCTAGGAATTTTGTCGAGAGGGGGTGTCACAAGCTGGCAGGTCAGGCACCACACGGTGACAGTATTGCGACCCGCCAGGATCATACGCAACGGAATACACCCGTAAGGCGACTATGCACCAAGCAATAGTCCCGCCAAACTCAAACACCAAGGCATAAGATTATGCGCTTGTCCAGGATCCATCCGTAATGCCCCGCATATCTCTTTAAGCTCGGACCTCTGATGCTCAAGCCATAAGGCAACCCAAGCTATAGGCGATAGCAACGCTATCCTCAAATGCGCGCACACACGGCAAGCAATGTGCTTAGCGCTAGTCCCTCTCGGAACACAAGCCAGATGGCCATGTGCAACTAGACATGCTCGCGTCAGCCAAGCATCACCTGTTAGGCACAACGCCTCCATCCTTGAAGCTCTTAGCGCCCCGCGTCAAGGTTGCCTATAAGGAAAGGCACCACCGATTAGCAACTGTTCAGCCCACAACATTGTGCCCCACGATACCAATGCTAGCCAAACCAAATGGCCGTGTGCACAAGCATGAACCCAATGCACAAGTGCACACAAGACACACGACATGCAAGTGTGCACACCGAGGTCCAATCCATCATGGACATAAGCCCCACCACTATATAATTATGGCGTAGCGAGTGCGAATGCCACAACCCCATCCTCGACGCCAATGCCCAACATCTGCCCCACCGGGCACAATGCCCCCCATGTAGCCCCTTGACTAGTATGAGGACTGCAGCCACGTGCCACAGCCGGCCCCCAAGTCTCGCCCACTCCCTTGGGGAACTCATTTGAGTGTTGTCCCTTTCGGTAGCACCAGGGGGTGGTAGAGTCAACATCATGCCCCCCCCCTCTTATAATAACATTCTGAGCCATCTCTAAACTGATAGGAAGAAACATCCTACCCCCTCGAGGAGTCATAATCCATATATCCAATAAATATGGAAAATACAAATTACGAGATTGCCATGCCCCACGCCAAGGTCCCTTGCGGCCCCAGACGTGCCACAGGTGGCAACCCGTGACATTCTCCACCACTTCAACCATCATCGTCCTCGATGATGCCAAAGCCCAGTGCCAACTCTTGGCACTCGCCACCACTAGTGCCAACTCCTGACACTCTCCACCACTCGAGCAATCAACGCCCTCGTTGATGCCAAGCATAACGCTGAATGCGGTAGTGCTTATATGCCCCCACGATGAGTTGCCACCACTCCTCGCAGACCAACACCTCCGTGCTGATTGCCTACAAATCCGGTCCCCACCAAATCTGCCCCCACAGCTACTCGAAGCAAAGGTTCGCTCAGACTCTCATGCTGAAATTGGCAAAGCAAAACAAGACACCTTTTCCATCACATAAAGCAAGCACAACTCCTCTGAGCAAGTGCCCTGTACCATATTGCTCCATCCGTCGGCAACATGTACCTCAATAGGCGCTGTCTGTCGCGCACAAAAGAAAGGCGCACATTGGCCATCATGCACCCTCCACCACTTCGAGGGGTCGATGCCCTCATCGACGAGCACTTCGCGTGCACCCTCTACTCAACTTCGCAGCTGAACCCATAAAAGCTCACTTGACATCAAAATTCACCCTGTGCACGACCCAAAGATGCCCTCGCGACAACCTGTGGTTATGTCCCACACTAGTTCCCATCTGACCGGCACTCCCACCGGATGCAAGTCCGTCTGCACTGTCGAAGCAAACCCTGCCCATTGGCAAACGGTCCCAACTGTTGAAATTCCCACAATGTTACTCTAGTACCTCAGTCCTTAGACCTTCACACGAAAGATAACCCATGCTGTTTCAGTGCCTCAGCACTCTAGCCTTCACTCGAAATCAGCCCACACTGTTCCAGTACCTCGGCTCTCCAACCTTCACTCGGAATCAGTTTGCAAAGCTTCAGTGTCTGATCCTCTGATCTTCACCCAAAGTTTGCCTACAATGCAACTCTAATGCCTGATCCTCTGATCTTCACCCGAAGTCTGCCCACAATGCAACTCCAGTGCCTGATCCTCTGATCTTTTCCCGAAGTTTGCCCATAATGCAACTCCAGTGCCTGATCCTCTGATCTTCACCCGAAGTTTGCCCACAATGCCTCCCTCCGCCGGAGGACTTTATGTCTTGATTAACCCTCGCTACACGGTGCTCTCTAGCAATGATGAACTCATCTGAGTCATTTGGCGTCCACTAGCCAACATGTATCACAACGAGGCAAGACCACCTAAAATTTTGAAATAAACATGCTCTTCACAATTGCCAATAGCCAAGCGCAGAAATGAGCATAATCCACTAAGTGAGCACGAAACCAACAAAGTAACCATGCAATAATACGAGCAAAGCTGCCAACGATTTTGGCCAACTCAAGGGTCAAATGAAGGCAAGTAGATCCCCACAACACGAAGCAAGTTGTATAAGCTCACATACTGCAGAAACAACCCACCAATCCAACAAAGCAGCACTACTAGCTATGCACCAAAATCATTTGATCTGACACACAGAAGCGTTTATGCACTACAAAGTCGGTCCCATGCACATCCTTAAGAAGGCCTGCTGCATTATGCACCACGACCACAATCAAAGGACCTAGCGCGCATCCAAAGCTTGTTGAAGCGGCCACTTTAAGAAGGTACCAAAGGGGTTCAAACAGCAACCAAGTCCACTGATACCATGAGATTTTAGCCCACATAGACTGGAAAACTGCTAGCTCGGGCCACCAATCCATTCGTCACAAGATGGAATGAAACTCGCTCCACTGATAAACCTGACAACCAACAATCTAAAGCAAACAACCCACTGGGAGAAGTCCACCACAAATGAAGAGTATGCCCACACGGATAAGAGAAGCAACACCCAATTAATGCACACCACGGATGGTTAGTGCTCTGATACCAACTGTCACGGGCTGGCAGGCCGGGCACCACACGGTGATAGTAATGCGACCCGCCATGATCATACGCAACGGAATACACCCGTGAGGCGACTATGCACCAAGCAATAGTCCTGCCAAACTCAAACACCAAGGCATAAGATTATGCGCTAGTCCAGGATCCATCCGTAATGCCCCGCTATTCTCAAATGCGCGCACACACGGCAAGCAATGTGCTTAGCACCAGGCCCTCTCGGAACACAAGCCAGATGGCCATGTGCAACTAGACATGCGCGCGTCAGCCAAGCATCACCTGTTAGGCACAACGCCTCCATCCTTGAAGCTCTTAGCGCCCCGCGTCAAGGTTGCCTGCAAGGAAAGGCATCACCGATTAGCAACTGTTTAGCCCACAACATTGTGCCCCACGACACCAATGCTAGCCAAACCAAGCGGCCGTGTGCACAAGCATGAACCCAATGCGCAAGTGCACACGAGACACACGGCATGCAAGTGTGCACACCGAGGTCCAATCCGTCATGGACATAAGCCCCACCACTATATAATTATGGCGTAGTGGGTGCGAATGCCACAACCCCATCCTCGACGCCAATGCCTAACATCTGCCCCACCGGGCACAATGCCGCCCATGTAGCCCCTTGACTAGCATGAGGACTACAGTCACGTGCCACAGCCGGCCCCCAAGTCTTGCCCACTCTCTTGGGGGACTCACTTGAGTGTTGTCCTTTTCAGTAGCACCAGGGGGTGGTAGAGTCAACACTATGCCCCCCTTTATAATAGCATTCTGAGCCATCTTCAAACTGATAAGAAGAAACATTCTACCCCCTCGAGGAGTCATAATCCATATATCCAATAAATATGAAAAATACAAATTACGAGATTGCCATGCCACCGGCCAATCATGCTCAGACATGCCCCACGCCAAGGTTCCTTGCGGCCCCAGACGTGCCACGGGTGGCAACCCATGACAGGGGGCCATGGAAGACCACGAAAAAAAAATTTCACTTTCAAGGGACTAAGATAAAAGTTCTTAAATTTTAGAAGTTCATGATACAAGTTTTTGAATCTTATTGAGGGGCTAAAATTGAGATTTTTGAATTTTTTGAAGGTTAAGGTAAAAAAAATTTCAATTTTGTTGTGGCTAACGAAAATTTTTTTGAATTTTGAAATATCAAAAGACAAAACTTTGAAATTTTAGGGAGCCAATATACCCTCCTAGTATAAAAATACTCAAAAAATCAATGGAGGTTATTTGAAATTTGTTAAAGTAGCGGGCCATAGCTCCCATTGTCCATGTGTATTTCCTCCCTGACAACAGCAAATCATTTTTATTAATATAAAGAAGCTCATAAGTTTAAACTTGTGTCAACTCTCTCTCGCACAAACATAAAGTTTTAAAATTATCCATATTATCATCAAATGGCTTGTTAAGATAATTTTTCTTATTATTTAATAGAAATTAATCTCTATTTGATTTCATTTTTATCAATATCTATTTGATTTAAATCTGCCTTAGTTTTAAATCCACCCTTCCTCAGCCATCAAGAGAAAATAATAACTGTTGGGTCTCATTTCTTTCTTGAATTCATAAAGAAAGTAGATTTGCATCTATAACCTTAATTTCTGGAAAAACTTATAATTCATAAAAAAATAATTTTTATTAAATTGATTATTTCAAATACATAGTAAATCAAGTAATTTCATCATCAAATTTGGTAGAACAATTTCATATGTACGAAAAATTTTTTGGTGTTTATTTAATTTCAAAAATTAAAATTACCAGGCAATGATAGTTTAAAAAAATATTTTGTTTTAATCTCGAATGTATCTGAAACATGACAGTTTTTTTTATTTATGTTTATGGCTTAGATTTGTTTTCAGAACTAAAAACTTTATAATAAATTTTAGAAACAAAAGAAAATTTCAAATTACAGTACTTAGTTATATAAAGAGATAAATTCTTTTCAAAATGCAATCATTACTTCCAAAATATTATCAACAATACCTATAATAGTTGCTTCTATAAAACAAAATATATTGCTAAAAATCATACCTACAGTCCACAATATCAACAAAAAAAAAATTAAAATTAGGTATACCATCAATTGAAAATGAATGTTAGCAAAACTTTAATATAAAATTTTAATTAATTATTTTGCATCTAAAAAAGCAAGAAAATTAAATTTGAACTAAATTTTTTTACGATGATATTCAAATATGTAAACAAAAAATCACATTTAAAGTTATCACTTTAGACCTTAGATCGCTTGATCCGGCCTTCGATTAGACTCAATCAAAAGTCGCAACATTGCCAAGAATATTTCAGAGATACATATATATATATATATATATCGAGAGAGAGAGAGAGAGAGGCCATGAAATTTCTGTGAAATAACATTAATTAGTTAAATTTTGATAAGCGGTTGAAAATTGGAGGGTTATGAATTTGAACCACGGCTATCCCAATCTGTGCGTCATTTCCCTATCGGAAATTTCTGCGAAATAACTTTTTAGTTGAATTCAAATAAGGGGTTTAAAGTTGGACGGTTATGAATTTGGAGCACGGTATCCCAATCTGTCCATCATTTGCATTTAGCTAGAAGCAAAGAAGGAGAAAAGGAATACATTATTATCTTTTGGAAAATAATATTCTTACAAAAAATTTATAAAAAAATTTGTATATAAAATGATATGACAATAAAAATTTTGTAATTAAAAGTCATTATGATGTGTATTTGTTTTAATGTGAAAGACTCTTATTAAGACACATTATCTTGTATATAAATTTTACTTAAATTTTTTGTTTGTATAACATTACTGTTGTTTTGTTGTATATAGTGTTAGTAATTGCGTTTTCAGTGTGAAAAATTATAAAAATACAAATTTTAACACCTTGTAAAATCAGATAAAACATGTTTAAAATGTGCACTTAAAATATATGTTAGCAAGACCCTTAAACTATAGTCCAAGCATAACATACAAAGTCTTTCCTAGCTACTACTAAAAGCTTCAGTAGCTAGGTAGAATACCATCAATTGAAAAATACATGTTAGCAAAACTTTAATGTAAAAATATATGTAATAGTTTTACATATAAAAAGGAAACAAAACAAAAAAAATTTACAATAATATTCAAATATATAAAAATAAATAAATAAAAAGACCGACTCAATCAAAAGACCGACTGCAACCTTAGCAAGCCTGTTCGCGCATTCATTGCATTCCCTCCAAACAAAACTGAGATCACAGCGCCATGCACGGGAGGGCATCTAGCGAATAAGCTCTAACAGGAAGAAATAGGGATCAAAGCAGTTAGTAGCTTGAGGGTTACATATTTGGAGTATGGCAATCCTAATCTGTACATAATTTCCATTTAGGAATTTTCTGCTAAATAACATTAATTAGTCAAATTTTGATAAGGATTTAGAAGTTGGAGGGTTATTTGGACTATGGCAATCCCAATCTGTACATAATTTCCATTTAGGAATTTTCTGCTAAATAACATTAATTAGTTGAATTTTGGTAAGGGTTTGGAAGTTTGAGGGATGAATTTGGAGCAGGGCTGTCCTAATCTGTACATCATTTTCATGTAGGAAATTTTTGCGAAACAACATTAATTAGTTTGACAACGGGTTGGAAGTAGAATTTGGAGCACGACTGTCCCAATCTCTGTACATCATTTCCATTTAGGAAATTTCTACGAAATAACATTAGTTGAATATGGAAGTAACAACATTTTTTTTCTTTTTCTTTTTCTCAAACTCTTAACTATAATTTTTTTTATATTTATTTTGAATCTAACAAGTAAAAGAGGTGAAGCACACCAATAGAATTAAAGCAATAAGCAAAATGAGGATATTGAGCAAAATTTATAAAAATTATAAAAAAAAGCCAAAATAAAAGTATTATTTTTAATTGGACAATGAAGAAATTATAATAGAACACATTGGACAAAGAAGTTTGAAAGTGACTAATTTGAGAAAAAAAGGGGTCAACTATTTAATCGAAAGAATGTCTATTTTGACTGATTACGATTCCAAAACTGAATTTGACTACCAGCTCTTGGGAATTGAATTTGATGTAAATAACATTGATGAGGTCCCAAAGGAGATTTTGGAGCAGTTAGAAAAGCATGATAACCGCAAAACTCCTAATATTGAAGAGGCAGAGACGGTTAATTTGGGGAGCAAGGAATCCCCTAAAGAGGTCAAGATTTGAATAGGATTAGATTATTGGCGACGCCGAGAAATGCTGGAATTACTGGCTGCCTATATTGATGTCTTTGCATGGTCCTACCAAAATATGCCAGGATTGGATGAGTCCATTGTTGAGCACCGACTGCCCCTGGAACCGCAGATGAAGCCTATAAAACAAAAGCTCAAAAGACTCAAACCCGAATGGAGCTTGAAAGTCAAAGAGGAGGTGGTTAAGCAGTTTCATGCTGGGTTCCTACAAGTGGTTAAATATCCTTAATGGTTGGCCAACATTATCCCAGTTCCGAAAAAGGATGGGAAGGTTTGAATGTGTATCGATTTTCTAGATCTCAACAAAGCAAGCCCAAAGGATGACTTCCCTTCACCTCATATAGATATCCTGGTAGATAACACTGCAGGCCATGAGATGTTTCTTTTATGGATGGGTTTTCAGGATATAACCAGATCAAGATAGCCATAGATGATTGGGAGAAGACAGCTTTCAACACCCCATGGGGAGTGTATTATTACAAGGTAATGCCCTTCGGACTGAAGAATGTTAGGGCAACCTATCAAAAAGCCATGGTCACTCTCTTTCACGACATGATACACAAAGAAGTGGAGATCTACGTGGATGATATGTGTCGCGCCTCGGTTTTTGGGTGTTGCAAGAACCCCATTTTTAATCGCTCGACAGTCTACACTCCGTCCAGACTTGTATTCAAGTCATTATGAGCATATTCCAACCGAAACCAACTTTCTAAGTCCAAATCCCGTCTCTCCATCGCTTCGCGGGCCCGTCAGGCCCAAATAGAGGCAAAATAACCAAAATGTCCTTAGGGGCATTGTCCTTTCCAATTCCAACCCCTCTCTCGAGACAGTTTATTCCTCGAGACGGTTCCAAATCAGGCACGTCTTTTCGAAGACGGTAAGTCCCCTTTCCAATCCCTTTCTCGAGATAGTTTATTCCTCGAGACGGTTCCAATTCAGGCACGTCTTTTCGAAGACGGTAAGTCCCCTTTCCAATCCCTCTCTCGAGACAGTTTATTCCTCGAGACAGTTCCAATTCAGGCACGTCTTTTCAAAGACGGTAAGTCCCCTTTCCAACCCCTCTCTCGAGACAGTTTATTTCTAGAGGCGGTTCCAATTCAGGCACATCTTTTCGAATACGGTAAGTCCCCTTTTCAATTCCTCTCTCGAAACAGTTTATTCCTCGAGACAGTTTCAATCAGGGCCCCTTTAGTAACTTCTCGAGAATGCTTCTTATAGTATTCTCAACCTCACTTTATCTTTTCGGATCATTCTGAGTCAGTTTCGGCAAACCCGGTACAAAATGACCGTTTTGCCCCTGGTGAGCCGATCTCCTTTTTCAACCAAACCGGCTTTGGGTATCAAACCGGTAATCCTTTGAGATTACTTCTTATAGTATTCTCAACCTTCCTCTATCCTTTGGGATCATTCCGAGTCAGTTTTGGCAAACCCGGTGCGAAATGACCGTTTTGCCCCTGGTGGGCCGGTCACCTTTTCCGACAACACCGGCTCTGGGAATCAAACCGGCAACCTTTGGGAACATTCTAAATAATGTTTTCAAATTCCAAGTCTTCTTCTGGGACAATCCGAGTCTGTCCGGGCAGCTTTTCGACCCGATTGACCTTTTGTCCTTAAAGGCCCGGTCAGCCCCTCCGACACATCTTATCTTCATTTTTCAAGTCAAATACCTCCGGGACACTATTCTAAGTGTTTCTGCTCTTTTCCAGCCTTTCAGGCCATTCCCGGTCCCTTAAATCATTCCTAGATTTTCCGGAGTCACTCCTAGTGAAGCTAGGCTAAAAATTGCATGGTAGTCACTAGTATAGGCGCCCAAATCTAGTCAAAGATACGTTGCTTGCTAACTTTAAATATTTCCTAAATGGCTGACGCCACTAGTAGTGGCAGCAAGCCAAAAAATAGCTTGGCGCCACTCCTAGTGGCGCCAATGTAAAGTTTGGCCTGGCACCATTGTAACAGGCGCCAGTGTTGTCCAACCTCTATAAATACAGAGCCTCTTCCAGCGTGAAAAGGGTCCTTAAACTCAATCTAAAAATCCTATATTTCGATATACAGAGCTCGAGCACTTGCTAAACCCTAGCTTCCCTAGGTTTTCCAAACCCTAGTCACCATACACAAACCCTAGCCTCATATACGCTCCTATACACCCCTATACACTCATACACTAACCTTCAACCCTCCTTCGAAGACTTGAAGAGTTGCAATCTGAAGTTTGAGGATTGAAGGTGGCTCTTGAAGATCGAAGACGAAGATCAAGATGAAGACCGAAGAAAGCAAGGCGCGCAAAATGAACAAGATACAAGGTAGGTTCTCTATTTAAATTTCCGCACTTCCTCCTCTCTCTTCTCTCTCCTAAACCACTTGGGTTTTCTCTATTTTAATCTCCCATCTCTTTCCCCCCCTTTCTTTGCATGCTTGAAACAAGGGGACTCCCGGTCCATGTGTAAGATTAGATTATCGGAGGGTCACCATGTCGGGGGCTTTCCTTTAGGCTAACCGAAGACCACGTGGGTTCGGCCCCCTTGATTATGTGGTGAAGCCTTAACCTTGTATGTTCACGACCCTAAAATTGCATTGTGCATATCATGATCTTGCATCTTCCAAAAGTTGTTTTCAAAGTCGTTTTCAAAATCGTTTTCAAAATTGCATCAAAATCTCTTTTCCAAAATATGTTTTCAAAATCACAATCCTAGGGTAATTCTAGCCTTTCCATGGTTAGGGTTGCTTTAGGAAAGTGTTACATTCAAAGTGACCAACATGGTCCATATTTTCAACCCTTGTTGTTTTTAAAACCAATTTCTTAAATGGTTCTAGCCTTCTTATGGTTAGAATCGCTTTAGGAAAGTGAGACGTTATTTATACTTTCCAAAAAGCTCTCTTTTCAAAAAATCCCTTCTTAAAAATCTCTTTTTCAACATACTTCTCAAAAATTCTTCTTTCTAAAATTATTTTCAAAAACTCTTTCTAAAAATCTCTTTTTCAACTCCTTTCCAAAACGCACTCTTCAAAGTCCACTTTCTAAAAACGTTCACTAGGTCTCTTTTCTAGAAAAACTCTCCCCAAAAATCTTTCCAAAAACTTTCTTTCCAAAATCTTTCCTCTAGAAACTCCTCTCTAGGATTTCCTTTCAAAACCTTCGTTTCCAAAAACGCACTTTCCAAAAACTCTTTCCTTAAAACCCAAATCAAGCCCTAGAATTCACAATTAGGAAATCCTAATTTTCTTTCCAAAAACATGATTTTCAAACTTTGCCCCAAATCTAGGTTTCCAAAACCTTTTGTTTTCTACATCAAAGCTATACATATTTTCAAAGCCTATTTTCTACGTCAAAACTATAGTTTTCCAAATTTAGGGTTTCTAAAACTTCTCTTTCCAAATCTTTGACCAAATCCAATCTTCCTGTTTCGGAAACTAGATCCAATCCTCCGTTTTTGGAAACGAAATCAAACACTTCTTTTTAAAAACAAAATCCAATCCCTTCCTAATCCAAATCTTTCCTAATTCAAATCCTTCCTAACCCTCCACTTTCTTAAATCTTAATTTTCCAAAACTTGAACATAAAAATCTTTCCTAAATTTTAAAACTTAATTTCCACATTCTTCCTAATTCCACCCTTTCCTAATTCCGTCCATTTCCAAATCTTACCTCTCCTAACCTAAGTTTTCAAACCTTTCTTAAATTCAAACCTTTCCTAATCTCAAAATTTTTCTAAAACTCTAAACTTTCCTAAAACTTCAAATCTTTTCAAATTTCAAAACTTTCTAAACTCAAAACTTTCTTATTTTCAAAGCTTTCTTGTTTTCTAAACTTTCTAACTTTCAAAACTTTCTTAATTTAAAATCTTTCTAAAATTCTAAACTTTCTAAATTCAAAACTTTCTTAACTTGAAACTTTCCAAATTCTAAACCTTAATCTAAACTTCTCATAATTCAAAACATTTCTAAATTCAACACTTTCCTATTTCAAAAACTTTCCAAAAATAAAACTTTTTAAATTCGAAACTTTCCTAAATCGAAAACTTTCCAAATTCGAACCTTTCCTAATTCCAATTTTTCTCCAATCTTCCTAGTCTAATATTCAAGTCAATTCTTTTTCAAAATCTTTCCAAGTCAAATCCAATTCTTCTTTTTGAAGTTCTTAAGTCTAGGTTTCCTAAAGCCAAGTCTTTCAAAACCAATCTTCTCAAATCTTTCAATCAACGTTCAATCTCTCAATTTTCCAATTCAATCTCTTTTCCAAATCAACTCTTCTATTTCTAATCAGACTCTTGTTCGAACTACGACTGATCTATTCCTTTAAAAGGATACGTAGGCAACCTTCATAGGTGCGGTCATAACTTCTTTCAGATTTCAAATTCCATAATATTTTTCAAATGTCCAATTCTACAAAACCTTTCCAAATCTCCCATTCTACATTCTTCAAGTTTCCAATTTTATGTTCTATTTTCAATTTTCAAATCCAAAAATCTATTTTCAAATCTCACTTTCCAATTTCTAAAACTTTCCAATTCCAGTTCTATCTTTTCAAATCTCTTCTAAAATCGAATCAAATTCTTCTTTTCAAATCTCTTTCTAAATCAACTCTCTTTTATTGCTCTTGCATATCATGCATCATGTTAGTTTATTTTCGAACATTGTTTTTCAAAGTGAATAGGATTGAACATTAGTTAGTTAAAGACTCTCATAGATGAATCTAGGATAGATTGACATGTAGGTACTGAAAGGGTGGGGTAGGGTGATGGCTTAGTGCGTCTTCCCTACACGTAACCAGCCTCCGAATCTAAAATCACTTATTTCAAAGACCAAAAACAGAGTTATTTTCAAAAAAGGGCTAAATGTTTTTCAAAGGTTGCTAAACAACTTGTTTTCTCAAAAACCCTCTCTTGAGGAGATATTTTCAAAACCTTTTTTTCAAAAACCATAAGTGTAGTTTTCGGATTATGCTTAGTTTTTAGGTGACCTAACTCACCTTAATCAAGTTAGGTGGCGACTCCAAAGTTTTTCCAAAAGCCCTTTATTCAAATCTACTTTCAATTCAAACCTAGTCGCACTCATTCTTCTAGGAGGGTGAGTTCTAACGAGAGAGTACAACATTTTTCCCGCTTGTGTGAGTATTCCTCGAGTGTGAAAAATCTGGGTGCGACAGATGTTCAATGTCCGTTCGGCTTGGAGATCCTAAAGCACGGAACTCTGTCACTAGAACTCGTCCCCCTAGAAGGATAAGTGCGACTAGGTTTGAAAATTGATTTGACTAAGGGCTTTTTAGAAAAATGGGAGTCGCCACCTAACTTAATTAAGGTGAGTTAGGGCACCTAAAACTAAGTATTAATCTGAAGATTAAACTTAGAATTTTTTGGAAAAGATTTTGAAAACTCCCTCAAGAGAGGGTTTTTAAGAAAATAGGTTGTTTGGCAACCTTTGGAAATATTTAAACCCTTTTGAAAAATAACTCCATTTTGGTCTTTCAAAAGCAGAAATCTATGGTTCAAGGGTTGGTTACATGTAGAGAAGATATCCTAAGATCATCACCCTACCCCGGCCTTTCGGTACCTACATGTCTAATCACCCTTTGTTCACTCACTAAAATAACCGGTTACCATTGTCCACTTAATATCCACTTTTAGAAAAATGGGATTTAGTCATCACTTTTCAGATGAATGATGCATGATGCAAGTTTTTGGAAGAAGTTTGAGAACAGTGGGGGCTTTGAAAGAGTTTGGAATAGAAACTTTGAATTGACTGGGATTTTGGAAAAAATGATTGGAGTTGAAATAAAAGTTATGACCGCACCATTTTAGGTTGCCTACGTATCTCATTTGGCGAGAATTAGGTCATTCGTAATTAGGGCAAGAGCCCGATGGATAATAGGCGCATTAGGGCCTTTGGAAAGTTTGAAGACACTTTGGGTCTTTGAAAGAGTTTAAGACACTTTGAGGTCTTTGGAAAAGTTTAAGACACTTTGAGGTCTTTGAAAAAGTTTAAGACACTTTGAGGTCTTTGGAAAAGTTTAAGACACCTTGTGGTCTTGGAAGTTTTGACTTGAAATTGGAAGTGAAGTGTTTTAAAAATGCTTTTGGATTGACTCTAAGGGAGTTTTGAAAAAATGCTTTGGCACGACTCAAGAGAACTGATTACACTATTAAAGTGTAATTCATTCGCTTCAATTTGTACTTTGTTAGCCTTAGAATAATGTTATATTTATGTTTTTAGTCTAATAACGTTTATTTGGATGTTTTGTAGGGTTTTGGAGTGAATTGGAGCATCCTGGAGTGTTGGGAGCATTTGGAAGAGAAACCGGGACAAAGGAGCAAAATTGGCCAAAACTTGACGAGGATGTCCGGACACATGTCGGGACACCCCCGAGTGATGCAAGCATGTCCGGACATGTGTCCGGACACCCTGAGAAACTTCGGAGGCTTAATTCAAGAACAAAATAAGAAGTCCGGACACCTTTGGGAATGTGACAGTGTCCGGACACATGTCCGGACACCCTGCACAACTTCTGCAAGCTTATTCGGAACCTTGAACAGAGAGTCTGGACACTTGTCCGGACACCCCTAGGAATTGATACAGTGTCTGGACACATGTCTGGACACCATACGGAGATCCAATTTTCTGTATAACTTTAAACCTATAAATACTTCCTTGTAAACCCTAATTCAGGGGGCTGAGTTTTAGATGTCATCTTTAGACTTAGAGAGAGTATTAGAGAGTTTTCATATTGTCTTCTTTCATTAGATTAATAATATTCTTGTCTTTGATTTCATTACTTTCAATACAAACTTTAGATTTCATTATGTTCATGAGTAGCTAATCATCTTTCTTGGCAAGGAACGTGAAGATTGTCCGGGGATTGATGATTTGACAAGGTATTCAATTGGGCTTTCTCGTTTTATCTTTTAAATAATGAATCTTTCTTTTCTTCATTCTTTTTTCTTTCGAAATCAAGGGTTTGTGATCATATCTTTGAGTGTTCATGCGCGACGTTGATCTCGTATAGGTGTTGCTTAGATCCCTGATATGAATGCTTCGAATATATTTTCTAAAAATACTGAATAAAGTTGAGATAGATTCTAAATTGGTTTTAACCGCGAAATCTTCCGATTCAATGACATAAGTTGTTGTTGCTGAATTGAGTTACAAATAGATACCTTGGAAAATTATCATTCTATCGTGCAATTGAATCGTTCTTAGTCAAGATCTTCTTTTATTTAGTAAAACCCTTATTTTTATTCAATCATTAGATAAACAATCTCTTCAAAATAAATCATTCTTATTTCTTATTTTTGAGTTTATTCTTTGAGTTTTTATTCGTTTAAAGAGAGTTTCCTTTGGACACCAACCGTCTTCCCTGTGGATCGACCTCGGACTCCTCCGAGTATTACTACATCACGGCTGTGCAATTGCGGATCATATCGCACTTTCTGGAAGTGATCAATTTTTGGCGCCGTTACCGGGGAGGTGTAGCTTTGGTGTACAGAAAGCGAACTTTGGGCGCTCTGAACAACAAATTACAAAAGCAAAAACAGAAGGAAATAACCTCACCATTCCTCTACAACAACGAAGGGATCTCACGCTTCACGTGGTAACTTCGTTCCATCCTTTTAATGTGCAAGCATATTTAGTCTTTTTGCTAGGATTGATTGTTTTTAGTTTTCTAAGTTTTTATTTCTTTGATTTATTTAGAGTGGGTAGGTGTTTAATGGAGATTTAGGATTGGTGCTAATTACAAATTGGTGGTATATTTCTGTGGAGATTGGAGGTAAGTTGGAAATCAGTGGTTGAGGATTGTGATTTGATACAATAGGTAGACTCGTTTCTATAAACCATAACCCAGTAGATACCATGGTTGACCCACCCATTGTCGCGGCTGGTAATGATGGTAATGGGAATGTTAACGCTCAAATTGTCGGAGCTGCTCTGGCACCTCCTTCTCGGTCTCTCCGAGATTACATGAACCCTGTCAGACAGAGTCCACCCTCATGTATTGTCTTACCAGCTCACCAACAAACCATGAACTTTAAACCGGGTATGTTCCAACTTTTGTAGCATTTTCACGGGTTAAAGTCTGAGAATCCGTACCGCCACATCCAGGACTTCGAGGAAGTCTGCCTGATGTACCAGGATAACAATTGTCCTGCTGAGGTGCTCCACCTCAAGCTTTTCCCATTTTCTCTGAAGGATAATGCCAAGATATGGCTAAACTCCTTAAGGCCTCTATCTATCACTACTTGGAACCAGCTTTAAGCTGAGTTCTTGCGTAAATTCTTTCCTGAGCACCGTACTGAAGCTATTCGTTGCAACATCTCTCAGTTTGCCCCTTACGAGGGGGAGACTTTCTTTCACTATTGGGAGCGTTATAAGACATTGTTGAATTCTTGCCCCCACCATGGTTTTGAGTCTTACCGAGTCATTAATACTTTCTATTCATCTTTGACGCCGCAACTTAAGCGGTTGGTAGAGACTATGTGTGTTGGAGAATTTTACGACAAATCTCCTGACGAAGCTTTCGGGTATTTTGATTATTTAGCTGATACTGCTCGGGATTGGGCCACTATAGGGACGAGAAATATCGAGTCCCAACCTACTGAAAGAGCTAGTGGGAAGTTTACTTTGAGTTCGGTGGAGGATGTTAATGCCAAGCTTCGTGCATTTGCTAACACTTTAACCAAGCAAATAGAGGCACTGACACTTAAGCAAGTGCAAAGCGTCTCCGTTAATCCACCTGCTCCACAGCCCTGTAGTGTATGTGATAATACTTCCCATATAACCAGTGAATGCCCACGATCCTAGCTTTTAGGGAAGTTTTGCATGGTCAAGCTAATGCAGTTGTCTAGTTTAGAAATCCATATCCGCACCAAGGGGGCCAAGGGAACCCTTATTCGGGAACGTACAATCCAGGGTGGCGCAATCACCCTAACCTTAGTTGGGGGGCCAATGGCAGCACTGCTCCAAACCAATAGCAAGCACCACCTCAACAGTACCAAGCTCTATCATAGCCCTACACAACACCACCACAAGCCTCCACATCTTACCAAGCACCCCATAAGCGGTCACTCAAGGAAAGTTTGTCACAATTCATGCAAATGCAAAGTGGTTTGAATAACAACATTCAACAATTCATGCAAACACAAGGTGGGGTAAATGTGAGGGTTGACAAGACTTTGGAGCAATAAAGTCGCACTCTCGATGACATAAAGAGTCAACTGACTCTACTGACGCAGACGTTGACTGCTCCCGA
The DNA here is from genome assembly GCA_033060915.1 of Euryodendron excelsum. NCBI lineage: Eukaryota > Viridiplantae > Streptophyta > Magnoliopsida > Ericales > Pentaphylacaceae > Euryodendron > Euryodendron excelsum. The sequence continues at coordinate 11,863,083 of CM065387.1, read as the reverse complement.
GAAGGGACGTGTCCCAGCTCAACCCCAACCTAATCCTAATAGGCAAGCACACATGAGTGAGGGTATTCTTGACCCTACCACATCCCACGAGCAGGTTCATGCCATCACTACTCTACGAAGTGGAAAAATCATTAAAAATCCAAACACCACTTTTAAGGTCAATGACTCAATGGGTAATGGGGTGGATAACCTAAGAGAAAAGTCTAGCACACCCGAGAGAGAGAAAGAGAAAGTTGTTGAAGTTGAAAAACCTGAAGAGAGTGAGAAAGAGGTGTTATCTCATGCACCATTCCCTTATAGATTGAATAGACCCAAACATGAATTAATAAATTCTGAAATCTATGAGTTGTTTAAACAAGTTAAGATAAACATCCTTCTCCTTGATGCTATAAAACAGATTCCCTCCTATGCGAAGTTTTTAAAAGACTTGTGTACTGTCAAAAGGAGGTTGCATGTTAAAGGGGATGTTTTGTTGGCTGAGCAAGCCAGTGCTATCTTACAGTCTATGGTCACCACTACCAAGTATAAGGACCCCGGTCGTCCAACCATCTGTTGTATGATTGGAAACCATAAAATTGACCATGCTTTACTTGATTTGGGAGCTAGTGTCAACTTACTCCCTTACTCTGTCTATCAACAGCTGGGTTTGAGAGAGTTACGTCCCACTCGGATCTCTCTTGAGCTCGCTGATCGGTCTATTCGGGTGTCTAGGGGTATGGTAGAGGATGTGCTCATCCAGGTTGATAAGTTTTACTTTCCTGTGGACTTTATCGTTATTGACACTCAACCTATAGTGAGCCCTAGTGCTCAAGCTCTAATTCCCGTGATTTTAGGAAGACCCTTCCTAGCAACATCTAACGCCCTAATTGATTGCAGGAATGGGGTCATGAAACTGTCTTTCGGTAATTTGACTGCTGAACTGAACATCTTTAATGTGAGCAAACAGTTGGGTGGGTGTGAATATATAAAGCAAATAAACTTTATTGACACCTTAGTGGACAACCATTTGGAGAGCGGGTGGATCAAAGGTCAAACAGAACAAACGTTGGTGATGAATGAGACTTATGGCTGGTTAGAATGTGACCAATTTGAGTGTACCCAAACAATGAGTGATAAGGTGAAGGTATGGCAATGCTTACGAGTAGCTCAGTGGGCCCCTTATTTTGAACCACCTCCTGATTGAAGACCAGCAATCCCTGGTAGTGTATAATAATTATGTTAGTTATTTTTAGGTTTTTGTTAGCTTCTAGGTTTTTATTTTATTTTTAGAGTTTCCTCTTAGTTGGGGGGATGGCGTACCCAGTCTTTCTTCCCTAGCGTCTTTGGTTATTCTTCTTATTTTTTTTAAGCATTGAGGACATTGCATGATTTTAGTTGGGGGGAGGAGAACTAGTTTTAGTAGTTTTCATTTTGTCTTGGTTTTTTGAAAAAATTTGTCTTGTTTTTTTTTTTTGAAAAAAAATTAAAAAAAAAAAAGAAAAAAGAAAATTGCTTTGGATAATTTCTGGATTTGATCTTGATGTATTGATGGATATTTTGATTAGCTGTGATCTAGCAGATAAGTGTTCTTTGGTTTGAGTAGATGATTAGGATTACTGTGCTCTAATGCTTGCCTAAATGACTAAACATGCAGGTTTTATTGATATATTCTTCTTGATTTACATAGAGAATCATGATAGCAGGTTTAATCTCATCTACCCTATTTTTTCTATTAGAGCTTAATTATTGTGCAGCTTATCATATCATTTTAAATGATCATGTCTATGATGTTTAGTGTATGAATGCCTATAGATCAATTTGAATGCAATCTTGAAGGTTGAAATAGTTAATGCTAATGCAGGGTGATGAATGTATTATTACTTTTCGAGTTGTTCTTTTAACCTTAACATAACAGTTAGAGTTTATTTGAGATACATGGCTTAGGAGAATGACATTAGTTTGCATCATCATTACATTAGATTTCAACCTTGGTTGTTGAGTAATTCGGATCCATGAATGAATGGAGATTTATACCTTGTGAGCTTTAAAGCCATAGCACTTTTCTGAGTGTCTACATTTACTCTAAATAAATTCTTTCATATCTCTTTCATTCAATAGCTTCATTACTTTTGGTTTGATTCATATGTTAAACTGTTTTGAGTATTTGAAAGTTTTGAACTCAATGTGATTGAGTGTGTACACTTTTGGAGATGAAACTAGGCCATTTTTCTGATTTTGAGCTACTAATATTTTTGTTGAAATCATTTCCTTGGAACCTTCTTGAGCCTATACTTGATTAATCTCTACTTGATTACACCAATACCAAAGTATTTCCCCATATAAGAATACAAGTATCTTCATTTGTCAAAAGTTGAGTTGAAAATAAAGAAGGGTGATATGTTTGTAATGAGATTATGAAAAAAAGAAGTCAACAAAGAAAGCAAAAGAAGGGAAGTACAAGAAAAAAAAAATAGAGAGGTTGGATGATTGAATAGTAAAAGAAGGAAAAAAAAGAAAAAAAAAGAACAAAATATTAAATGAAATTGGGGAATTAGAAATGTGTACTGATTTTCCATTGCATGTCTTGATCACACATGTTTTGAGCCAATTATCGTTTCCTTTTCTAACCTATACCTCTTCGCCATGTTTTAACCTTGAAAGTTCTTGTTGATTCAAAGTGTGCATAATAGGTGTTTTTGAGTTATTGAGTTCAGTTCATATACTTTTGAATGCTCGATCAGTTTTTACATTAAATATTTCTTCATGAAGCTATGTTAAGTCGGATACATTTTCATTTTATCGGTTCTTGTAATCGGATTGCTCTCTCGTTTCCCTATGCATTTCCTCTTAAGGATGAGCTTTCCATTGTAAGTACTTTGAGTTTCTATTATTTGTGAGTGTATACCCGGTGAGGTTTTGAATCAAAACTTTAAGGTTCAGATTACTTGATTTCTTTCGTTGATATATGGTATTCTGATGATTATATACTTGTACTGAATCCCTTTTATGTTATTTGAGATTTGTTCTAACGTTTATGTTAAAGTTTAAGATGAGTTGGGATTTAGTAATTCATTTTGACTCCTGCATGGTATTAACTGTTCTAACTACTTTTGAGTGCGGGATGGTTGTGATGTTTGTGGATATCATCACTGGAAACTCTCACGAGACTACACTCGCCCACTAGGGTAACCTAGGGGTTTAAAAGCTTGATGCATAAGTTAAATGCATCCGTGATCCCTACGAAAGTGGAGTTTTTATTTCATCTAGAGTTTAGAAGTTTTGCTAAGGTCTAGCAAAAGTTAAGTTGGGGGGTGTGATTACACTATTAAAGTGTAATTCATTCGCTTCAATTTGTACTTTGTTAGCCTTAGAATAATGTTATATTTACGTTTTTAGTCTAATAACGTTTATTTGGATGTTTTGTAGGGTTTTGGAGTGAATTGGAGCATCCTGGAGTGTTTGGGAGCATTCGGAAGAGAAACCGGGACAAAGAAGCAAAATTGACCAAAACTTGACAAGGATGTCCGAATACATGTCGGGACACCCCCGAGTGATGCAAGCATGTCTGGACATGTGTCCAAACACCCTGAGAAACTTCAGAGGCTCAATTCAAGAACAAAATAGAAAGTCTGGACACCTTTAGGAATGTGACAGTGTCCGGACACATGTCCGGACACCCTGCACAACTTCTGCAAGCTTATTTGGAACCTTGAACAGAGAGTCCGGACACTTGTCCGGACACCCCTGGGAATTGATACAGTGTTCGGACTCATGTCCGGACACCCTACGGAGATCCAATTTTCTGTATAACTTTAAACCTATAAATACTTCCTTATAAACCCTAATTCGGGGGACTGAGTTTTAGACGTCATCTTTAGACTTAGAGAGAATATTAGAGAGTTTTCATATTGTCTTCTTTCATTAGATTAATAATATTCTTGTCTTTGATTTCATTAATTTCAATACAAACTTTAGATTTCATTATGTTCATGAGTAGCTAATCATCTTTCTTGGCAAGGAACGTGAAGATTGTCCGGGGATTGATGATTTGACAAGGTATTCAATTGGGCTTTCTCATTTTATCTTTTAAATAATGAATCTTTCTTTTCTTCATTCTTTTTCTTTCGAAATCAAGGGTTTGTGATCATATCTTTGAGTGTTCATGCGCGACGTTGATCTCGTATGGGTGTTGCTTAGATCCCTGATATGAATGCTTCGAATATATTTTCTAAAATACTGAATAAAGTTGAGATAGATTTTAAATTGGTTTTAACCGCAAAATCTTCTAATTCAATGACATAAGTTGTTGTTGCTGAATTGAGTTACAAATAGATACCTTGTAAAATTATCATTCTACCGGGCAATTGAATCTTTCTTAGCCAAGATTTTCTTTTATTTTGTAAAACCCTTATTTTTATTCAATCATTAGATAAACAATCTCTTCAAACCAAATCATTCTTATTTCTTATTTTTGAGGTTATTCTTTGAGTTTTTGTTCGTTTAAAGAGAGTTTCTTTTGGACACCAACCGTCTTACCTGTAGATCGACCTCGGACTCCTCCGAGTATTACTACATCGTGGCCGTGCAATTGTGGATCATATCGCACTTTCTGGAAGTGATCAAGAACTTGAAAATATTTTTGAAGTCTTGTTTTGAAATCCTAGGAGGCATGACTTTAGAATATTTTGATGAATTAGTTTTTGAAAGTGGTTTTTGAAAATGGCTAAGTGTTTGGAATCCTAATATAGACAACCTTAGAAGTTGTACTTGATTTATCACTTGTCCTTGGAATCCCTAACCATGAGAGGGCTAGGGACACCTTAAGTTTGTGACCTTTTGAAAATGTTTTTGAAAATGCCTTAAAGATGGAGTGTAGAAACATTAGAAAAGTGTATGGAGTTGGGTTTTTGAAGTCATAGGGGTAGGAGGTTTTGGAGGAATAGGTTATGAGGATAATTTGAAAGTTTGAATGATCATTTGAAAAAAAAGGTTCAAGAGTTGGGACCTTGAAGTTCATTAACCTAGGTTGGGTTGGCCTAGGGTTAGGGGTGACCTAATGGCTAACTAACTTAGGTTAGGTTAACCTAGGGTTAAGATGACCTATAGTTAACTAACTAAGGTTGAGTCAACCTAAAGTTAGGGTGACCTAGGGTTAACTAACTAGGGTTAGGTTAACCTAAGGTTAAGGTGACCTAGGGTTAACTAACTTGGGTAGGGTTAACCTAAGGTTAAGGATGACTTAGGGTTAGGTTAACCTGAGGATTGGACAACTAGGGCCCAGTTAACCTAGGGTTGGATAACTAGGGTCAAGTTAACCTAGGGTTATGTAACTAGGGTCAAGTTAACCTAGGGTTGGATTGAAAGATGATTTTGAAGTGTGATTTGGTACATTTTTGGAAAGAGTTTTGGAAAGCAAAACATGATATGCAATGGACTTTGGTTGGCAATCGTTTTAAAGATCATTTCCATGAAAATTTTGACTCTAGCCAAGAGTGGGGGTTTCAAAAATCAACATAATGATGACAATTTTTGGAATATCATTTTTTATGCCAAGATGGAGAGAATGCATTTTTGAAAATTATCTTTTGAAAAGGATTTTGAAAATCATTTTTTAAGGGAACATTCCATCAAGAGAGGGTTCATATGGCCAACAAAAGGGAGACCACTCAAGAGAGGGTTCCATGGGGCCATTCCAACCACTAAACTTGAGAGAATAGAAACCATAGAATTCAAAAAGTTTGAACATCATTCTTAGGCAAGCATAAAGGGAAAAGGAAACCATTCTAATAATTTAGGGTTCCTATGGCCAATATGAAGGGAGACCACTCAAGAGAGGATTCCATGGGGCCATTTTAACCACTAACTTTGAGAGAATGGAAACCTTGAAAATTAGAGAGTTTGAAAGCAACTTTTATGCAAGTTGAAATGCAATGATGCAAAAGTATGAATTAGGGGGTTGTGAAGGATTTTCTAAGGCATGACTCCAAAGGTCTCATCCTAAACTTCAAGGGGCCAACTCTTGGGAAAATTTTTGAAGGACGTGTAGAACTTGGAAATGTCATAAAATTTAGGAGTAATGCAAGCATTGTGGAGTATGACAATAAGCATAAAATGAAGCCAAGCACACAAGACTGATCAAAATAGCAATATGCAAGGTGTCATGATTTACATACAAGGCTTTTAGGCTACACCACATAAACAAGGGGCTCTTATGCCATACCATCTTAAAGTAGGCTAGTGAGAGGTCCCCCTACACGGTGGCTCTCATTTGCTTTCCTCTAGGCATGATTTAAGAGCCCTCTTGGCTCAAGTATGCAAGAAAGGGGGGTTGAAGATAGGGATTAAAATAGAGAATAGCCTAAGTAGGCTAGGAGGGAGAAGAGAAGAGTGGGGGAGAGCATAAATGTAAAAGGGATACCACCTTTTGCCTTCAACACATTTGTAGTCTTCAATGGGTGTCTTGATTGGAGCTTGAGTGACTTCAAGAAGGCTTGAGAGGCTAGAGTGGAGTGTATAAGTGTGTATGAGGCCTTGTATGTGGAGTGTATAGGCTTAGGAAGGGTAGAATCTAGCCTAAGTGTTAGAGGGGAGGAATATATGTTGAGATTCGAGTTTCTGGAGTGATTTCAGCAGAACTTCGTATCAATTTCGAACTTGAAATATACAAAGGGGGAAGCCTCTATTTATAGGCAATCTGGAACAGGCCTTGCGCATGTGCTACATGCGTATGGCCAAATTTTGGCCTTGCGCATGTAGGACATGCGTAGGTACTGTTCCATTGCCAGAATAACACGTGGCACCCTGTGTACTGGTTAAATCTCGACCGTTGATCGAAAGTCGGTCGATCTGATCAAAATTTGAGCGTATGTAGCATACGCTCCATCACGGGGAAAGGTTTCAAGGGAATCGGTCGCACTCGGGATGTTCTCCTAGTGCTTCCGATGAACTGTCATGTTTTCGGAAATTTTGAATTATGTTTAGAGGTGAGTGATATCGTTTTGGGAAGTGTGCCAAAAAGGTCACTTTTACGAAGCGTCTATGATACGCTCCGGGGGTGTTTGAAAGTGGCTATTTTCGTTTCTTGTGATCGAGGCTTTCGAGAAGCGATTTATTCGATCGAACCGTACCGATGGAAAGTACTCTGGAAATACATTCAGGAATTTTCAAATTTACGCATTTCTCAAGTCATTTGACGGTGCTTTTTGATTAGGGAATCGGAGAAAAAATCAACCTTGACGGAGCGTCTGCGAGATGCTTCAGGGGTTACTGAAAGTTATGGTTTGCACACCATACGATGGAGGGCTTTAGGGGGCGATCTACTCGATCGAACCATACCGATGGAAAGATCTATGGACGAGCTTTTGAGAATTCCCTGATTTACGCATTTCTCAAGTTGTTTGACGGTACGTTATAACTAGGGAATCGGGGGAAAGATAATTCAGGTGGAGCGTCTGCGAGACGCTCCAGAGAACTTTTATCGCGTCGTGTGAGCTTAGTGTCGTAAGGTGCTCCTTGGGTTAAACAAGGACGTGTGGTGGAACCCTTTGCTCAAAACCCTAATGCTGGTGTTGTTTCGGGGCATTTTTGGGCCTCCAGGGGCAAAACGGTCATTTTAACCGGAGTTGGCTAGAAATGGTCAAGAATGGTCTGGTATATTGTGTTAAGCGTGTAAGGCTGTTCAGGGATGATTTTGAGAGAGTCTTTTACCGTTCAGTGGGGTTTGTGTCGTGCTGAGGCGTTCATGGGCAAAATAGTCATTTTGACCAGAGTGAGCCGGAATAGGACTGGATTTAGACCAAATGGCATGCGGGGGATGCCTGATGGTTTGACAACATCGTGGAAGAATGGACTTATCGTTTTGAGGGATTTTGAACTTTCCCAAAACGTGCCTGAAGGCCCAAGGGGCAGGTTTGGTCATTTTTCACCGAGTCGGGCTAGCAGGTGCCAGTGTTAACCTAGGTGTTGGTTTTCGAGACCGTCCGGTCTCGAAAAACTAGCTGTGCAGTGTTGGTCCCCAAGAACGGCCGTTCTTAGAGAGCTACCTGTAGGGGTGGTGTTGGTTCCTAAGAATGCCTAGTCTTAGAAAGCTACCTGGAAGGGTGGTGTTGGTCCCCGAGAACGCCCGGTCTCGGAGAACTACCGAATGGCGGACATTTTACATTGGCAAGCTAGCAGGCGCCAGAAGTGAACCGTTTGGAATTTTGATGAGGCATTGGTCCCCGAGATCGCCCGATCCCGGGAAGCTACCTAGATGGTGTTGGTTTTCGAGACCGCCCGGTCCGAAAAACTGCCTGAAATAATGGTGCTTAAGGCTCCAGCGGATCCTTGTGGACCCGAGAAGCGACCAGTTGGTGGGATTGGAGATTGAAAGACTCATCTTAAGCTTGCATGTGTTGTGATGTTGGAAACCGAATTCAGTCGGGCCGGAGATTGCCGAGCGGGCAAAAATAGGGTGCTTACAATATGATAGTTAAGTTAAGAGCCCAAAAAGACCATTTGATCAATCTACGGAAAGTATTTGATCAGCTCCGCAAGTATCAGCTCAAGCTCAACCCTACCAAGTGTACTTTCGGTGTTTTTTCCAGAAAACTGCTGGGGTTCATTGTCAACAAGAGAGGGATAAAAGTAGATCCTGTCAAGATTAAGTCAATCACTGAAAGGCCGCCCCCAAAGGGAGAAACCAAAATCAGATCCTTTTTAGGAAAATTGAATTTTATTAGCAGATTCATTTCTCAGATGACCCACCTCTGCGAACTAATTTTCAAATTGCTCAAAAAGGATGCCCCTAAGGAATGGAACGAGGACTGCCAACAAGTTTTTGAAAAGATCAAGGAGTACCTCCTGAAACCCCAGATCCTGATACCACCAACTTCAGGGAGACCCCTGTTAATGTATTTAACAGTTCTCGAGACTTCAATGGGATGCGTTTTGGATCAGCACAATGAAATTGGGAGATGGGAGCAAGCCATTTATTATCTCAGCAAAAAGTTTTTATCCTATGAGATCAAATACACTATGCTAGAGAAAACTTGTTGTGCCTTAGCGTGGGCATCTCATTGGCTTAAGCATTACATGCTACATCACACCACATTCCTCATATCTGAGATGGATCCAATCAAGTACTTGTTCGAAAAACCCACTCTTTCCAGCAGAGTGGCCAGATGGCACATGATTTTGGTTGAATTTGACATAGTCTTCACAACCTGCAAGGCAATTAAGGGGCAAGTCATAGCAAATTACCTGGCAAAAAACGCTATCAAGGAATACCAACCTATGAAGCCCAATTTCCCTAACGAAGATATCTTATACACCGAATCTGAGGCCAAAAAGCAAGAAGACCCGGGATGGAAGATGTATTTTGACGGTGTTTCAAACAAAAAGGGAGCTGGAATTAGGGCAGTCATAGTGTCCGAGAAAGGCAATCATTACCCTATTGTATCTAAACTAAAATTTGATCTCTACACCAATAATATCGCTGAGTATGAAGCATGCATTCTGGGACTGAGATTAGTAGTAGAGATGAAGATTGAGGAATTGATGGTCTTTGGGGATTTTGATCTGATGATTCAGTAAACTAAGGAGTGTATCAAACCAGGGATTACAAACGTTCCTCTTATCATCAGCAAATCAAGGACATTTGTCAAAAGTTTCAAAACATAGATTTCTACCATATTCCCCGGACTGAAAACAGTTTTGCTGATGCCTTGGCTACCTTTGTTGCAACTGTCATATTGGATGATGATTCCGAAATTCCTGTCCTCCAAATTGTTGTTCGAGATACCCCGTCTCACTACCTCAACACCTCCATCGAGCTAGATGGGTGACCTTGGTTCTACGTTATAAAAAGATATATGTAGACTGGAGAGTTCCCTGCTCAGGCTATACAAAGCGATAAGAAAATTATTCAGAGGATGGCAGTCCAATATTTTCTAGTTGGAAATGAGCTCTTCAAAAGATCCCCCCCCCCCCTAGGGCCCCTAAAGTGCGTTGATGCAGCAAAAGCGAGGGAAATCATAAGAGAAATCCATGAAGGGACCTATGGGCCCCACATGAATGGCCATACCCTCTCCAAAAAGATTCTCAGGATGGGATATTATTAGACCACCATAGAAACAGATTGTATTCAGTATGTCCTCCGGTGCCATAAACGTCAAATACACGGGGATATGATCAAAACCCCACCCGTCGAGCTCCAACCAATGACGGTCCCATGGCCTTTCTCTATGTGGGGGATTGATATGATTAGCCCAATCTTCCCAAAAGCCTTAAATGGACACCGGTTCATCTTGGTTTCTATTGATTATTTTACAAAATAGGTCGAAGCCACATCTTATGTCTACGTCACCAAGAAGGTAGTCAACAAATTCATCAAGAATCGCATTATCTGCCGGTATGGAGTTCCAGAATCACTTATTACTCATAATGCTACCAACCTAAATAATGAGCTGATGGCCCAGTTGTGTCAAAACTTCAGAATCACCTACCGGAATTCACTGAGCTATCGACCACAAATGAACGGGGCAGTAGAAACCGCCAACAAAAATATCAAGAGAATCCTCCGAAAATGATCGACCACTACAAAGATTGGCATGGGAAGCTCCCTTTCGCACTTATGGCCTACCGAACCACAATGAGGGTCTTTACCAGCGTTACCCCTTATGGGTTGGTCTATGGTAATGAAGCTATGCTCCTTGTCGAGGTAGAAGTTCCTTACATAAGGGTACTAACGTAGATTCAGCTAGAAGAGGCAGAATGGATTAAAGACCTATATTCACAACTGTGCCTATTGGATGAGAAACGACTAGCTGCTGTTTACAGCACGCAATGCTACAAAAGGAAATTAGCCAAGGCATTTCATAAGAAAGTGAGACCCCGAAGTTTCCAGGCCGGGGAGTTAGTGCTAAAAAAGGTCATTTCCAACCAAGAAAAAGCTCGAGAAAAGTTCGCTCCAAACTATGAGGGGCCTTTTATAGTCAAGAAGGTCCTGACAGGAGGAGAACTCATGTTAGCAGAGATGGATGGGCAAGAGTTTCCCAACCCACTAAATTTAAACGCAATCAAGCTTTACTTTGTATAAATCAAAAGTTCATTTTTCTTTTGAGCAACAAAGAAGTCTGTTGCAATGACGAGAGGCCTATGAACTCTTGTTAAAGGAAAAATGCATGTGTTCTCTTCCTGAATCATCAAAATTCTTACGAAAGAACTCGTAAGGACTAGACAGGTTAAATTGATATGATGAAAGGCCATCAATTCATTTTACCCTATACACCACATCCCTTGCGATAACCCATTTTAAACAGATTACATTTATTCGACAAACCTGACCTGGTGATCATCACCCACAATGGGCAAGAGTGAGTTTGGAAAAAAAAAAAAAAAAGGGAGGAAAGGGGGTGCATGATGCGAAAGAAACAAAAAAAAAAAAAAACTTCCTCATACATCGAAAGAATGAGAAAACAATGCAATATTCAAAACAAAACAAAGGAGAAAATAAATGATGAGGCACCCCGAAAAATCAATAGACCATGCAAAAAGCAGTGTTCAGACAAAACCAAGAGAAACAGTGAACTCTAAAAATAGGTAAAGAGTTCAAGCAAAAATACAATAAAGACCCAAAAGAGAAAAATAAACAAGGAAAAGACCCAAAGAGGAAGGAATGCTGAAAGAGTTATCACCGATCCGTAACAAACCCAAAAGAAGTGCAGCACTTTGGGCTTTCCATACCTTTCCTTTCAAAACCCTATAACCCAACCTCATTACAACCTAATTTAAAAAGTGCTCTCTAATCAGTGAAAACCGCTTAATCTAAACTGAGTTCGACATAAGAAAGATGATGATTTTTGAATGGCACCAAATGTTCGGAATACTTGGGTCTCCACCCCTAACAAGCAGGTCCTCCCTTAATTACAGGAGAATTCCTTGTTGCTAAAAAAAAAAAAAAAGGGGGGGGGGGGGGGGGTATGACCCCAAAGGTGTGGCGAAAACTCGAAAGAGCATCACGAGTAAAAAAATGGAGGCATGGCAAGATACAAACCTGTCGGTCTGGCAAAAACCCGCAAGGGCGCCAAGACGTAAAAATGATAGAGCCAGGATCGGTGAAAACCTACAAAGGCACCGGTGGCAAATATAGCAAAAAAAAAAAGAGTTTTTGTCCCCTTCTCAAGTTTATCTCAATCAATAGGGGGACCGTTCCCAGACCATGGCAGGAAAAGACAGGAAAAAATTGTAGTTGTCGAAAAAGGCATTCTTTCGAAATCAATGGGTTAAGAAGAAGGAACAATGAGGGTCCCTGCCAAGAATGCCATGATGAGAATCCCATACTAGGAAAGTAGTTCTTATCTTAAATGGATATAATTCCTATTATAATACATGTTTAAACTAACAAAATAGTGTAGGAATAGGCAGGTGATGGCACGTCCCAAAAGAAAGGTAAGATCTATTACAGCAAAATCGTGACAATCAAGCTAATATAAGCGTATCTACAAATGCAGGAAATCCTGGAAGAAAACCCAGACATCCTGAGGCAAGTCAATTGCAATACTAAGGAAAAAAGAAGACAAAATGGAAAAATCGCATCAGGGATGAGGGGCCACAATGTAACGGTCCACGTCCCCATCCGATGAGTCCTCATCTGAGCCCCTAGTGGCGAGACTCACAAGACTAGAGCCAGCAAGTGAAGGACTAGCCTGGCTAAACGGTGGCGTCACCAATCTCCCTCTAAAAGGGCCGGCATTGGTAGAGGCCCCAAAAGATGAAGTCAACAACTGGCTTAACCCATGACACTAACATCGATCAAGGAGGCGATCCCTCTCCTGTAAAAGGTTGTGTACCATGTTCCTCAATAGAACTATGAACTCATCTCGTGGGTTAGCCTCCACTGAAGAAAGGGTGTCTCGGGACCCCGAGGGTGCCTAAGTCCTTAGGAAATGCCAGTCAAAGGGCAGTCTCTCGTCCTGGGAGCCGCCTTAAGCTGCTTCTCCAATCACTCACTCGTTTCCTGATGGCCTCCAGTTGAGCCTCCAACTCATTCACTCGAGCACGATAAAGTCTCCAATGGTGCCTCACCCTAATAGTAGCAATGGCCAAAAGATCAGCATATCCTACTGGAGGCAAGGGAGACTCTGGGAGAGGATCCCTGACTATGGTGTCCCCTAGGACGTACATCTGAAACCATCTGTCGTAATCAATAGTGGTTGTCGGGACAAAGGAAAATGGACCATCTGAGTTGTTAAGCGCTACCAAAGTCTGCCACAACTCTATCAACTCAATCACTACACCTCTCGGTACCTCATCGCCAAAGTAAGTCTGATACCTTGTTGCCATGGCAATATACGGGATGTCCTGTGTCCGACCCAACTGACAGAGAACTTGAACGCCGAAGAAGGGCACAACACCCCTTAAGCCAACCAAGGGGATGAAAACCCAATCAGAAGTTTGTACTCGCAACGAATCAACATTACATAAACCCACAAACCATTGAACTAAATCAGATCTCCTCGTTTAGAGAAACGCCATCCATGTCATGAAGGAATCAGGGCAGTCCACACTGTTAATGATCTCCTGCTGAGACCTCACCAAGGTACAGATAGGGTTAACCTTCAAATACCATATGTGATACGTAATACGGTGAATGAATAGATGCTCAAGAGCTCACAACTGAAAAAGGGGCCGAGAACCCCTAAAGAAAGTATCCTCCCCACTCTAAAATCGAGAAAAGCTCACATAGGTCTCACCCACAGCTAACAGACCATAAGAATATCCATGTCGGATCGACAACAAGAAGGAACAGAGTCTGCCATCCACCCGACCATCTCCTCGAGGAAATACTAGAAGGCTCAACAAAATCAAGGCAAGTGCGTTCATCCGAGCAATGAGCCATTCTGTAGAAGTATGCCAAACATCAGGATGAGTAACCTAACTAGTGTGAAATTCAAAATGATCCAGTAAAAAGCCCACCTCCAGTATCGGAAAAGTAGGATGAGAGCCCGAATCCAAAATCTGGCACCTGAGTCCCAACTAATGGGAAATAACGAACATAAAGCCCTGGGGAAAGTCTGGATCCACATTACCCTCCTAACCGCTCCTCAAACCCTGCAAACAACCCACACTTGTATGAGGTCGGCGTCATCTCAAAATCGCTAAAGCGAAACAATCATAGGTTAGGGCACCAAAGGGTAGCGAAGGCCTCGATCAAACCTCGGTACTAGCCACACGGAGAGAAGTAATCCCAGATACCCGAAAGCCCTACAAAAGATTCGCCGCTCCTCCTCAGCATAACTGTCATACCAAGTGCGAAGTTGAGACATAACTGTGCATCCTCCTCAACTATCGCACCCAAAGTAGCGGAAGACTGTCCCCATGTAATGCTACCACCCCGAGCAGAACCGCTCCTGCGGCCGCTGCCCTCCCCAGGCTCGATCTACGGCACCTTCCCGTGGCGCCTCCTGTCAGAACCATCATCACTTGCCTTTGACATCCTGAAAAAGTAACAACATGCAAAAAATTGATCAGTCACCGAATATGTATAAAAAAGTAAAAAGATAAATATGTTAGAAAAAAAAAGAAGAAAAAAAAGAGAAAAAAAAAAAAGAAAAAGAAAAAAAAGGAGAAGAAAGGAAAAAATAAGAAAGAAAAAAAAAAGGCTAAGGTCCCATCCATTTCTCTTTCTAAATTTCAAACTAGTTTCCCGGGCTTTCTCCTCAAATGCCTTGTTTCTAAATGTTTTCTAGCAGTTTTCCAAATTTTTTCCTCAAAAATTTCATTTCAAAATTTCAAACCGGTTTTCCGGGCTTTCTCCACAAAAGCCTTGTTTCTAAATGTTCTCTTGCGGTTTTCCAAACTTTTTCCTCAAAAAGTTTTATTTCAAAATTTCAAACAAGTTTCTCGGGCTTTCTCCTCAAAAGCCCTATTTCTAAATGTTTTCTAGCAGTTTTCCAAACTTGTTCCTCAAAAAGTTTCATTTAACTTTAAACTAGTTTCTAGAGCTTTCTCCTCAAAAGCCTTGTTTTTAAATGTTTTCTAGCGATTTTCCAAACTTTTTTCTCAAAATGTTTCATTTCAAAATGTCAAACCAGTTTCTCAAGCTTTTTCCTCAAAAGTCCTGTTTCATAATGTTTTCAAATGGTTTTTCAAGCTTTTCCTTCAAAAAGCCTCGTTTCAAAATATCAAAGCGGTTTCTTGGGCTTTCTCCCTCAAAAGCCCTATTTCAAAATGTTTTAAATGGTTTCCGAGCTTTTTTCTCAAAAAGTTTCATTTGAAAAAAAAAAACCTTAAACCAATTTCTTGGGTTTTCTTCCTCAAAAACCATGTTTCAAAGTGTTTCCAAAAAGTTTTCGAGCTTCCTCCTCAAAAAGCCTCATTTCAAAATTTCAAAACGGTTTCTCAGGTTTTCTCCTTCAAAAGCCCCATTCCAAAGTGTTTCCAAAAGGTTTTCGAACTTCCTCCTCAAAAAGCCTCATTTCAAAATTTCAAAACGGTTTCTCGAGTTTTCTCCTTCAAAAGCCCTATTTCAAAATTTTCTACGATTTTTCTAAGCTCTAAATTGATTTTCCAGGTTTTCTCCTTCAAAAACCCTACTCCTAGAAGCTTTCTAGAACTTCTATTTCTCCGGGCTTTCTTCTTCAAAAGCCCAATTCTCAAAAATAATTGCTTTTTTTCAAAAATTTTAAAGTTGGATATTAAATTTTTAAAGGCTCAACACTTTTGAAAAATTTCGGCAGGGTTCCACCTTAAAAAGTCACTGCCTCAAAATTTAATGAGTCACAAACACAATCATAGGACATCTCAAGCTTTCAATTATGTCAATCCAAAACCATTCCATCCTCGGTAGCACATGGCACAGGATTAAACACAATTTCTAAGACCACTTCTTTAGTTTTCAAACTTTTTTGACCTCGTTTTTACTTCTAAAAATTTTCAAAGCACTCAAAAAGATCTCCACAATTTTCTAAAAGTGTCCTACAATTTTTCTACATTTAACAGGATACATCCCCTAATTTTTCTTAATTTTTGCTATTTTTCATAATTTCTGAAAATTCAAAAATTCAAAATTTTTTAAAAAATTATAAAACTTCATACGGCTATTCTACATATTTTTCTAAGGTTTCCAGTATAAAAATTACACACAAACGCGCAATACTCAGGCCTATAGAATAATTCTCTCAACCCTGCAGGAAACTCATTTTTATAAACGCGCAAAATCACCCCAAACACACTTGAATTTTAACCAAATCGCAAAAACAATCCACCCATTGTATTCTTAACGTCCTAAAACATAGGTTTACACTAATCATACGCAAAAAAAAAATAGGTATACATGCATTGAAATCGACAAAGTTTCAAAAAGCTAACATGTGGGTTCTCCGGCGAGAAACAAGTTTTCTGGCGATAATTTGGCGACAACAATGACTTTTGGCAAGTACCCGATGTCTGCCGGCACTTCCCCAATAGTCCCTGGTCAAAATCCCTCAAAAATCCCTTAGAGAAGCTCTCAAATCACTCTCAAAATGCAAAACACACAAGGGAGAACGCGAACCTGCTATGTTTTAATACCCATGGCCTGACACATATAGTAGATGTGCTAGAAGAAAATTCCAACTGGCACATGTACATGCGCTAGGGTGGCCCGAAGCCACGCGCATGTGCTATATGCGCCCGGCTCTTCAGCTTCCCACCAAAACCAACTTTCAATCCTCCGAGAGTCAAAAATCATTTTCGAGGCTTTCAAAAGCCAAAAATCAAGCTTTCAAAATTTATTTCTAGAAATCAAGTGTTCTAAGCCGAACTTCGTCAAACCGATAACTCAAATCCCAATCAAAATTTTAAAAACACAAAGTTTTTCAAATTTCAAAATTTTCCAGACCAGCTACCCGCAAGGAGTCTGATTGGGCTTCAAAAGTGCAATTATAATGCCTTAATTAGTACTTTGTTAGTATTAGTTTATGAGTTTATATGTCTTTTTAGTTATGTTTTGATATTAATTGAGTTTATAATGCTTTATGTAGGTTTTGAGCTTAAATGGAGTGATTTCGAATGCAATTTAATCATAGGTTTCAAGAGGTTGATGTGGTACAAGCTGCTAAAACACACAGAGCTAAAACTTTGGAGGTCCATATCTCGCGAACCAAGAAGGTTATTCAGGCCCATAATATGTTGATTTTATATAACTTTTTGAGACCTACAACTTTCGTGAAGTAACCCAGCCCATCAAAGCACTCTGTAGAAGTCGCCCGTACAACTGACAACGGGATAAATAGATTTATTCACTTTTTAGTTAGAGATAGACTAGTAAGTAGTAGAATAGGTTTAGGAGTCCTATGTTCTGAAGGAGAAGAAGAATTCTAGGGTTTTTCTAGAGTTTGGAAGGAGGAATCATCCAACCTTTGGAGGCTACGAATCTTTTCATCTTTCAAGGGAGCATCTTTAATCTTTAGTTTTTATCTTTAGTTTTCTTTCTTATTCTTATTGTGAATTTCATATTATATTTCTTTAATGCAGCATTTTATTTCTTCAGTTATTATTTCCATTCTTGCAATCTTTATCATGTTTTTCAGTAACTAAATCTATTCTTGGTATAGGTTGAGAAAGTAACTAGGTTACAGGTAAAGATTCAAAATAGTATTCATTTTACAAGATTTTAAGAACTTGGATCAAGATTCATTTTCTTGCCCATGAGTATCTTCGAAAACAATATTCTTGATCATATCTAGCCATGTATGTATAAATTGATTTGTAAGCAGGGATATGTATACCTAGAATTTCTGATAAGGATATTGATTATAACTGAATATATATTCCTATTAAGAGTACTTTAGAAATCTATTGTTCTTGATTAAGTTTCAAACATACTTTGTAGACAGGTTTATAAACTGGGACAGGTATGAATGGGACCTTAGTATGAACACTAGTAAATAACTGAATATTGACTCTAAAAGGGTAATCGAATCTTGAATTTCTTTAATCCAAACTATCTTGGGAACCTACCTGTAGGCCTATTACTGGATCAAACCCTGCCAAGACATTTTTATAATATTTGAATACAATCCTAAAATTAGTTTAATTTTATTGTCGGATAATTTAGATCAATCATCTCCAACAATTGATTTTTATTTTTTCTTTGGAAATTTTTGTGCAATTTTAATTGATTCTGAGTTCATTATTATTTTGTCTTGATTGTAGACCTTATTTATAAAGTTTATTTCTTGTGTTCCCTGTGGATCGACCTCGGACTTACCGAGATATTATTAATGCATCACAACCGCGCACTGGCGAATATAAATTGCACTATTCAGGAGCGATCAAAGTCCGACACATTTTAAGCTTACCGGGTTATCGTCCCTCCGATCATCTCGCGACCAAAATGAGATTCTTACTTTGTTATTTTTCTACCTTCGACAAGTAAAGACAGAAAAAGAGAGGCAGCTGTAAGCACCCCATTTTTGTCTACTCGGCAACCTCTGGCCTGATCGAACCTAGTTTTCAAACATCACAACACATGTAAGCTTAAGACGGGTCTTTTAAACTTCAATCCAATCAACTAGTCGCTTCCAGGCCCACAAGGTCCCACTGAAGCCACAAACACCATCATGCCCCAGGGCATTCCAAGCAACTTCCGGGACCAGGCAGTCTCAAAAATCAACGCCATCCAGGTAACTTCTCGAGATTGGGTGATCTCGGGAACCAACACCTTATCAAAATTCCAGATAGTTCATTTCTGGTGCCCGCTAGCCAGCCAATGTAGAATGTCCGTCATTTGGTAGTTCTCTGGAACCGGGCGTTCTCGGAGACTAACACCACCATCGCAGGTAGCTTTTTGAGACCAAACGTTCTCAGAAACCAACACCACCTTACAGGTAGCTCTCTAAGATCGGGCAGTCTTAGAGATCAACACCGCACATGTAGTTTTTCGAGACTAAATGGTCTCGGGAACCAACACCTAGGTTGACACCAGCGCGTGCTAGCTTGACTCGGTGAAAAATGACCAAACCTACCCCTTAAGCCTCCAAGCACATCTCGAGAAAGTTCAAAATCCCTCGAGACAGTAAGTCTACCTTTCCAAAGTGTTACTAAGCAGTTAGGCGAGCTCAACGCCCCATGTAATATACGCTCCGCCATCTATCTCAAAAAACTCATAAAATTATTTTATTGGAAAAAGAAATGAAGGGGTCGACATTACAATCTTATACATATGTGACAAGTAAGCTTCCTAGAAGCTCCTTAATGAAAATAACATCTAATAAAATTATGTTTTAACCTTCCTACAATTTTATTTTTGGTGGTCCTATTTTGTCACATATGCCTTAGCTACACCTACATTTTTTACACATAGTTGAGATAATAGTTTTTAGTTTAAGTCAGATTCTTTTGTTGGTTTTTTTAATTTTATCATGTCATTAAGCGAATGGTAGAGATTGTGAAATACTCAAAGACCAGTTCACGATCAAGTATCTTTAAAAGGCCTTTGGCCAGCAAAGAAAGGAGAGAAAATAAATTATGACTAGGTTGGAAGTCTCTTATGAGATCAAAATTCATGTTGCTCTCAGGACAAAAGCTCAAGGTGTTGCCTCCTCGTACTCAATTATTGATTTCCTCCATTGCATTGAAGGAGTACGAAATAGCTGTCTATTTCATCTGGGAATCAAAGGTTACTTCATGAGATAATTTTATGTCTAATATGATGTAGCTCTGGATTACGATGCTCTCTGATTTGCAGATTGAATTGCCTGCCTTAGTCCCCGTTGGATTCTTAGGATTATTGATCTGCAGTTTGGAGAATGGCTGCCAATGAGTGTCCTCTGTTTTCTTTTGTCTCTCTTGTTCCCTTCTCTTAGTTGTGTTCTATTGGTGGCTCTCATTCTATCTTGAGCCATTTGTACACCTCCTCCTATTCTACTTTTTCATATTCTCAATGAAATTTGCTTTTCAAAAAGAAAAAATAATGACTAGGTTTCTTTTGGTGGAAAGCCAATTGAAAACACCACTTCAAAATTAAAGTTTAGTAAAGGCTTAAATGGGACGCAACACACATGGTAAAGTTTAGTAAAGGTTTAAATGGAACACGAAACACCCAGAAATGGGCGATGTGGGCAACAAATACTTCCCGAATGTTGCATTTTGGTTAAAATGTTTACCACAAGCAAAGCAAAAAATCAAAATGCCCAACTACCACGATTCGAAAATTTTACAAGTGGCATTATAACAGAAAGGACAATGCATATGCTATGTATATAATTTTTATAGTAAAGATTCATATAGAATGATTTGGTAGTAATATTTTTATAATAATGAAATACAGCGATGAGTTGTTTATTTTTAAGTGAATAAATATGAATAATTCACATCTGTCTTTTACAAAATTTACGTAGAATGTACACATAGAATAGAAACCTTTATAGGCCTCAATTAAAATGATTTGAGTGCTGAAAAGGAAACATTAGAGGGTTAGAAATGAAATTACAGCAATCAAACATACAATTGCAAAAAGAATAATGCTATACAAATAAAAAAATTCATACAAAATGATTTATCTTAATGAAAGAAGAAGAAGAGAAGGTCCAACTGATGATTATTTTAACAGCATAATCCGTTATTATGTTATATAGAAATTTTGTGAAGCTGTCCAACATATCTCACATATTATTTATTTATGATCAGTTATATTATATGTATGTTACCATTGTGAGGAGAAAAGGAGAAGAAGACAAGGTCCAATTGATTTCTAACGCCATTGATGTCCAAAATAATCATCTGCAATTTTCACCATGAGCCCTTGTCACTGTAACAAAGCGAAATCAGTTGTTTTGCTATCATTCTTCACAATGTTATGCCTTACATTGGGAGCTGTAGCCATAAGGCATGCTTCTCTAATGGCAAGGTCCTCAGATTAAACTATTGAGGTAGCTACCACCCTTCTGCAATGCCCTCTAGCACGAGCCCAGCACTGTTCCACATTACAGTGCCCTCTGATGCTTTCAAAAGGCGTTTCTGCATAGAAGTTATAGAACAGTTATTCTTAAACTTGTCCAGCATGGGGGGAAGGGGGAAGGGAAAGGGGTCTCATTCTCAGTGGTCAAATCTATATCTAGCTAAATTGCACTATATTTTTCCTAGGCGGGTGGTCAAATCTCGATTGCAGTGTAACGGGATCGGCCACCGGCAACACCGTTACGTAACAGAGTTACGCCCGTTATGCACCATTTTTTCATTCTATGCGTGGAGATGCAAACATCCAATCATAGAGAGATACAGAATGCAAATGACAAAAATAAAAATGTACTGCAAATGGGAGAACAAATGTAGACAAAGAGACTAACAAAGGCCTTCTTCAACCTTAGCTCTGAAACAATGTTAAGCTTAAGCCACCACTACTCCCAAGAGCTTAAGCTGATTGGAGAGGAGCCCAACAATATTTATAAAGCTTCAAACAGCTTCTCCTAATTGCTTGAGTCCATTTGCACATTGAAACAATATTTGAATGCTTTTTTAATACCTCATGCACCTTCCAAACCCAACTCTTGCCATGCATCTACTTGCACCTAAAAAGAACGTGCTCCGGTATTTCAGCTCTGTATAGCAGATTGGGACATGACATTTCATTGAAACTCAATTTACTGTTGAAGTTTAACCTGTTCGTTTCTTTGATGCAAGACATTTAGAAATAGCAACAATGTGAACCCTGATTTTATTTTTCTAAAATTTTTCTATTGCAGGAAAAGTAAAATAGAGAGAAAAGAAAATCAGCTCCAGAACAATATTTGAATGCTTTATTTTATACCTCATGCAATATCCAAACCGAGCTCCTGCCCTTTACTTGGACCTGCAAAAAAGGTGCTCCGCCGTTTCAGAGACTGGGACATGACATTTCATCGGAACTCGATTTATTATAGAAGTTTTGCCTGTTCGCTTGTTATGATCTGGGTATACGCGAGTTAGATAATCTAATTCAGTGTTAAAAATGAGTAAGCCAAGCTATTGTATGATATTCATATAGTTTATGCAAGACATTTAAAATTGTGTGTAGCTAACATGTGAACGTCAATTGCAAAAATGTTGTGGTTAAATGAAAATAGAGAGAAAAGAAAAATCAGTTTATAATAAAAGTTGGTTATGTGAAAATACCTAGAGGCATGGTTCCATCATTATGTATACATTCTCGAAATTTGATGGAAGAAACATGTCGGACTTTTGGAAAATCCTTTCCTTGTACCCCATCTACAACTCGAGCCCTACTGTTGAATGCTTCAGGCATTGCTCGAATTGTCAATTCCTTGAGGGTGGTGACAAATTTCAAACCATCTGGAACCATTTCTAGTTGATGACAACTGAAAATTACTAATGTAGATAGATTGGGCAAAGCTCCCTCATCCACCCGCCACTCAACCAACTTGGGCAACTCCCAGAGCTCTAGAAATTTGAGTTGAGGAAAACCTTTTGCAGAACAAACCATTTTATTCCCTACAAATTAGCAAAGAGAGGCTAATTAAGTAAGGTAGCTTCTCCAGTGTTGACATAGGGTCTTCCTCAAGTCCAGATGATCTCAAGGATAACTTGGTGATGCTTGACGAAAAATGGCTGTATTCCGGCAACTGGCATATTTGTCCATCAATATGCAAACTATGAAGACGAGGGCACCCTATCAGTTTTCTCAAAATATTCAACCTTTCTTTCATATGAAAATCATACTCAAAAATAGAAATGGAAGTGTGCTCCAACCGGCTCCTAGTGCCGTTGAGGTAGTCGATGATCTCTGTGATGTACTGACCTTTCCTCCATAAATTGGCTTGAAATCTTCGGAGATTGGTTAATTTGAAGAGATCTTTGATATCACATGCACGTGCATCAAAGTTTTCCAGTGTCTCCAGTTTGCAGCAACGGCCCAATTGCAATGTACTTGATCTATTAATTGTGTAAGGAAGATATAGGTGTTTCAATTTGTCCATCTTCCATAACACATTAGGCACCTTCAACCATGCAACCATCACCCGTAAATCGAGGGTTTGTAAGTATCTCAACTTCCCTAAAGATGATGGCAACTTGGTGAAATATGAACGTCTTAAATTCAGGTACCTCAAATGGATTTTATTTCCTATTTTCTTGGGAAACTTCACTTTGCCATTGGGAAGCTTAAAGCCTTCAAGATCCAACACTCTAAGCATTTTAAAATCCTTGAAATTGGATTTCAATTGTTGCCAAAATGGACTACTACACTGGGCGCCATAGAAGAATACAGTTGACCTTACATGCCGAGCTTCTTCTCGTTCAAGGGGAATGTAGCCTTCAACACTTTCATCCAAATAGATGGAAAGTCTGTGTATTTTACTAGCAGATGTTTCCATGGATGAAGAAGAAGAATCCCTCAGCTCGTTTTCTTGTCGAAGGTCAACGACCTTGAGAAAATTTTGCTCTTTTACCTTAGACAAGCATAGATCCCGCATAAGTTGATGAAGTTGGCAAAATTTGAACTTTCTATTGGTTGTTGAGTACTCCTCTACTTGCACTTGAACCATATACCTCTGTGCCAATTCGCCCAAGTAACGTTCTGCCACGTCCATCATTGTTTCTTCTTCTGCACGATCCTTTGAGGATATGATGCCTTCAGCCTCCCACAAATGATATAATTTTTCTGCAGGTATAGAAAAATCTGCCGGAAAATTACCCAAATAGAGGAAACATGGCTTGCACTGATACGGTAAGTCATTGTAACTCAATGCCAACACTTCTAACACTCCTCCATTACTTTGTCCACGAAGTTTCCCTTTCCCTAGGTTCAAACTAAGATTTTGACGCACCATTTCCCACTCCCCTAAAGTGTGCTTTTTGAACAGAACTTCTCCGAGCACCGCAATGGCTAATGGTAAACCGCCACACCTTTTGAGCATTTCCCTCCCTAACTTCTCCTTGTTCACGTCCACTTCAGGGTCTGCAGAAAAAAATAAAAATAAAATAAAAAAATAAGAAGAAGAAGAAGAAGAAGAAGATGATTAAAGAAAACAAAATAGATAAAACATTGCTCCTTGGTCCATCGATGCAATTTTAGACCACACATCTTACAATTTTTAGCTTTTTCAACGAAATGGATAAGCCTAGTATGTATATGATTTCATACACCAATCCTATATGTTCATGATATTTTACTCTAACGCAAGTCATCATTAATATTTTTGTTTTTGTATAATATTTCGTAAACCATACAAAGAAGGAAAGAATATAGAAACAGATCATCAAGAAATTCCAAAAGCAAAGGCAATAAAAAAAAAACAGAGAAAGTGGCATAAACTAAAATCACCTATATTACTCTTGTTGAAGATTAATGGGTTTTGGCTAGGGTAACAAAATGGGTGGGTTTGGTTTGAGTCTAAATGGGTTGTGGGTTATGTATTATCAATCCAAACTCACCTATTCAACAAGCGGGTAGAACGTGGGCAAGTTACCAGGTCAATTTGAACCGATATGGACTCAGATTTCGCTAGCTTGGACTAGTCTGACACCTTCTAATCTTAAATCTAAATGTTTTGACCAGACCAAGTGGGTGGCAACGAGGTGGGAATGATGGTGGCGGCAGCATCGACAGCAATGGGGTGGTGGGTGGTGAGGATAAGGGTGGTGATAAGTAGGTGGTGGTGTCGGCGGCGGCGACTGCAGTGCTGGGTTCTCGAGATGGCAATGGTGGTGGTGGATGGTTGCAGCAGCAGCGGCAGCGTTGAACAACAATGAGTGGTGGTGATTGGCTGCAACAGATGGTGGTAGGTGGTGACAGTATAGGTGATGGTGGTGCTGGCAGCGACAAAACTGGTGTGTGCTAGAAGTGTCAATATCAGACCCAGGATTTTAGTTGAGGGGAATGGAAAAAAAAATTTTTGTTGAAGGGAGGATTAAAGGAAAAAATTAAATAAATAATATAAACAGAGTTATAAAATTAATAGTACTTGAAAAAAATTTGTCTCAACTTCTCTTTTTCTGCCTCTTGTGAAATACTCTTATAGATGTGGTGTGACTTTAGACAGAGAGAGAAAGAGATGAAGGATTGTTAGCAAGTGAGTTTCATGAGTTTTTTTTTAATGCAAGTGGGTTTATAGGGTTTTGGGGTGTAGTGGTGAGAGTGTGCGTTTGTGGGTGTGGTGTGGGTTTAAGCATAGAGAGATCAAGGGTTGTCTCAATAAGTAGGTTTATTGGAATTTTTTTTTTTTTTTTTTTTTACAATTGGATTTATTGGGTTTTAGGGTGAAGAAGTGATGGTGGTGTGCGTACCGAGTTTGTGGGCGTGGCGTGGGTTTGGGCGAGAATTGAGTTTGGGACAAAATGTGCAATTGATCTCAATCGTTGAATGCAATTTAAAATTAAATTTGAGCCATAAAATACAAATGTAAGGGAAACATTTTCAAGAAATGTTGTGTTTTATTGTATAGATTTTTAAAATTTTGAGAGGCCCCTCTGCCTGCCCATGAATTTGTAAACACTATCATTTTTGTTTGAATTAATTTTTGAGCAAGCTCACCAATTTCTATCACTTTTGAAAATTGATCATTAGAGTAAACATCTAGAATGTAGGTCTCAAGTTGATTAAAGTACCATAAGCTCAAGAAAAAAAAATCATTAGGATAAAACTTAGCAAACCAAAACAACTTACTCTTATTAAAATCAAATAATGAATTGCTTAGATCAAAAGATTTTATAAACAAAACAGCTCTGTATTCACCTCATTAAAACGGGTCAGGGCAAAATATAAAATGAATTAGGCTAAAAAAAAATTTTTTTTTTCCTCCAAATTTCAGGGACGGCCGCCTACCCTCGGCCCAAGGTCGGTCTGCCCCTGGCTGCAGCAGCGGCGATGGGTGGCCATGGTTGTGATTGGCGACAATGGATGGTGGTGGTTGCAGTGGCAATGAGTGGTGACGGGCGGTGAGAGCGGTCAGTGGTGATTTTGGGGATGGAGGCGGCGAAGTGAGGGTACCGACAATGGTTGCGGAGGTGGCTGGTGGGGGTAGTGAGTGATGAAGGCAGAAGAAGGGAGACAGTCTTGTTTTTAAAATAAATACAAAAAAGTGAAATAACCATATTTTTTTAAGTAGCTTTTTTTTACTATTTAATTACTGAACTCAATGGTTCCATGTCCAACTCATTTAAATCTACTTCCAGGTGAGTTTGCATGCAATCCAATCCAACCAGTTCACGAGTTTGGGCTGATTAAATGGATGAAATTGGCGGTTCGTGATCATGGATTGAGATTTTAATCATAAAATTGTCCAAAGAATGGAAAAGGTAAAAAATAAAACTTCAGCCCAAAATTATTCATTTACTGATGCTACTCTATATGAAAGGCCAGCAAGACTTGCCAAAAGTATAGAAAAACCAGAGTCCAAAAAGTCGACTAGCTTATGAACCCAAAAAAGTAGAACCAAACTCAAAAATAAAAATGTCAACTTAAGTCTAGAATGGGGATGATAGATAAAGCTCACCTCTATCATCTTTGCATGAGAATGCTTTCTTCGTAAGTAATTCCCAACTCTCTTCCTCATTCAAGCACCTTGGTTCATGGTGGAAGGTCCTTCGATCTACGTGCATAGCCACGTCTCTGTTGCAACTTGTGAGTAATATTTTGCTACCTGCAGTCTTTATTTTCTTACCTCCAGTCTTTTCACTTTGAAAAGCGGGACTTAAAATGTCCCAAGCGTCGGTTGAGCAAATGTCATCAAGAACCACAAGGCAGTCTTTCTGGTTCTGAACTTGGAAGAGCAGCTCAACTAGCTCTTCCTTTCTCATATTCAAGATCTGGTCCCTCTCCTCTGGAATAAGTTTTACTAGGATTTTTTGATAAACATGTACTTCTTGGAATTGGCTTGATACCCAAACCCATTGAAATGATGTCGAACAACTTTGTGATTGAAAACCTTCCGCGCAAGTGTGGTCTTTCCCAAGCCACCCATACCGCAGATAGAAACAGCTCGGCATTGATCATCTTCATCCTTCGCCAAATGAGCCACCAGTTTCTCTATGTCGTCTTCCATACCAACAAAATCCTCTTCTTCGACATGGGAGTAAGACTGCCTCAACAGTCGTAGTTTCTCATACCCAGAATTAGAGCTTTCTCCTTCCTTAAAAACTTTTGTGCAGTATTTTTGTAAACGTGCAGAGAGATCAGTTATCTTGCCAGTTATGGTGTTGATTTCAGATCCAACCTTATGGAGGGTTATACAATCTTTGAGGATGCACCAAAAACTTCTTTGCATCCTCCGGGATGCAACTTTGAAGGCGTAATTCTCGAGCGCGTCTTCCACATCACAAGCAACTTCTCTGATTTCTACAATACATCCGCATTCTTTCTCCTCTTCTTCTAGCCTCGGATCTGCATCTTTTAACAAGCACTGCATGTGGTTTAGCTCTGCCTGAATTTCCTCCACCTGGCGTCTCACCCCGCACAAAAATTTTGCTTCTACAATCAAAAAGTTGCTAATCCTTTGTAGAACAAAGTAGAGAGAAGAGAAGACCATTTTTTCTTTGCAGAATGGAAGAACGGTAGGAGTTTCGGTCGTTTCTTTGTTGGATATATTGGTGTGGATAGTTAAGCCTAGAGATTTGAGGTACAGAGTTCCCTACTTGTGGAGGATCGTGGCTGATGGAAAAGGAGATGCATTCGCAGAGAGAGAGAGAACTGTAATTAATTCTCTTGAGCTCGAACAAGCAGTAAAGGAGTATTTCAAGGTAATTTATTTAGTAGATTATAATTTATGTTTATAAATTTTTTAAAATATATTTTAATGAATAGTTTAAAAAATAACTTATTTTTAATTATATTTTTTTAAAAATTTTATTTTAAAAATAATTTATAATTTATGATTTATAAATGAAGCTTCCAAACACGCTAAGATGTTTATATGTTTATATGGGCAAGATACCCAACTAAAAGGGACATATACCCAACAAAGTTGTCTCTATGAGAAAGTGACACGTGTCTCATAACCTTATTTTCTGCTTCTCGTCCCATGAAAAAATGACGTTAGATTGAGGTCGAGGTAGATGTCATGCGCAATGCGCATGGCGTCATCGTAATGGTTAAGGTTAACTTGGTATTATTAATTTCAGTGGTAGAGGCAAAAACGTTTGCAGTGACAACCATTCATCGTAACAAATTTTTCTTAATCAATAATAGGACATTTCGTTTTTATATATATGTATAATGTATATTAATTTATATGTAAAAATGAGTCCTTAAAGCAAAAAACCTACTTAAGAGAGTATTTATAAAGTTTTAGTAGGTAAAAATTTAAAAATATTTCGATAATTATAGGTAGAAATAAAATATTTAAAAACTTGAAGGGGCATTTATTAAATTTTAGAGGAGAAACTTGAAAATACTTCTTAAAATTATAGATAAAAACAAAATATTTAAAAATTTAAAGGAAATATTTCTACATTTTTATAGGCTAAATTGAAAAAAAATTAAAATACTATAACTAAAAGAATAATTTTTAAAATTTGAGAGGAGTAGGTGCACCCTAGGCACATGCTTTCTCGGCCACTTATTAATCCTTAGCTAGCATTCTCTCATGATCTATCAAATCACAACCCATGCAGAGTTCCCTAGGTGACTAGTTAACGGTTCGTTAATCAATTTTTAGCTTCGACAGACGTTTTGTTCCATCCATGTTTCCAAAGCAATAATACTTAACCATTTTATTTTTTATAAAGAGAGGACAAAATTTAATTTCGTAGCTTTTCTTTTATATGATGAATAGAAACACCAAGATATTTTGTATATGCATACACATTAACTTGTCAACATATAGATTAAAATTCATGTCATTATCAATTAGATAGTGGTCATACTGACCCCTTCCTCAAGGTAATTGTGGCCTAGATACGAAGTTGCATGAAGACCATGCAATCTCAATTTTCCCCTTGTTGGCCAAGATATCCTTTTCTCTCGCTTTCTCCCAATCTCTATGCATTCTCTATTGATACTTCTTTCCTATGATTTTCCTTCATTGAATAGATTATTTGGTTTTCTTGGAGGACACGCTCCTCCAAAAGAAAAAATTATTCAGGTGGCAATCACACCAGTTCATCATGTCTATGTGATGTAACAGTTTATTCATGTGATATCATGTGTAGAAAGAGATAACACTTTTTGAGAAATTATAGACATTAACCTAACTGTAGGTTTTCACACCCTCCACAGTGTGACAGGTGATAGGTGACTATTGCAAGCAAAGCCATTTTACATTAATACACAGGATAACAGTATACAAATAAAAAATTCATATAGAATTTATCACTGAAATAATATAATTGAATGAGAGCTTTTCATTTTGAAACAAAAAATCTATCATAATAGTTCATAATTACAAAAAAATGTCAATGTCACATCGTTCTAATTGAATTTTTGTAACAATAGAATTTTTCTAATATAATTAGCACAAGCATCTTTAATGGCTTCTGGGTATCTCTTCCAGTGAATAATAAATGCAAGTTGCATGATAGCACATGAATTAATATTGTACTTTGCTAAATTATTGGTTAATTATCTGGCATCAGTTGACTTTTAATTTAAATAATTAAGGTAGGACTAGGAGGCTGTAAAACAGCAAGAACTGCTCAAAAGGTTTAATCAAATCTTTGTTTCGAAATTTGAATATTTTGATATTTGATTCAAATTCTACTTTGTATATTTATTAAAACTCTTTGAGAAGTTTTTCGCTAAAGCTTAGGCTCATAGACAAGAACCTCCACCCTGTTTTCTTCCTCGGGCTTGGAGTGGTAAATTCTACTTTTACATAAGGGGAAGACGAAATATCGTTATAGTATACTGAAATATGGGGTAAATTTGAGAAAAAAAATGAGTACCAACGTTTTAGTTTATCTTTCTTTAATTGGTAACAAGACAGTTCTCCTGTGTGTCAATTTTATTTTCACAACATTATGTGTTTTGCAATTGATTGTTATCCTTTGTCACAAGGTTTTTTCCTTTTAAAATTAAAAGACAATGCATGCCATTATAAATTTATATCAAAATTTAAAAAGAATTGATGACTTGGCAGAATAAAAAAAAATCATTCTTATTTTCAAGGACTTTGAAATGAAAATAAATTAAGCTTGTCAAAAAACATCTAGGTCAAAACTAAAAAGATTTGTTTTAGTAAATTTCTTAAATGTGTTGAGTTTTAATTAAATTTTCACTTGAAAAATTAAGCTTTATAATGTGAAGTATGTTAGATAAGTTGAATTTAGTTTAATATTATTGTTAAAGTTGAGCACTACATTAGTTAATTTAACTACGTCAAATATTTATATTAGTAAATGTATATATGTAAACAACTTATTCCATCTATTATCATATATATATATAATAATGATAAACTTTTGATATATGAATTTATAAAAATTATACCAAAGGATCTAAAACTGTAAACAAAATTTTATGTAGTTGAAAGGATCACGTAAACTAATTTAACTATAATAGAATATTTAAAACGTATAAAAGTTTTAACATTTCATGCTGTATGTTGAAACATATGTGAGCTGCGTCAAGAGTCTTATAACAAATAAAATATATTTAGTTTAAATACAGGACTAATCGGTTTTAAAAAATAAAACGTACATACAATTCAGTCAATAACTCTGAGACGTGTGCATTAAAGGCTTTTAAAGCTAAAAAAACCAAAAATTTAAATTGGAATTTTAGATCTTCAAGACCTAACACTCATCTCGAAAAATAAAAGTAATGTAGAAGTTTTTCTGCATAAATGGTTTGGAAGGACTTTAATCTAAAAGGATTTTTTAATAAAAATTGTTATATATACATATATATATGTCAAAGAGCCAATAATGCCATAAGATTATATTCTACCTATTAAAATCTTTATTTAATTTCCTAATATATATTCAATAGCATGATTGAAAAGAATTTAGTGTATTACCATATTGATGAAAGACTAAATTATTACATTGAAGTAAACAAACCGACGATTACCAAACATGTTTATCTTTACATTTTATAAACTCAAAATTTAAAATAAAATTCAAGAAAACACTTTGAAGCTCAAAGATTTAACAACCTATTGAGATATATATATATATATATATAAGTCCACCAAACCAACACGGCAGAGTTATTTTTATTCCTTTAAAGTACCATTTTAGCATCCGTTTACGTTCATATAAAATAATATATACTAACAAACAGTAAGTTGCAGATGTTGACAGGAAAAGAACTAATACTAGGATATACTAATCTTAAACAAAGTCCCAGCGTTGCCAAGTATATAGACCCTAGGATACCTGCCCGTTAGCATCCGTTTACCTTAAAAAAAAACATTAATAAATTATAATTAGGATTCGGAGTAAGTAACTTCTTGCATCCGTTTACCTTCATATAACATAATATTTGCTAATCAGGAGTACTCTGCTGACAAGAATTAAAATTAAAAATTAAAAAAAAAAAACACTAGACTAGGATATGTCATCCCCCACCTCTTGTAATTTTGTAGGTTCTCTTCCTACTAAGTGGATACAAAGAATATGTTCGAGACCCACTACATTATAAAAGGAGTACGAGAATGAGTTGGTGCTCAAGCGGATCCCAAATTTTTTACAATTATGTATCTTATATTAAGATGAGAAGTTAGTTTCTTCTATCAGTTGCCATGAAAGAGAGGAGACAGACAGCATAGGCGGCACACTATTGTATAGGAAACAAAATTCTAATATTAGGATTTCGTTAATATCAATCAAAGTCACAATATTCCAGCGTTTAGCATTTTTTTTTATTTTGAAAAAATTAATATTTAGGCAAAAAAAAAGAAGTTCATTCATGAAATGTTACGTAAAAAATGAAATTTGGCCACGCTTTCCAAACGTACCAATCAAACTCCCAAATATACTTAGTTCAGACTTAGCATGATATATTTTGTGTGCTCATTATGTTTTAATCTAATATTGAAATTGTTATGTATTAAAAGAAATTAGCAATACATTCCCAATATTTAACAGCCAAATTTATATTTGTGACTGGGGTATTTGCTACTTGTTTTTAAACCTTAATTTTTGGGGACACATTTCATGGTCAAATTTCATTTATTTACCAAGAACATTATTTATTTGCTTTTGCCAAGGTTCACCTCTAGTGGTTGCATAAGACTATCCCAGATGTCTTATATTTTAGTCAGAAGTTTCGCCCAATGGTTGCCGGCCGGTCTGACAGCTTATTCTTTTCTCCTTTTTTTTTCTTTTTAATTTCTGTAGGCTCCCATTTTCCATCTCGCTTCCTCTCTTTCTTCTCCTACTGCTGTCAACTAAATTATTAAAAAATAAATTAATTTAACTAATAAGATTATTAGACAATGCGCCCCATGAAGAACTGAAAATTTTTTGAAGACGTGTTTGTCCCTACCCTTCCTCATTCTTTCCTCACCCATTTATTTTTTCAACTTTTCATATAATTTATTACGGCTGCTCCCTTCTCTTATTTTTTTTTTCTTTTAGCGCAATTTTTTGAAAAATAATTCAGCGTTTTTAGAGCACCACGTATCTTTACTCTTCCTCTAACAAAGATGAGAGTCTTGTACTTACTAAGTACTGTCCGTAAGGGGACCACCATGCTATAAGATGTAAAATAAAAATGATATGGTACTCCTGAACCATTTAATAATCTTTCCCATTTTTTTACATGTTTACATACTGATCCATCTATCAACCATCTCTGTTTTACATTTCCTCTCTTCCTTGCATTCCATTCAATTTGTGCGAGTACCACACACACAATCTTTCTCCTGTCATAGCCTCTCCCTTACAAGTCGCACATATATTATGGCATAATTTGTAATGCGAAATAAATAGTACACCATGGCCCCACTAGTAGCTTTGGACAACCCATACATAGATTGGTACACTTGAATTCTATATGCGTGTTGTATTTTTGTTTTTCGTGTGTGTGTTGGGTATTCTGCTCGCATGAGTTTAATTGTAACAACATAGAAACGAAAAATTGCAAATTTACATACAGAAATTCTATATATAATTTCATTTCTTAATTTATTTTACTCTTAAATATAAATGAATGAGTCTTACAACCTTATGTATTGAATGAAAAAGGGATTGAAAATGAAATTATATACACATAGCAATACTCATGCACATATTATTAATAAATAATTTAGGTGCAAAAAAAAAAATCAGATTTTTGCGTATGAAATGTAAATAATTAACATTATAGCATGTGAAGTTTAGCTCTCATTTAGAATTACGATTGGGCTTCATATGTTTTTCTCTATGATGTATGATGGCTTATCTAAGTGATTTGAATGAAAAGCCTCAAGATTAACATGTTAGTGCATATGATATGGTTTGAACAAGATTGCTGATAAGTCTTTGTGGAGAACATATAATGTAACGGTGATGCCACGTTTTCTGCTAATGTGGTATCATCAAACATCAAAATGACACTAAAATTAGGGCTTTCTTTTTATCACTTAAAATTAAAAAAGATGAAATAGTTTACCCGTACTATCCCACTAATTGATGTGATATTTAATCATCACATCTTTATACAGACCAATTTCATTGATTTATTATACCACGTGAGCAAAAATGACATAGTATTAGTTCGTCTCCGCAAGCACGCAATTTCGATGAAATTTAACCCGAATGACTTCGAGTACCGTTTTAAGCTTAGGATTTCAAGATTCAATATAAACCAATCACGCAGCCCAACTTTGTCTTACTCAAATGGGGTTACAATTTAATGAGAAAAACAAACAAAATGGAACCAAAAATTCTTTGAGTTTGGAGTTAGAATTATGAGCTACTTATCTAATTAAAACTATAATCTACTACAAAAGAGCAATTGACAATCAAAGAAAAATGCTAAATAATTTGGGTAAATGATTGAGTTCAATTGATCTAAATACCAGAAGAATTCTAAGTTGTCAGTGAAAGTTTATGACTCAAATTGTCAAACTACAATTAAGGGTAGCAATTCGGAAGATTTAGCTTTGAAGATGGGACAATTCAACTCCAATTGAAGTTCGATATGTAGTCAATCTAAGGATCTTATACTAATACCATCGATTTGGTCAATTCCATCCCATATTTGTTAAACCATTACTTGGAATTGCCAAACTTAGTCAATAACATAGGTGTTCTAAGAAATCTAACATTCAATCAAAGAAGAACATCAATCCAAAATGATAAGACAATGAAATCATGAGATACCTTCAATGAAACTTTGAGTTCCTTGAATATTCTTAACAATTGAACCCAATTTGGAAAATTAGCCACTCATCTTCAAAGAAGAACTCCACAATTAATATGATTTGATGATAAACAATTTGAATTTGAACCAGAAGGATACTGAAAATTTCTATTAAAATCAACTCTTCAATTCAATTACAAGGAATATAGCAAGAGATTCTAAGCAATCCAACTATTACAATGGTGGAAAAGTACTTTCTCTCTCTAGAAAAACGCCCTAAACTCCAAAAAATGTAGTAGATCCTCAAATCCTCGTACAAACCTGCATATAACACTGAGAAAAAGAAAACAAAGCAGCAGGGACCGTACGTACGGTCAGACCACCATAAGTACGGTTGGTCCACCGTACGCACAGTCTTCGTGCGATAGGAGTATACGCTAAATGAGCTTCTCTGAAGTTTGAAAAATCCTACAGACATACGTAGGGTCAACAGTATCGTACGTACGGTCATGGCTTTTTTTGCCTAATTTTGTCTTTTTTTTTCAGCGCGTAACCTGCAAATCAAATATCAAAATTTGTTAGAAACAATATAATACTAACATAAGGTATATACATCTTTAAATGGATTAACAAAGGCTATTTAGGGACTTGGAATTACACTTTTAAGGTTTAATCACCAGTATCACCATTGTATTGAATATTTTCTTAGTCTTATCAAACGACATTGTCAACCTTATTGGGAATCTAAAATAACATATGAGAATGTTCAATATAAGGAGATATCTCCTCTCTCTTTTTGGTTATCCAAAATTTTTACAACTTTTGTGTTTCACATACTTTGAGGCACGAGAATGGTTTTGCTCACTATTTAGCTATAATGACTTGCAATTTTGATTCTCAAAGAGTGTGAATAAATGAGGTTCCACTTTCTTTAGTTCCCTTAGTTTCTGTTGAAGCTTCTGACTCTTTGTAAGTGTCTTGGGCCCCCTATCTTAAAAGAAAAAAAAAAGAGATGGTAAATTACACTTTGTATCATTATACTTTACACCGAATTTAACTTTAGAACTTGTACTTTTAATTATAACAATTAAGTTCTCGTACTTTTAATTTATTACAATGTCACCCGTATGTAACTTTTCATTTGTGCAATTGATGGTTAAAACCCTTATGCGTTTCACGTGGCCCTTTTACGTAGACAAAATGTATTTACTTACCATTTTGGCTCTCAAACGCCATTAACTCTCCCTCACATGAGATGATCATGGGCTATTTTGTAACTATAATTTTATTTTTTACCTAGGATGACTTGATTTTTAAAAGTTTTGAGATAGATTGGTGAGAGATAAGGGTGTTTGAGTGCCAAAATAGTATAAAAAATATATTTTTACCTTTGATAAAAAGGCCACGTTAGATACTTTTTTTTACCGTTAATTGTACAAATGAAAGCTTACACAACCTGACATTACAATAAATTAAAAGTACAAAGATTTAATTGTTACAATTGAAAGTATAAATTTTAAGTAAGATTTGGTATAAGATACACAGTGTAATTTACCCAAAAAATATATATATAAGGAGTATCTAAATGGCAGACTGACAGTATGTTTAGCCTTTGAGAGAACTTCTGAAAGTTTTTCTCAAATCAAAGATCTTATATCTCTATGTTCTTCTTGGTAGCCTAATGAAGCATGAAAGAATGGCCTATAATCATACGAGCTAACCAAGCTAGAGGCACAAAGGAAAACACGAAATTACATGAATGATAAATGTTACAAGTTATAGTTTCACATAATAGAATTATAGTCAAACCTCTATAATTTACAGAGCACGAATTCCTCTTGAAATGTCATCGCATTCATTCCCTTCTTCATACACTCTCAAAACCGGATTTGGACACATCTCAGTATTGTTATTCAACCCGTCCCAGGATCCGAGTAAGGAAAACTTTCGGCCGAAGGGTCGGGGGCTTTGGACCCAGATGATAGACTCGGCCCGCCACCCGACAAAGGAACATAATGCTACTTTCCGGGAATGGAAGTAACGCAGGAACTACTTTCTTTGTTTATTTGTTAGATATCACGGAATTATAACCACGTCCATCTCACATTAATACTTACAATTAGCATAAGCATATGTAGTGTCTTTTCCTTCTGAGCATCTCTTTTGAATATCCGAGTGGGTTAAGAGTAAGGGCAAAGACACGGTTTATAGCTTAAGCCACCGCCCACCAAAGTGCTTACTTTATGCCTCCAATTTCTTTTATAACTTTATGATTACAGGAAAATGCGATCCGAGCACCTCGTTAACATTGCTGTTGCTCTCATAATACATTAAGTCTTTCATGTTAAGTAGGTCCAACCACACGAATCACAAAGCAGGGATGGCCCACTGTATTATGAGAGATTGAGTAAATGTGACGTAATGTTCTAAAAGTACCAAATAATTTTTTTAGAATTAGGTTGTATAGTTAAGGCTCTATAATTTTTACATATTTTTTTTAACAAAAAGGAAAACACCTAGGTCCAGATAAGAAAAAAGGCCAGTTAAATAAAACAAAGGTCTAAAAGCAATAATAGTTGTCAACTTCAGAAAAAATATAACAAGTTAACAAAAAAGTACAATAGTCAGGGACGGGACTAGGAATTTTGTCAAGGGGGCGCCATGGAAGACCAAAAAAAAAAAAAAAAAATTTTACTTTTGAGAGACTAAGATAAAAATTCTTAAATTTAAAAGTTCAAGATAAAAGTTTTTGAATCTTATTGAGGGGCTAAAATAAAGATTTTTGTATTTTTTGAAGGTTAAGATAAAAAAAAATTCAATTTTGTTGTGGCTAAGGAAAAAATTTTTGAATTTTAAAATATCAAAGGACAAAATTTTGAAATTTTGGGGGACCAATATACCCTCATAGTGTTAAAATACTCAAAAAAATCAATGGAGGTTATTTGAAATTTGTTAAAGTACGGGGCATAGCCCCCATTGTCCATGTGTAGTTTCTCCCTGACAACAGCAAATCATATTTATTAATATAAAGAAACTCATAAGTTTAAACTCGTGTCAACTCTCTCTTGCACAAATATAAAGTTTTAAAATTATCCATATTATCATCAAATGGCTTGTTAAGATGATTTTTCTTATTATTTAATAGAAATTAATCTTTATTTGATTTCATTTTTATAAATATCTATTTGATTTAAATCTGCCTTAGTTTTAAATCCACCCTCCCCCAGCGACCAAAAGAAAATAATAACTGTTGGGTCTCATTTCTTTCTTAAAAACATAAAGAAAGTAGATTTGCATCTATAACCTTAATTTCTGGAAAAACTTATAATTCGTTGAAAAATAATTTTTATTAAATTGATTATTTCAAATACATAGTAAATCAAGTAATTTCGTCATCAAATTTGGTAGAACAATTTGATATGTACGAAAAAATTTTTTTGGTGTTTATTTAATTTCAAAAATTAAAATTACTAGGTGACATTAGTTTAAAAAAACATTTTGTTTTAATCTCGAATGTATCTGAAACATGACAGTTTTTTTTATTATATTTATGGCTTAGATTTGTTTTTAGAACTAAAACCTTTATACTAAATTTTAGAAGCAAAAGAAAAATTCAAATTACAGTACTTAGTTTTATAAAAAGATAAATTCTTTTCCAAATGCAAACATTACTTCCAAAATATTATCAACAATACCTATAATAGTTGCTCCTCTAAAACAAAAATATATTGCTAAAAATCATACCTACGATCCACAATATCACCAAAAAAAATTAAAATTAGGTATACCATCAATTGAAAATGAATGTTAGCAAAACTTTAATATAAAATTTTAATTAATTATTTTGCATCTAAAAAAGCAAGAAAATTAAATTTTAACTAAATTTTTTTGCAATGATATTCAAATATGCAAACAAAAAAATCACATTTAAAGTTATCACTTTAGACCTTAGATTGCTTGAGCCGGCCTTCGATTAGACTCAATCAAAGTCGCAACATCGCCAAGAATATTTCAGATATATATATATATATATATAGAGAGAGAGAGAGAGAGAGAGAGAGAGAGGCCATGAAATTTCAGTGAAATAACATTAATTAGTTGAATTTTGATAAGCGGTTGAAAATTGAAGGGTTATGAATTTGAGCCACGTCTATCCCAATCTGTACGTCATTTCCCTTTCGGAAATTTCTGCGAAATAACATTAATTAGTTGAATTCAAATAAGGGGTTGAAAGTTGGAGGGTTATGCATTTGGAGCACGGTATCCCAATCAGTACATCATTTGCATTTAGCTAGAAGCAAAGAAAGAGAAAAGGAATACATTATTATTTATTGGAAAATAATATTCTGACCAAAAAATTCATAAAAAATTTGAAGGCAAAATGATGTGGCAGTGACAATTTTGTAATTAAAAATCATTATGGTGGATATTTGTTTTGAAGTGAAAGGCTCTTATTAAGGCACATCATTTTGTATATAGATTTTGCTTGAAATTTTTTATTTGTATAACATTATCTTTGTCTTGTTGTATATAGTGTTTATAATTGTATTTTCAGTGTGAAAAATTATAAAAATATAAATTTCAACACTTTGTACAGTTAGACGTAACATATTTAAAATATGCCCTTAAAACATGTATTAGCAAAACCTTAGTCCGAGCATAACATACAAAGTTTTCCTGGCTACTGCTAAAAGCTTCAGTAGCTAGGTAGAATACCATCAATTGAAAAATACGTGTTAGCAAAACTTTCATATAAAAATATATGTAATAGTTTTACATATAAAAAAGAAGCAAAACAAACAAATTTACAATAATATTTAAATATGTAAAAATAAATAAATAAATAAATAAATGACCTGCATTAGAGTTATTGTTTTAGGCCTTAAATTAGTGTCTTGAGGCGGCCTTGGACTAGGCTCAATCAAAAGACCGACTGCAACCTTAGCATGCCTGTTCGCGCATTCATTGCATTCCCTCCAAACAAAACTGAGATCACAGTGCCATGCACGGGAGGGCATCTGGCGAATAAGCTCCAACAGGAAGAAATGGGGATCAAAACAGTTAGTGGCTTCAGGGTTACGAATTTGGAGTATGGCAATCCTAATCTGTACATAATTTCCATTTAGGAATTTTCTGGTAAATAACATTAATTAGTCGAATTTTGATGAGGATTTAGAAGTTGGAGGATTATTTGGAGTACGGCAATCCCAATCTGTACATAATTTCCATTTACGAATTTTCTGCTAAATAACATTAATTAGTTGAATTCAGATAAGGGGTTGGAAGTTGGAGGGTTATGAATTTGGAGTACGGCAATCCCAGTCTGTATATAATTTCCATTTAGGAATTTTCTGCTATATAACATTCATTAGTTGAATTTTGATAAGGGTTTAGAAGTTGGAGGGATGAATTTGGAGCACGGCTGTCCTAATCTGTACATAATTTCCATTTAGAAATTTTCTGCTAAGTAACATTAATTAGTTGAATTTTGATAAGGGTTTAGAAGTTGGAGGGACGAATTTGGAGCAGGGCTGTCCGAATCTGTACATCATTTTCATGTAGGAAATTTTTGCGAAACAACATTAATTAGTTTGACAAGGGGTTGGAAGTAGAATTTGGAGCACGGCTGTTCCAATCTCTGCACACCATTTCCATTTAGGAAATTTCTACGAAATAACATTAGTTGAATATGGTAGTAACAACATTTTCTTTTCTTTCTTTTTTTTTCTCGAACTCTTAACTCTAATTTTTTTTTTTTTATATTTATTTTGAATCTAACAAGTAAAAGAGGTGAAGCACACCAATAGAGTTACAGCAATAAGCAAAATGAGGGTATTGAGCAAAATTTATAAAAATTATAAAAAAAAGCCGAAAAGTATTATTTTTTAATTGGACAACCAAGAATTAATAATAAAACACATTGAACAATGAAGTTTGAAAGTGACTAATTTGGGAAAAAAAGTGGGTCAACTATTTAGATGATGAGGTTATTTCTTTAATTTTAAAGAATATATAATAAAAAAATTAAAAAAAACTCTTCTAAGTTTTTAAAATTTTGATTGGATCAACTGTGTACCTAGCGTCACCCATGCCCACCTATGATTAAAGTCATGAGTTCAACATACATTTCTTTCTTCAAAGCTTTCGCCCTCCAGCATACTAAAAACAATAAAAAATCTAATGAAAAAATCTCTTGAGCTCTCTCCTTGCGTGATAGATTGATGAAGCAATTTGAAAAAGCAAATGCTATACATGACTTGCGCCCTTTTGTTATACTCGTCTCTGTTTCTACAAATGAATGGCAATATATTTTTTATACAGTGTTTGTTTAATTTTTAGTCGATTAATAGTTATTCCTAAGATGTTCGCATTACGAGTATACACTTCAAGAGAAGTGACGCTTGGGTCTTAAAGGTAAGACACCAATACATAATGCATGAGGTTACGTGCCCAAAAGGTTATCATGCTAAAAATTATATATATATATATATATATAGCAATTTTTGCACACTATAAACAATGTATAAATCATACTAATAATGTGCTTCTAATTAACTAGGATTGATAGAACTTGAGGTGAACCATGTGTATATTATATTAGAGGAGGACAACATTAATAATTAACAACATACTACCATCTCTAGCTGTACTCCCCCTTCTCCAATTATAATCACAATAATAGAAGTAAGAGCAAACTCATAAAATAATTAATTTTACCGGAAAAAAAAAGCTATACTTGTTTGGAAAGCATTACTATTTTGTGTTTTCTCCTGCACTAACTTTCATCTGCCCAAAAGAGCAAAAAACACGAATTTTCCTCTAAAGTGAATCTATATTTTCTTTTGCCTTCTCGTCAACTAGTTTACATGCTATAGTCTACTTCTCCTTAGTGGTTTGAAACTTGAGAGTTGAAGACTTTTTTTGTTTTTTTTATAACCAGTACCATAAAAGCGAAAGACATTACAGATCAACAATATAAAATTCTATATATTTAGTATTTTATCTCCACATTATAAACAACGTAGTTATGTACCATATGATACTAATAATGTCTTCGTAGCTAACTAGGATAGATAGAACCTGAGGTGAACCGTGTATGTATTATATTAGACATTTAGAGGTTTGTTTGATACTTGTAGAAGGAAAAGGGAAAGGAAATGAGAAAAAAAAATTACGAGAAAATGACTTTCTTTTTGTAAGTCGGATTTTCGAAAAGGTCTAGCCGATCACTCGAATCAATATTGAATAGAACCAACTCGCTGCAAAGACACAGAGAAGTTAGAATGGGTTTACCCTTTTTAGGCCGATCACACTCCGATGATTAAGTTAGCAATCTTAATCGAGAATCAAACGAATAAAGACAGTATATGCCTAAAATTAATTGCCCATACCTTGCTTATTGGGGTTTCGATATTTATAGTGTAATCGATGGAGTGTTAACCCTTGTGCCTACTTTAGGGTCATCATGGCCTATCTCGTAGACCATATCATTCATCGCCAGTTGATCAGACATGGGTCTAGCTTTACCGCCATGCTAGAATCCGGCTGATCAGACGTGAGCATGGACGTCGCGTGGTGAGCCGTTTCTGCATTAAATGCGGGTCATCTCCGCATTAAATGCTGTGATCAGAGTATTAAATGCTCTGACTATCTTTGTGGGTTGGGCTAGCTGCATTTTGGCTTGGGCCCAGATCAGCACGAGGTCAACAATGCGAGCCTGGCCACATTATTGACTATTTGGGCTAACCTGTATCCCAGTTTCATTCACTTAATTGTTATTGGGCCTGAACGAACGGACTGGGCCGGAATTCTTTGACCCACAATTGGCCCCCAGCCTTTGTACCCTTTTCGGCTTTTCGAACAACCAAGGCCAGCATCGGGTCTACAGGGTGCTCTTTCAGGCGTGCTTCCGTTTCGGCGGTTACTTGGCCACGTGGACAACATAGATTTAAAGCCGCAATGATAAGACGCTGAGGCATTGATGGCCGGTGTGACGGTTTGTTGTTACGACATGATTGCTACCGTTTTGTGCGAATGAACCAGTGGCACGAGCAAGTATAAAGGAGGGTTCCTTTTTGGTGACTGGCACTTATTTTCTTCGCCTTCTTGTCTGAGAGTGTCCTTCGCTAACCCCCTCCACTATAAGTCCTCTCTGTGCTCATCTTTCTCTTATAAAATTTTTCCTTCAACAGTTGTCCCCTTATGGCAACACGTCTAAGAAAAATGGTAGAGAGTCCGGCAGCGATTGCCGCATTTAAGGCAAGATATGAGATCCCTGATCAAATAGGCCTGGAGTTGGTAGAATCCAATGATTTTCATTTGGAAGAGACCGAGAAAGGAATGCCCTTCCTGGTAATCACCATCATTGAAGGAGGTCTTAGGTTTCCCTTACATCACATCATTCAGAAGTTCATTGTCTGCTGTAAGGTAGCACCCTCCCAATTCTCATCAAATGTATATGGAATAGTTTTTGGGATGCTCAAGCTTAATCGGCACTTGGGTATAAACCTGGGGCTTACTGAGCTCGACTATTGCTATACACTTTATAGAGTAGGGGGTGAGAGTTTGAAAGTGTATCTCCAGGCCGTTGATAAAAGTAGGGAGATAGTGAAGTGTCTGTCGTTCTCTGAGAAGGGCGTAGACGACATTAGGGTTTGGGTATCCGGCCCCTGGGAGTTCGGCGACCTTCCTTCGGGTGAAAGATTGGCCGGATGGTGCCCTAGATTTCCTCAGGAAATAGGTTCGATACAGCCTTATGATTAATTTCCTCTATCTATTTTATTTTGTTTCTGACCTCATCTTTGTCATTCTTGCAGTCGCGAAAAAGAGGACGAGAGACGTCGCTTGGGGAGTCAATTTTGTTGATCTGAAGAAGGTCTTGGACTTTCGTGGTCAGGGCAAGTTGAGAGACCTTGCATGAACTCCTCATATCCTATTGAACTATCCGCTGCGCTACTCGTCATTTACCACAAAGACAGGGATCCCGTTGAGCATTCTTGCGACATTGGCCGAGCAGGGTGAGAATGGGGATTTTGAAGAGATCCCTATTGGTGTTGCCATTGAAAGGGCATACGCTGCTAGGGAAGTCACCGTTGTTGCTCCGCCTCCATCTGATTCTTTTGCCGAGGAGCAGCAGATTCTCAAAACTTTGGTCTGTTTCGAACAGCTCGGCATCAACATCGGAGCCTTTAATCGTGTTTGACTGCCGTGTTAGGCTAAGCCAGAAGGAGTGGAGGGTAACCCCATCTCCTGACGATGACGACGAGATGAATCTAAAGAAGATGATATTTGCCACAGCGGGGAAGTCATTGAATAAGGCTGCCACAGAAGTTGCCGATCCTCCAACCATTGATTTGGAGACTTCCCCGGTTAAGGATATGGCGCCTCCGCAGAAATAGCTGAGTACTCGGCTATAGAAAAAGAAAGCACCCGAGGTAGCCGCTAAGTTGTCGGCTTCAAAGAAGGTAAAGGTTGACTCCAATGGCGTCGTTGAAGATCCGGCTGATGCCGAGCCGGTGACCATTATGCCCAACATTCTAGGTCGGCACATGATAATGGCTAACTGCATGATAGATCAAGCCGAGGTGGCAATGGACCTTATCTAGAGCGCCTTGTCAAAGGACATCTTGAGGCTAGGCAATGCCAACGATATGAATGTCTTCATGGGTGTCTTCCATGACCCTTTTTTGGTAATTAGTTTTCTTTTATCCCCTCAACTCTATTTTTGTTTCCTTTGGCTTCTCATTCTAACACGTAGTCTTATTTTGTAGGGTTTCCTTAACTCTCTGGAAGCGATGAGCCACTTCCAATCTCTTGCTGAGCAACACCAGCAGTTGGTTGAGGAGCATGCTGGTCTAAAGAAGGAATGGCTCGATGCCAGTGAGGAGAGACTGTTGCAGAAAAAGAAGGCAGAGGAGGCCATGGTGGAGTTGAAGATGGTCCCCGCCGACTTCAAGAAGAGGGGCAAGGAGCACAATGCTCTGCTAGAAAATAATGAAG
Organism: Euryodendron excelsum; assembly: GCA_033060915.1. Lineage (NCBI taxonomy): Eukaryota > Viridiplantae > Streptophyta > Magnoliopsida > Ericales > Pentaphylacaceae > Euryodendron > Euryodendron excelsum. The sequence goes on along the minus strand of CM065387.1, from coordinate 11,818,922 downwards.
TACAGTCTGTGGAACTGTTCAAAGCCAAAGTTGAGATTGAAGCACTACAGGCTAAGGTGGCCAAACTGAAGGCAGAGGAGGAGCTGATAATGTAGAGGGGTGCTAATCAGGCAACCAAGGATCTTTCTATTCAGATGACGGACTTGAGCTAGACCACCTTTTGAGAGGGTTGGAATGGTGCCTTTCTGTTCGCTAAGGTGGAGAAGTCCTCTAACATTTGGAAGGTATGCCCAGACTACTTCGATATGGCAAAGGGCAGCTCTGTTGATCCTGAGAAGGTTGTCCCAATGTTAAATAGAAGACAAACTGGCTCAAGAGGCCACTACTGAAGAGGCCAAATCTGTTGCTGAACTGCCAAAGGCCATAGAAGAAGCTTCTAAAGAAAAATCAATTGAACCCTAAGAAAAGTCATTGGAGACCATCAATGATAATTAGTTTTTTGTACTATTTTCTTGTTTCTCTTGTTTTACTTTATGTAATCAATGTTTTTAATTAATATAAGTCGTTTTTCGTATAATTCTACCTTTAATTTTGCAGATTTATCAGAGTTTATAAACTGCTGATCTGAATGAGTTAGGTAAAACCAAGTTCAGATTTTGGTTTGTGTTTACACATAGAGCTCTGGCCCGCCCTACTTGGGTAGGACTAATTCTAAGCGTTTAATTTGGTCTTAGTTTTAGAGTTTTGGCCTTCGCTGGCCAACCTGTCTAACTTGGACAGGACCAAGTTTTTACAATTGGTTTTTGTGACCTTTATTGGCCGACCTGTCTAACTTGTACATGACAAAGTTTTTACACTTGGTTTTTGTGACCTTCATTGGTCAACCTGCCCAACTTAGATAGGACCAAGTTTTTACACTTGGTTTTTGTTTTTATCTTCCTTTAAGGCTTTATAGTAGCATCGAATGAATAAATTTGTTTGAACGACTTCTAATTTTATTGAAGCTTCGGAAGGACCAAACATTGCTGAGTAGTTACATCATATGGGAGTCAATTCTACTGATAAAATTTCTTTAGGTTGTTCACATTCCAAGGTCGGGGTAGTTTTCTCCTATCTTCGATAGTTTCTAGTCGGTATGCCCCCATGCTGACTTAGGACGCCACTCTATAGGGACCCTCCCAGTTGGTCCTGAGCTTTTCATCTGTTGGATTATTTGTTGCCCCTAATACTTTTTGTAATACTAAGTCTCCTAGTGCAAAGGCTCTTGGCTGAACCTGTTTGTTGTAGGAGCGACTTAACTGTTGGTGATATCCAGTGAGTTTAATCAGGGCAGCCTCTCTATTTTGTTTTATAAAATCAAGGTCTCTGGCCAAAGTTTGGTTGTTAAGTCCATTGTTAAATGCTGCAGATCTAATTATTGGTAGTCCACCTCCAAGGGTATTACTGCCACTATCCTATAAGACAAAGAAAATGGTGTTTCTCCAGTAGATCTCCTTGGAGTAGTTCTATAGGACCATAGGATGATGGGTAGTTCCTCCACCCATTTTCCTTTAGCCTTTTCAAACCTTTTCTTAATCCCGTTCAGCATAGTTTTGTTTGAAATTTCGGCTTGCCCGTTGCACTGCGGATAGTCTAGTGTTGAATAGTAGTTTCTGATTCCTAGCTCAGTGCAGAATTATCTGAACATGTTGCCATCAAATTGGGTGTCGTTGCCCAAGGCAAGTGCCCAAAGTATGCTAAACCTTGTTACTATGTTTCTCTAAGCGAACCTTTTGGCGTCGATCTCTCTGATGGTTGATAGGGGCTCTGTCTCCACTCACTTGGTGAAGTAATCTGTTGCTACAATAAGAAACCTTCTATTACTTGGAGCTCGGGTAAAGGCTCGACTATGTCCAGTCCCTATCGGGCAAAATGCCAAGGGCTGGTTATAGTTGTGAGATCTTCAACGGGCTGATGTATAATTGGAGAGAACTTTTGACATTTTTCACATCTCAATACGTACTCGGTTGCGTCCTTTTGCATATAGGGCCACCAATACTCCTTTGAGATAGCTCGGTAGGCCAACGACCTTCCACCGATGTGACTTCCACAGATCCCTTTATAGATTTCGAACAGGATGCCCTACACTTTGTCCAGGTGGACACAATGCAAGTAGGGACCTGTGAAAGACTTTCTATAGAGTTCTTTGGTGGTGATAGCTAGTATCTGAGGGCTTTGTGTTTGACCCATCTAGCTTCATTCTTGTCCTCAGACAGCTCGTCTTTGTCAAGATAAGAGATAATTGGGTCCATCCATGACGGTCCCAATTGTTCTATAGCCAGAGCTTGCTCCTCTTCATGACATATGCTCAGTCTGGCTAATGTCTCCACATGGATTGTTCTCTTTGATCTTGATTTCAGGGTCATTGTTAGTGTAGCCAAGGCATTAGCATGAGCGTTGTTGTTGTGGCTAATCTGGGGAAGTTTATACCTGCCAAACTTGGCCAGTAATTCTTTTGCTTTTGCCAGGTACTGCGTCATTTTGCATTTTTTACCGTGTATTCTCTCGTAATTTGATTAACCACTAGTTGAGAGTCCAAATAAATGATGATCTCGGCAATCTTTAATTCAATTGCTTAGTGCAGTTTGGCGAGTAAGGCCTCGTATTTCGATTCATTGTTTGAGGTAGTGAACTTCAGTTTGATAGCCTGCTCCATTGCCAAACCATCTGGCATCATGAGAACGACCCCCAATCCTGCCCCCATGTCATTAAACGCTCCATCGATGAGGAGTTTCCAATGATCAGCATTTTTCCAAAGGTCCCGGGGCTAGCATCGTTTTGTTAAGTAGAGGGTGTTATCGGGTCGTTCTTCAGTAGCAGTTTAATAGAGAATTTGGCAATAAAGTTAGCAAGTACCTATCCTTTGACTGCTGATCTCGAATGAAATTTGATGTCAAATTCCCCCAACTCAACAACCCACTTTGCTAGTCTGCCGTAGAAGTTGGCCCATCTGAAGAGTGGCTTAGCTGATGGTCAGTGAGGACGTTGATGGTATGAGTTCTGAAGTAGTGCACTAATTTGCGAGATGCCACTACTAGAGCAAGTGCCAATTTCTCTAGTGGCAGGTACCTACTTTCTGCTCCCAAGAGTGTTTTGCTAATATAATAGACTAGCCTCTGTTGCCGATCTTGTTGCTGGAGTAACGGCACTGATAGCATGCTCTAATACTGCTAGGTAGAGAAAGAGCTCTTTGTCACGCCCAGATTTTTCGCACTTGAGAAATACTCACAGAAGTGGAAAAAATGTTGTACTCTCTCGTTAGAACTCACCCTCCTAGAAGAATGAGTGCGACTAGGTTTGAATTGAAAAATGATTTGAATAAAGGGCTTTTGAAAAACATTTGGAGTCGCCACCTAACTTGATTAAGGTGAGTTAGGTCACCTAAATACGAAGAATAATCTGAAGACTACAATTAGGGTTTTGGAAAACGATTTGAAAATATCTCCTCAAGAGAGGGTTTTTAAGAAAACAGGTTGTTTGGCAACCTTTGGAAAGCATTTAGCCCTTTTTTGAAAAATAACTCCTTTTGGTCTTTGAAATCAGTGATCCTAGGTTCGGAGGTTGGTTACGTGTAGGGAAGACGCACTAAGCTATCACCCTACCCCGCCCTTTCGGTACCTACATGTCAATCTACCCTAGATTCACCTATGAGAGTCTTTAACTAACTATAGTTCAATCCTATCCACTTTAGAAAAACAATGTTTGAATAGAAACTAACATGATGCATGGTATGCAAGTGTAAGGAAAGAGACTTGAAAAATAGATTTGAAAAGAGATTTGAAGAGATAGAATTGAAATGGAAAAGTTTGAAAATTTGGAAGTAGAAATTTAGAAATAGAAAGTTTGAAAGTAGATGGGAATTTGAGATTTGAAAAGATTTTGAAAACCGCACCCATGAGGGTGTTGCCTACGTATCCCTTTGGGGGAATCAGGTCAATCGTAGTTCGGACAAGAGTCTGATTGAAAATATAAGGTTTTGATTTGAAAAAGAGATTGAATTGGAAATTGGATTTGATTTGAGATTAGAAGAGAAGATTGGAAATTGAAATTGAGAAGATTGGACTTTGATTTGGAAAGATTGATTTTGGCAAGACTTGGTTTTGGAAAGATGGAGGTTTAGGAAACCTAGACTTAGGAAAGATAGGAGACCTAGGAAAGGCTCAAGAGTTTAAGAAATATTAGATTTAGGAAAGGTTCGAATTAGGAAATGTTTGATTTAGGAAAGTGTCATTTTTGGAAAGTTTCATTTTTGGAAAGTTTTCAAATTAGAAAAGTTTTGAAATTAGAAAACTTTTTTGAAATAGGGAAGTTTTGAAAATAGGAAAGTTTCGAGTTTAGAAAGCTTTCGAAAAAGGAAAGGTTTTAAGATTAGGAAAGTTCCCAAATTAGGAAAGTTTTGAAAATCGAAAAGTTTTGAATTTAGAAATGTTTTGAAAAAGGAAAGTTTTGAATTTGGAAAGCTTTGAAAACAAAGAAGTTTTGAAAATAAGAAAGTTTCGTTTTAGGAAAGGTTTGAAAAAGGAAAGTTTGCAGTTTAGGAAATGTTTGAATTAAGAAAGTTTTGAGTTTAGAAAAGCCTTAGATTTAGAAAGATTTTGAAGTTTTGGAAAGTTTAAAATTTAGAAAGTTTGGAAGTTTAGAAAGATTTAACTTAAGAAAGTTTCAAATTTAGAAAGTTTTGAATTTGGAAAGATTTGAAATTTAGAAAGTTTAAGATTTAGAAAGTTTTAGAGTTTTAGAAAATCTTGAGATTAGAAAAGGTTTGAATTTAGGAAGGGCTTGAAAACTTAAGTTCGAAAAGTTAAGATTTGAAAGAGGGTAGAACTAGGAAAGGGTTGAATTAGGAAAGATTTTTATGTTCAAGTTTTAGAAACTTAAAGTTTAGGAAAGTGAAAGATTAGGAAGGAGTTGAATTAGGAAAGAGTTGGATTGGGAAGGGATTGGATTTTGTTTCGAAAAGAGAAGGTTTGATTTTGTTTCCAAAAACGGAGGATAGGATCTAGTTTCCTAAACGGAGAGATTTGATTTGGTTTCCTAAAGGGAAGATAGGATTTGGCTAGGATTTGGAAAGGGAGATTCTAGAAACCATAGATTTGAAAAATTATAGTTTTGACATAGAAAATAAGTTTTGGAAACATGTATGGTTTTGATGTGAAAACAAGAGGGTTTTGGAAACCTAGATTTGAGGCCAAGTTTGAAAATCATGTTTTTGGAAAGAAAATTAGGGTTTCCTAATTGTGGGTTCTAGGACTTGATTTGGGCTCTAAGGAAAGAGTTTTTGGAAAGTGCGTTTTTAGAAACAAAGGTTTTCTAGAAGGGAATCCTAAGGAGGAGTTTTTGGAAAGTGTTTGAAGATAGAGTTTTTGGAAAAAGATTTTAAAGAGAAGGAGTTTTTGGAAAGTATGCATTTGGAAACGTAGATTTTAGAAGGAAAATCCTAGAGGGGAATTTCTAAAAGGAAAGATTTTGGAAAGAGAGTTTTTTAGAAAGGTTTTCGGAGAGAGTTTTTAGGAAGGTGAATATAAGGAGTGTTTTTAGAAAGTGAATTTTGAGGAGAGGATTTTGGAAAGGAGTTGAAAAAGGGAGTTTTGAAAAATAGATTTTAGGAGGGAGTTTTTGAAAACAATTTTGAACAGGAAAGTTTTAGGAAAGTATGTTGAAAAAGAGATTTTTAGGAAGGGATTTTTGAAGAGAGAGTTTTTTAGAAAGCATGAAAACGTCTCACTTTCCTAAAGCGATTCTAGCCATAAGAGGGCTAGAACCATTTTAAGAAAGTGGTTTTGGAAAACAATAAGATTTGAAAATATAGACCAAAAAGGTCACTTTTAATGTAACACTTTCCTAAAGCAACCCCAGCCATGGAAAGGCTAGAATCACCCTAGAATCGTAGTTTTGAAAACAAGTTTTTGAAAAAGAGATTTTGATGCAATTTTGAAAACAAGTTTGAAAACGATTTGAAAAACAACTTTGAAAACGGTTTTGGCAGATGCAAGACTATGATATGCACAATGCAATTTGGGGTCGTGAACATACAAGGTTAAGGCTTCACCATATAATCAAGGGGGCCGGACCCACGTGGTCTCTGGTTAGACTAGAATAAAGCCCTCGACACGGTGACTCTCCAATAGCCCAATCCTACACATGGACCGGGAATCCCCTTATTTCAAGCATGCAAAGAAAGGGGGGGAAAGAGATGGGGGATTAAAATAGAGAAAACCCAAGTGGGTTAGGAGAGAGAAGAGAGAAGGGGGAAGTGCGAAAAATTAAATGGAGAACCTACCTTGTATCTTGTTTATTTTGCGTGCCGCGCTGTCTTCGGTCTTCGTCTTGATCTTCCCCTTCAGTCTTTAAGAGTTGTCTTCAAGCTTTAGATGGCAGCTCTTCAAGTCTTTGAAGGAGGGTTGAAGGCTAGTGTATGAATGTATGGGGGTGTATAAGAGTGTATAGGAGTGTATAGGAGGCTAGGGTTTAGTATATGGTGGCTAGGGTTTGGAAAACCTAGGGAGGCTAGGGTTTAGGAGGTGCTCGAGCTCTGTATATTGAATTATAGAATTTTTAGGTTAAGTTTGCAAACCCCTTTCACTTTGAATGAGGCTCTGTATTTATAGAAGTTGGACAAACCTGGCGCCTGTTGCAGTGGCGCCAGGGCAAAATTGCTCTTGGCGCCACTAGGAGTGGCACCAGGCCAATTCTTGGCTTGGCGCCACTCCTAGTGGCGCCAGCCACTTAGGAAACTTTATAAGTTGGCAAGCAACGTATCTTTGACTAGATTTGGGCGCCTATACTAGTGACTACCATGCAACTTTTAGCCTGGCTTCACTAGGAGTGACTCCGGAAAGTCCGGGAATGATTTGAAGGAGCCGAGAATTACCCGGAAGGCCGGAAAGGAGCAGGAACACTTAAAATAGTGTCCTGGAGGTATTTGACTTGAAAAGCGAGGACAAGATGTGTCGAAAAGGTTGACTGGGCCCTTAGGGGCAAAACGGTCAATCGGACCGGAAAGCTGCTGGGGCGAACTCAGATTGTCCCGGAAGAAGACTTGGGATCTGGAAACATTATTCAGAATGTTCCCGGAGGTTGCCGGTTTGATTCCCAGAGCTGGCGTGGTCGGAAAAGGAGACCGGCCCACTAGGGGCAAAACGGTCATTTTTTACCAGTTTTGCCGGAACTGACTCGGAATGGTTCGGAAAGGTAAAGGAAGGTTGAGAACACTATAAAAAGTATTCTTGGGTCATTACCAGTTTGATACCCAGAGCCGGTGTGGTCGAAGAAAGAGACAGGCCCTCTAGGGGCAAAACAGTCATTTTGTACCGGGTTGGCCGGAACTGACTCAGAATGATCCGGAAAGGTAAAGGAAGGTTGAGAATACTATAAAAAGTATTCTCAGAGGGTTACCGGTTTGATAGCCAGAGCCGGTGTGGTTCCCGGGGCATTCGGACGCCTAGGGGCAAAATGGTCATCTTAACCGAAAAGTCTCGGAAAAGTTCCAAGGGACAATTTGGTCATTTTTCACCAAAGTAGGTTAACAAACACTGGTGTTGACCTGGGTTTTGAGTGTTTTCACCACTCTAACGGCGGTCGTCGTGACACAGGGGTTTGTTGCCAATTCCCTATATCGACCTATTTGTGAGTATTTTCGCTACTTTAACGGTTTTGTGAGTATTTCCGCTACTCTAACGGTTTTGTGATTATTTCCACCACTCCAACGGTTTTGTGATTATTTCCACCACTCCAACGGTTTTGTGAGTATTTTCGCTACTCCAACGGTTTTGTGAGTATTTCCGCTACTCTAACGGTTTTGTGAGTATTTCTGCTACTCTAATGGTTTTGTGAGTAGTTTCGCTACTCGGACCGTCTCGAGGAATAAACTGTCTCGAGAGAGGGATTGGAAAGGGGTCTTACCGTCTTCAAAAAGACGTGCCTGGATTGGAACCGTCTCGAGGAATAAACTGTCTCGAGAGTGGGATTGGAAAGGGGTCTTACCGTCTCCGAAGAGACGTGCCTGGATTGGAACCGTCTCGAGGAATAAACTGTCTCGAGAGAGGGATTGGAAAAGGGTCTTACCGTCTCCGAAGAGACGTGCCTGGATTGGAACCGTTTCGAGGAATAAACTGTCTCGAGAGTGGGATTGGAAAGGGGTCTTACCGTCTCCAAAGAGACGTGCCTGGGTTGGAACCGTCTCGAGGAATAAACTTTCTCGAGAGTAGGATTGGAAAGGGGTCTTACCGTCTCCGAAGAGATGTGCCTGGGTTGGAACCGTCTCGAGGAATAAACTGTCTCAAGAGTGGGATTGGAAAGATTTTGGAAAGGACAATGCCTCTAAGGGCATTTTGGTCATTTTACCTCTATTTGGGCCTGACAGGCCCACGAAGCGATAGAAAGATGGAATTTGGACCTAGAGAATTGGATTCGATTGGAATATGCCCACAATGACTTGTAAACAAGTCTGGACGGAGTGTAGACTGCCGAGCGGTCAAAAATGGGGTGCTTACACTCTTTAGGCTTGAGTAGGAAAGAAAGTAGGGGTGGTTGGGTCAGGTACATCTTTAAATCTGCAACAGCTTGATCACATTCCGAATTCCAGCTGAATTGTTCCCATTTCTTGAGAAATTGAAAGAATGGCTGGCATCCGAAGATCAACTTATGAATCTATTGAGTGTTACTGCCATACAATTAACTTTTACACTTCTTTAGCGTTCTTTGGGGCCTGAACGCTCTGGATAGCACTAATCTGCCGTGGATTTACTTCAACTCCCCGATGTGTAAGCAAGAACCCCAAAAATTTTCTTGAGCTGACTCCGAATGCCCATTTGGAGGCGTTTAGCCTCATTTTGTACTGTTTCAGGATGCCAAACACTTCTTTTAGATCTTCCATATAGGAGCTGTTGATCTTGCTTTTAACCACTATATTATCGATGTATACCTTCACAGTGCAGCCAATATGGTCTTTGAATATTTTGGTGACCAGTTGCTGTAAATAGCCCTTGCATTCTTCAGACCAAAGCGTATTACCTTGTAGCAGAAGATACCCCTTAGAGTGATGAAGGCGGTCTTCTCATTATCATCTTCATGGAGAGGGATCTGGTGATACCTGCGATAAGCATCCAAAAAGCTCATTCTCTTGAGACCGGCTGTTGCATCTACGAGCTGGTCGATCTTGGAAAGAGGAAAAGGATCCTTAGGGCATGCCTTATTTCGATTGGTGAAGTCAACACAGACCCTCCACTTACCATCCTTCTTTTGTACCACCACGGTATTTAAAAGCCAACTTAGATAGTGGACTTCCCGAATTACCTCGATATCAAGGAGCTTTTCGATCTCTTCTATAATGGGATCTACATGTTATGTCACTGCCTTCCTTCCCTTTTGGACCACAAGTCAGCACTATGGGTTGACACTTAATCAGTGGCAGGCAACTTTGGCATTGATCCCTAGCATGTCGTAAGGAGTCCAGGCGAACACCTCAACGTAACTTATCAGCAGATCAATTAGAGAGTTCTCTTCAGCTTTGGACAAGGATGTGCCGATGACAAAATACTTCTCACTCTGTTGATCGATGTAGATTTTCTTCAATTTTTCAATAGCTTTATCCTCTGGAGTGTGCCCTACATCGTCAATAGTAGGTGTATCCTCATGAAGTTTCATCATTTGCACCTTGTCAGCTCTCACCTTCATGGTGCATGCTGTCAGAAAGCATTGTCTAGTTGCCACTTGGTCTCCTCTTATCTCTCCCACACCTTTGATGATTGGGAATCAGATCAACTGATAGTAGGTGGATGGAATAGCCTTCACGAGGTGCAACCACATTCGTCCCATGATCGCATTATAGGGGAAAGACACATTGACTACTAGGAACTCTGTCTACAATGTAATCCCTCTAGCAGTCATAGGAATTGTCACCTTCCCCGAAGGCCAAGTTGGGTCCGAACTGAAGCCGACTAACAGGTTAAGCGATGGCTGGAGATCAGATTCTTTCAGCTCTAATTTTTTAAAGAGGCTATAGTACATGACTTCGAAGGATCTCCCTTGGTCAATTAGCAACCTTTTAACGTCGCAACCCGCCATTCTTAATGTCACAACCAAGGCATCATTGTAGGGTATCTTTACCCCCACTAGGTCTTCATCAGTGAAGGTTATGGCCGCAGCATTACTGCCAACCTTAACCTTTTTGGAAGGAGGTTATACCCGCAACACCTCCCTTAAGTGCGCAACCTTCTGTACCTCAACCTCGTATCAGTGCTGGTTAATAGCGTCTGATTCTGCCAAACTATGCAACACATTAATTACTTAGACCGGTTTCGCTTCATTCTCCTTCTGCGAGACAACTTCTTACCTTGGTTGCTCAACCTCTTGTTTTGTTTTTTTCCAATCAATATATTGGTCGAGATGACCAACTTTGGCTAAATCTTCCAAATGGCTTTTGAGATGCCAACACTGCTCTGTCTGATGCTTCTTTTCTTGAAGATAAGGGCAGAACTTCTTCTGGTCTTAGGACGTAGGGTCTCCTCCCGACTTCGGGGGCCATTTGAAAAAGGGTTTGTCATGAATCTAGGGCAAGATTTTGTAAATGGGATCTTTGAAGACGGTACAAACCCCTTCATTCGCCTTTTTACCCCGATTGTCGTTGTCCTCTCACTAAGGCTTCTTAGCATCTCTTCTATTCACCTTTTTAGCTATAATGTCAACCTTCTCCAAGATCGGTTGGGGTACATCTTCTTCTAATCGAGCGTATCGCTTAATTCTGGACATCAACTCCTACACGATAAGGGCCGACTTCTTCATTAAGGATTGTCGCAAACGGTGCTCCCTGGGAAAGCCTATTTTGAACTGGGTTACAGCCAGCTGCTCGCTACACTAGTCGATTTCATTGTAGGTCTCCCAATAGCACCTTGCGTATGTTGGCAATCCTTCTCCCTCGTTCTTCTATAAGGCAAATAAGAAATCGACCTCCTTAGGCTGCATAATGTTGGCTATGAAGTAAGCAGTAAATAGCTTGTCAAGTTGCCTCCAGTTTGACATCGACCTGGATGGTAACCTATCAAACCATCGTAGGGCAACATCCCCCAAGCTGGATGGAAAAATTCGACACATCAGGGACTTGTCTCCACTCTATAGTGTCATCATTTGCTTATAATGCCAAACACGACTAACTGGGTCATCCTTTCCATCATAGGGAGTGAACTTTGGTAGTGTGAATTTTCGTGGACGTTGGCGAGACTCAATCTCCTCCGTGAATGGTGTGGATGCAATTTGGTCCAGGGCCTTATTGATCATGTCCTGGGTAGTGCATCCTTTAGGATGCTACTTTTTATCATCCAGCTTTTCATTGAGCCATTTTTTCCAGTCTTTCTGTTGCTGACTAGCTTCTGTCGGATCCTTATTCTACGACGTCTAGCTCCTCCTATAGCGCCGTTCTTCTCACCTTTTGATGCAGCGTCCAATGCTAGAGGTGTAACTTCTTCTCACTGGTGCCAAGGGTGTGTTCCTACTTCTGGAGTCCATATTCCTTGTATTCTTTCCATGGTCTGGGGATCCTCTTCTAACGCACCCATCTTTTCTGGATATTGCTTCCCTTATAACCCGAACCTGAGAGGTGAGGTAGGCAATCTTTTCGTCACGTCACCGAAGCTCCCGCTTAGTAGAATGAAGCGTATGGTTGCTGGGGACGCGTATATTGGAGGGTGAAGGGGCAAGGTCTTGGTGGTGGTTTCTGTGGAGGTTTGGCTCCCTGACGTAGTCTTGGTCTCTCTGCAACCCGTCTCATTCTTCTTGGTGGCTCCCAGTAGGGGACCAAATTTCTGACCTTTTTATCCGACCTCGGTGGCGATCTATCGGGGTAGATTGGTGGTATGCCGAATTAGTATGGTCTTGGCCGGAGGAAGTTTCACTTCATCGCTCAATGGGGTCTACTTCTCTTCCCCTTTAGACGTTGATACTCATGGTTTTCTTGACCTTTTCACAGAGGACACTAATTGTAAGTGGGATTTTCAGGAAGGCCTGACCGATCATTTGAACTAATATCAAAGAGCACCAACTTACTGGAAAGAGACAAATAAGTTAGAATGAGTCGACCCTCTTTGGGCCGATCATACTCTGATGATTAAGTTAGTAATTTTAATCGAGAATCAAACAAATAAAGACAGTGTATGCGTGAAATCAATTGTCCATACCTTGCTTCTTGGGGGTTCAGTATTTATAGTGTAATCGATGGAGTGTTAACCCTTGTGTCTACTTTAGGGTTATCATGACCCATCTCGTAGACTGTATCATTCGTCACCGATTGATTAGACATAGGTCTAGCTTTACCGCCGTGCTAGAATTTGGCTGATCGTGCGTGAGCGTGGATGTCGCATGGTGAGCCGCTCCTACATTAAATGCGAGTTATCTCCGCATTAAATGCTGAGATCAGAGTATTAAATGCTCTAATTATCCTTTTGGGTTGGGCTCGCAGCATTTTGGATTTGGACCAGGTCAACACGAGGTCGGCAATGCAGGCCTGGCCGCATTATTAACTATTTGGGCTGACTTGTAGCCCAACTTTATTCACTTAATTGTTATTGGGCCTAACCGGGCGGACTGGACCAAAATTCTTTGACCCACACTTTCCTTTGTTTGATTTGCAAAAAAAAAAAATAAATAAATAAAAGGAAAGTGAAAGGAAAATTAGTTTCTCTAATTTGAAATTAAAAGAAAAGAGAAAGAAAAATAATATAATACCTACTAAAAGAGATAAAGAAAGGAAAATGAGAAGAAAATAACTTTATTTTCTCTTTCTCTTCTCTTCCCTCTTAAATGAGAAACCAAACAAAGAAAGGGAATCTTCGGTTCTCTTCGATTTCTTTCCAAAAGTATCTCATAGACCCGGCGCTTGTCATCCGACTCAAAAGCTTAAGCTAAAGACTAAGCTACTAGTGTTGGTCCAATAGGCAACCCAAGAGGGGGGTGAATTGGGTTTTTCGACTATTAATACAAGTTGAGATTAATTAAGATTAATCTAAACAATATAGCAATGGTTAATCTATGTGCAAAGCAATGTTAACATGAGAAGCAAAGAAAATAGAGCAAAAGGAGAGAGACACAGATTTACCGAGGTTCAACCACAAACCGTGGTCTACATCCTCACCCCAAGACCTCTTTGAAGCCTTCTTCCACTATGTAATCAACTATTACAAGATGGGTTGCTGATTGACAAAGTACTCAGCTCACTCTACAAGAACTCCTCACCGAGCTTCTACAATTCCCAAGTGGTTTTGTCCAAGCTCCACTCAAACTTTACAAGAGTTTTGCTTCACACAAGAGAACTCTCAAACTCTCAGTTACAAGTGTATAAGAGTATACAACTCACAAACAAACTCTCTAACTAGAGTAGATTTACAATCAAAGCTCACAGATGAAAGTAGGGAGAATATTCAGTGTATATTAGTGATTCTTGTCTCTTGTTGTTTGTTCCTCTTGATTCTTGTGTATAAATGCAGTTGGAGGCTAGTCTATATACCCTTGTATTGATTCCATCCGTTGGAGGTGGTTGGGTATCATTAATGTGCGTGCAATCCGTTATAACGTTAAGAAAAATAGCCGTTATAACAGAGGGAGTCGACTCCATTTCTTCCTGCTTCTGCATTTACCAGATATAGTTCACTAAGTTCATGAGTCCCCTCTTCATGTTGATGAGGCAACTCCTTGTTCATCTGTCTTCTTCATACTAGGCTTCTGCTATCATGAGGTGACACTTCATCTTCATGTGTCTGCTCATTGATCATTTAAACTTCCAGCCTTTTGCTTCTGCTACCAGGAGGCGACACTTCATCTTCATGTTTCCGCTCATTGATCATTTAAACTTCCAGCCTTGGCGTTTGTCTTCATGAGGCGACACTTCATTGCAATGTGTCCGCTCATTTTCTATTTGGTCTTCAGACAATTTGCTTTTGTGTGCAAGAGGCGACACCTCAATTCTATGAGTCCCCTCATTGTTCAATATGTCTTCAGGCCTTTTAGCGTCTGTGATTAGGAGGCGACTCCTCATTTTCATGAGTGCCCTCATTGCCCAGAATTCAGCCTTCAGATTTCTATTGATCAAGCTTATCAAAGCACTGGTATAAGATCTTCAAGGAGTATGTCTTTGGGGTATGATGATCAATCAAATCTTCTGAACTCATCAGAGTTAACTTCTATTTAAATTTGGATTGAATCAATTATTGGATGTTGATCTTCTTCTTGAATCTCAAAGCTTCATTTGATTAAAGCTGAACTTTACTTCTTCATTTGCAAAGCTTCTTCAATTATTGTAGAACATCTTCTTCAATGCCAATCTTTTTCAATTGTATGAAGCTTCACAATGCTTCAATTCTAATTTCCTCTCTTTGATAGCAATTCTTCATTTTGGATTCCATGTAAAGATCAGATATTCATTGTGAGCCATCTTCTCAGCAACTTCAATCTCATTGTCCTGAATTGGTCTTAAGCATTCCAGATGAGATCATCTCTTGAGCATTTTCCAAATTCTTCAACAGCCAATTCATCTTCAACTGAGCATTGCACTTCTTCAACTGTTCTTTGCATATTCTGATGAAGGCTTTAGTCTGGTGCAAGTTAATCTTCTTTGAAACTATACATACTTGAAAAAAAGCTTCAATTGAACACCTTCAATCTCTTTGAATGTAGAACACATGTTTGAAGTAGAGATAGGCATCATTACTCAGTTTGGTTCATTGCATAGCCCTTTGAATTCATTGCTTGCATCTTGAACTTGTTGTGCATTCCTTTGATATGTATTAGACTTAAGATCCAACTTTAAGTCTAAGTTATGAACTTGTTAATCTGCACACTAAGTAGATTCATTAGTAACATTACACAAGGTTTAGTTATCATCAAAATCAACATGGGAATTAACCTTGAGTCAACAAGGATCAATCTTGACTCAACAATCTTTCCCTTTTTGATGATGACAAAACCTTTGCAAAATAAACTCATATAGGATTGAATTCAATGAACAGAGTTAAATAATCATATCAATGAGAAAACTCCCCCTTTGTTTTGTAATTAAGCAAATGTTGCTTAAAAGATAAAAGCATCTCAAAAACAATTTCAGGGAGTTTTTGTCAGTTAAATCAAAGATATTTTGAGACAAGGGATTCATGTTACTCCCCCTGAGAATATGCTCTATATATGTAAAAAGATGCTCATTTTATGTCAATTTCATTTAATGTCAATGTAATAAACAATTCATGTTTATTTTAGTAAATTCCATTTCTTATTCAATTCAGGTTTTCCATTGAAAAGATATTTCTCCCTATAAATCATGTTATTCCAATTCAAAGAAATGTTTGACTTAGTTTTCAACAAACATGTATTGTATTCTTCTCCCTTTTTGAATTTATACTCAATTTATCTTGTTTAGTGCATGTTTGCATTAATTATACCACCATACAACAAGTTTGCTTTAATTTTGCCACCACTATAATTCTCCTTTAATTTTGCCACACCAATATACTTCTTCCCCTTTTTGTCAATTCATCAAAAAAGAGAAATAGAATGAGAATGGTACCAAATAAGTTAGAATAAAAGACAGGTACAATAGCAAAAAAAAAAATAAAGAGCAGAATATATGGTTGAAACAGATAAGTAAACAAACAAGCAAGCTATCAGAGCAGGCAAATGTGATACCAAAAGAAAATGATATTTCATTGACGGAAACTGTGAGATTACAAAAGATTGTACAATTATCATGTGCATAATCACTATTTTAGAATCACAACAAAAGCATTCATCTAAGGCAAAAAAAAAAAAATGTTATAATAGGGCCATGAGGAAAACAGATGTGATAAAATGAGAGGAAGTATGAGGTGAGGAATGGTGATAGGTGAGGATATATAGGATTAAGGAGGGGTGGTCTAGTGAGCTTCAGATTTAGTGGCCGAAGAGTCTTGTTCCCTGGCTTCTTCCCCTTCCTGTGCTTGCTCTTCTTCATCATTAGCTTTTGCTTCCTCTTCTTCTTCTTCTGTAAGTTTTCCTTTAGTATTTCTCAAAGTTTGAACCTCTTTTTTGAGTTCTTTTATCTTTCTTTCACAAAACATCATCATTGTGTTTGCAATATCAGCCTTGTGATGTAGTTTGTCTAGAGATTCCATAACTTGAGCCATAAAAGAATTCAGATCCCCTATGCTTTCTTGTGATTCAAGATTTAATAATCTTCGTGTGCTTCTCTGCCTCGAGGTGCTTCCAGATGGGGCTTTTCCTTTTGAAGTACTTTCTCCTTCAGTTTTTTTGGGAATCCATTTGTCATTCTTTAGCATGTACCCCATTCTTTTGAGTGTTCTCTCATTATACTCATCACTAATGGCTTTGGGGATTATCTTCTTCTCATTTTTTAGATCAACACCAAAATTCTTGAAAACTTTTGTCAAGAAGATTCCATACGGCAGAGTGATTTTGGAGATAGTGGCCTTATATATGTGATCCAAAATAAACAAAGGCAAATCTATTCTTGTATCAGTTATGTAAGCCGATAGAAAGAACAACTCCTTTTCCGAAACATAATCATATTTCCCAGTTTTAGGAGTGAATATAGTGCAGATAAAGTGATGGACAAGCCTTAATTCAAGAGGTAGATCAATAGCAAGAGGCTGTACATTTTCATCCATGTCTTTTCCATAAAGGACTTTTAATTGATCTTTTCTGGAGATACTATCTCTATAGATTTCTCCACCAATTCTGATTCCAAGAATATTTCTAATTGCTTCTCTATCCAAATTGATAGTAATCCCTTTAACATAACTTCTGACAGATACTTCTCCAGATTCCCTTTCAGCATTTGAATAAAAATGAGTTACCAAATTAGGGTAAACATCATCTCTGAGTGTTGTCATATACTTCCACCCTAGATTGTCAAATTTTGTACCAAATTCGAATTTATGAAGATCAAAGAATTTATAGTCTATCCATCTTCCATTGAATACTTTTCAAAGAGAGAAGGTCAAATTATACCTTTCCTGAGCCTTGCCCTCACTAAAATATAGTTCATTCCATTCCAGAGCTGCTGAGGATGAAGCTTCTCCAGTTTTACTCTTCTTGCGCTTGCCTTTGTCTTTGCTAGACCCTCCTTTAGGTTTTCTCTTCGGTTCAGTTGAAGCAGAGGCAGGTATTACCATTAGGGCTTTGGACATCTTTTTCAGTTTAGAGGTTTTGGGAGCCATTGTAGGAAAAGTGAAGGTTGAGAGAGATAGAGATAGGATCGATTAGGGTTTATAGAAATATAGAGATGAAGAGCTGCAATGGTCTGTGAGTGACGGTTGGTTTTGGTGCCAACAGGGGAGCGGGAGAGAAAAAGAGTGAGAGTAAATGAATGAGAAGGAAATTTCGAATGTTTGTAAAGTGAGCTTCGTCAAAGTATATAGGCCCACAGCATGAGGTGACTCATGAACTAAATGAGGCGACACATGCCTTGTTAATAATATGATTTAAGTCCACTGATGTGATGAGGCGACTCTTATGAAATAAAGTGTCGACTCTTTCACCCAGACTGAGCATATAAATCATAAGAATTTCATGAAATGATCTTTTTCAATTTATGAGATAAAAGACATTTTAATATGATCATATAATGCATCATGAATTCAAGAAAAAGCATTTTATATGAACGACAAACATATTCAAACATTTAAAATACAAATTTCACTCGAATCAAACATAAGTTTAACATATAGGATCACTCATCCCTAATTCTCTTCTAATCATACAAAAACGATCTTCACTCAATGGTTTAGTAAAGATATCAGCTAATTGCATATCAGTGCACACAAAGTCAAGTTCTATATCACCTTTTTGCACATGATCACGTATAAAGTGATATCTTATTTCAATGTGTTTTGTGCGAGAGTGTTGAATAGGATTTTTAGTCAAGCTTATTGCACTAGTATTAGCACACTTGATAGGAATATGATCAAACAAGATTCCATAATCTTTTAATTGTTGTTTGATCCACAACAGTTGTGCACAATAACTCCCAGCTGCTACATATTTAGCCTCAGTTGTGGAGAGAGCAACTGAATTTTGTTTCTTGCAAAACCAAGATATAATCGTATTGCCTAGGAGTTGGCAAGAGCCACTTGTGTTCTTCCTATCAACTCTACTCCCCGCATAATCAGCGTCAGTGTAAGCATTCAAGTTAAAACAAGTGCCCTTTGGATACCATAATCCAAGGTTTGGTGTATGCTTAAGATAACGAAAAACCCTTTTTACAGCAATCACATAAGATTCTTTAGGATTAGATTGAAAGCGAGCACATAAGCAAACACTAAACATTATGTCAGGTCTACTAGCAGTTAGATACAATAGAGAGCCTATCATGCTTCTATAAAGCTTAGTATCTACTGACTTACCTTTCTCATCGCTATCCAATTTAGTTGTAGTACTCATTGGAGTACTTATAGGCTTTGCATCTTTCATGCTAAACTTTTTTACTAAGTCCTTGATATACTTAGCTTGGTTGATGAAGATGCCTTTCTTCGATTGCTTGATTTGAAGTCCGAGAAAATAGTTGAGTTCTCCCATCATGCTCATCTCGAATTCTCCCTGCATACACTTAGCAAATTCTTTGTAAAGTAATTCATTAGTAGCACCGAATATAATATCATCAACATAAATTTGTACTGCAAGCATGTCACTGTTTTTTATTTTAATAAAAAGAGTTGTGTCTATTTTTCCTCTAGAAAAACCTTTTTCAATCAAAAACTTATTTAATCTTTCATACCAAGCCCTTGGGACTTGCTTCAGACCATACAAAGCTTTTGTTAGTTTAAAAACATGGTCAAGAAGTTTTGGATCTTCAAAACCAGGTGGTTGTTCAACAAAAACTTCTTCAGTGATAAAGTCATTTAGAAAAGCACTTTTCACATCCATTTGATATAATTTAAAGTTTTTAAAACAAGCAAATCTAAGTAATAATCTAATGGCTTCTAGTCTAGCTACAGGAGCATAAGTTTCATCAAAATCAATTCCTTCCTCCTGACTATAGCCTTGAGCAACAAGTCTAGCCTTGTTCCTCACAACAATTCCAGATTCATCCACTTTGTTTCTAAATACTCATTTAGTTCCAATAACTGGATGATCACTTGGTCTAGGAACAAGGTGCCATACCTCATTCTTTTCAAATTGATTTAATTCCTCTTGCATTGCATTTATCCAAAATTCATCATGTTCAGCATCATTAAAACACTTAGGCTCAATTTGTGATAAGAATGCAAGATGATTACATATATTTTTAATAGAGGATCGAGTTCTTACACCTTGTGAAGGATCACCTAGGATTTGTTCTGTAGGATGGTTATGCACAAACTTCCACTCCTTAGGTAGTCCTTCATTGATTTCTTGTTAGCTGGTAGGAACTCCTTGTTCATCTCTTTCCTCTTGAGGTTCCTCATTTGAGCTTGGTTAGATGTCTGACTTTTTCATTCCAGATTCTAGCTCATCTGTATCATCATTTGCAACATTCTTTGCAGAAGTATTAAGTTCATCAAAAGTGATGTGGACATATTCTTCAACAACTAGAGTCATTTTATTAAAGACTCTATAAGCCTTGCTATGTGTTGAATAGTCAAGAAATACACCCTCATCTGATTTAGCATCAAACTTACCGAGGTTGTCTTTATTGTTATTCAATACAAAACATTTACATCCAAAAGCTTTAAAGTATGAGATATTTGGTTTCTTTTCTTTCCAAAGTTCATAAGGGGTTTTGTTTAAAAACTTTCTAAATAAAATTCGATTTAAAACATAACAAGCTGTGTTAACAGCTTCAGCCCAAAAGTATTTTAGTAAACCATTTTCACAAAGCATTGTTCTACCCATTTCTTCTAAAACTCTATTTTTCCTTTCAACAACCCCATTTTGTTGAGGTGTTCTAAGGGCTGAGAAATTGTGATCAAAACCATTTTCATCACAAAACATTTCAAAAGGTTTACAATCGAATTCCCCTCCATGATCAGTCCTAATAGAAGTAATTGAAATTCCTTTTTTATTTTGGACTTTTCTACAAAATTTTGTAAAGAAAACAATTGTCTCATCCTTATAAGCTAAGAAGAATGTCCATGTAAATCTAGAATAATCATCAACAATAACAAGTGCATATTGTTTACCACCAAGACTTAGAGTCCTAGTAGGTCCAAATAAATCCATATGCAGCAGTTGAAGTGGCCTAGAGGTATTGAGCATATCCAAAGACTTGAAAGGAATTCTAGTTTGCTTACCTAATTGACAAGCATCACAAATTCTGTTTTTGTCAAATTTTATCTTTGGAAGACCTTTGACTAAATCATGTTTAGAAACTTTTGAAAGTATGCTCATACTAATATGACCAAGTCTTCTATGCCATAACCAACTTTCATCACTATTTATAGTAGCAAGACATTCTATTTTGCATGAAGATAAATCATTAAGATTGAAAACATAAATATTGCCTTGTCTATGTCTAGTGAGAATTATCTTGTTATTATTAATGTCAATTACATCACATTTAGTGGATTCAAATACAACCTTGCACCCTTTGTCACACAATTGACTAATGCTCAAAAGATTGTGTTTGAGTCCCTTAACAAGTAATACATTTTCGATAGAGGTAGAAGAATTCTTACCAATACTACCTATACCGATGATCTTTCCTTTGCTATTGTCACCAAATGTGATAAGACCTCCATCATTTGGAAAGAGAGAAGTGAATTGAGCTTCATCTCCCGTCATGTGCCTTGAGCATCCACTATCCAAGTACCAATGATCTTTCTTGGATTTGGCTTGAAGGCAAACTTGCAGCAAAGTTTATCTGACCTTAGGTACCCAAATCATCTTGGGTCCTTGGGGGTTAGTTCTCATTGGTCTTCTAGAGACTCATGCATTGCTAGGAACATTTGATTTCTGTAGGGCAAAGCATCTACTAGCAATGTGTCCTTTTTTATGACAGTAAAAACATGAAACCTGTATTTTTCCAGTTGAAGTTCCAAATCTGCCTTTTGAAAAATTCTTTCTTTTAAGTGGATCAAAACCAAGACCAGCTTTGTCAAGTGAGCAATTTTGTTTTCTTAAAATTGCATCTAGTTTTTCTTTTCCATTTACACATTTATGAAGACTTGTTTCCAAGTTTTTAACCTGTTCAAGCAAGATGTGATTTTCTTTAGAAAGATCCTTTTGAATAGAAGTTTTCTTATCCTTATCTTTTAAGACACAAACTTCATTTTTCAAAGCATCATTTTCCTTTTGCAAATTTTCATTTTCAACAGTAAGAGTAGAAATCATCTTTTTAAGAAGTCCATTTTTAATTCCTAATTTTCTGAATTCACAAATTAAATCATCAAAGGCATCTTGTAATTCATTAAAAGTAAATTGGGATGAATCAGATACCTCACTATCATCATTATGAGACATGAGACATAAGTTAGTCACTTCCTGTGGTTCAGTTTCTTCCTCGAAGCTTGATTCTTCATCATCACTCCATGTCATGACTGCCATAGCCTTCTTCCCTTGATATTTCTTTCCTCTCTTTCTGAGCAGAGGACATTCTACCTTCATGTGGCCAGGTTTCTTGCATTCGTTGCAGATTATGTTGGAGTCTTTGTTAGGTTCTCCTTTGGCTTCATGCTTCTTTCCACCTTTCCATTTCTTCTTAATGAATCTCCTGAATTTTCGAGTGATGAGAGCAATTTCATCTTTATTCTCTTCACTTGCTGATTCATCATCTTGACAGGTGGATTGGAATGCAACTACTCTTTTCTTCTTTTCTTCATCCTTTTGGGCATGTTGTTTTTGTGTGAGCTCATGTGTCATTAGAGAGCCCAAGAGTTCTTCCAGTGGTAGAGTATTAAGGTCATTTGCTTCTTGAATAGCTGTGACCTTGGCTTTCCATACCTTTGGCAAAGACCTTAGAATCTCCCTTACTTGTTCACTGTTAGGATACACTTTTCCAAGAGATTTTAAGCCATTAATAATATCAGTGAACCTAATGAACATTTCAGTGATAGATTCTTCATGTTTCATTTTGAACAATTCATAGTTATGTACCAATATGTTGATCTTAGATTCTTTAACTTGATTGGTGCCTTCATGTGTGACTTCTAGTCTATCCCATATTTCCTTAGCAGATTCACAAGTAGAAATACGATTGAATTCATTGGGATCAAGTGCACAATATAGGATATTCATAGCTTTAGCATTAGATTGTAGCATTTTCAAATCATCTTCATCCCATTCAGATTCTGGTTTAGGGACAACCATTTGTTCTATTCTGGAAGTAGGAGTTTTAGGTCAATATAGCAATGGTTAATTTATGTGTAAAGCAATGTTAACATGAGAAGCAAAGAAAACAGAGCAAAAGGAGAGAGACACAGATTTACCGAGGTTCAACCACAAACCGTGGTCTACGTCCTCACCCCAAGACCTCCTTGAAACCTTCTTCCACTATGTAATCAACTATTACAAGATGGGTTGCTGATTGACAAAGTGCTCAGCTCACTTTACAAGAACTCCTCACCGAGCTTCTACAATTCCCAAGTGGTTTTATCCAAGCTCCACTCAAACTTTACAAGAGTTTTGCTTCACACAAGAGAACTCTCAAACTTTCAGTTACAAGTGTATAAGAGTATACAACTCACAAACAAACTCTCTAACTAGAGTAGATTTACAATCAAAGCTCACAGATGAAAGTAGGGAGAATATTCAGTGTATATCAGTGATTCTTATCTCTTGTTGTTTGTTCCTCTTGATTCTTGTGTATAAATGCAGTTGGAGGCTAGTCTATATACTCTTGCATTGATTCCATCCGTTGAAGGTGGTTGGGTATCATTAATGTGCGTGCAATCCGTTATAACGTTAAGAAAAATAGCCGTTATAACAGAGGGAGTCAGCTCCATTTCTTCCTGCTTCTGCATTTACCAGATATAGTTCACTGAGTTCATGAGTCCCCTCTTCATGTTGATGAGGGGACTCCTTGTTCATCTGTCTTCTTCATACTAGGCTTCTGCTGTCACGAAGCGACACTTCATCTTCATGTGTCCGCTCATTGATCATTTAAACTTTTAGCCTTTTGCTTCTGCTACCAGGAGGCGACACTTCATCTTCATGTGTCCTCTCATTGATCATTTAAACTTCCAGCCTTGGCGTCTGTCTTCATGAGGCGACACTTCATTGCAATGTGTCCGCTCATTTTCTATTTGGTCTTTAGACAATTTGCTTCTGTGTGCAAGAGGCGACACCTCAATTCCATGAGTCCCCTCATTGTTCAATATGTCTTCAGGCCTTTTAGCGTCTGTGATCAGGAGGCAACTCCTCATTTTCATGAGTGCCCTCATTGCCCAGAATTCAGCCTTCAGATTTCTATTGATCAAGCTTATCAAAGCACTGGTATAAGATCTTCAAGGAGTATGTCTTTGGGGTATGATGATCAATCAAATCTTCTGAACTCATCAGAGTTAACTTCTATTTAAATTTAGATTGAATCAATCATTGGATATTGATCTTCTTCTTGAATCTCAAAGCTTCATTTGATTAAAGCTGAACTTTACTTCTTCATTTGCAAAGCTTCTTCAATCATTGTAGAACATCTTCTTCAATGCCAATCTTCTTCAATTGTATGAAGCTTCACAATGCTTCAATTCTGATTTCTTCTCTTTGATATCAATTCTTCATTTTGGATTCCATATAGAGATCAGATATTCATTGTGAGCCATCTTCTCAGCAACTTCAATCTCATTGTTCTGAATTGGTCTTAAGCATTCCAGATGAGATCATCTCTTGAGCATTTTCCAAATTCTTCAACAGCCAATTCATCTTCAACTGAGCATTGCACTTCTTCAACTGTTTTTTGCATATTCTGATGAAGGCTTTAGTTTGGTGCAAGTTAATCTTCTTTGAAACTATGCATACTTGAAAAAAAGCTTCAATTGAACACCTTCAATCTCTTTGAATGTAGAACACATGTTTGAAGTAGAGATAGGCATCATTACTCAGTTTGGTTCATTGCATAGCCCTTTGAATTCATTGCTTGCATCTTGAACTTGTTGTGCATTCCTTTGATATGTATTAGACTTAAGATCCAACTTTAAGTCTAAGTTATGAACTTGTTAATCTACACACTAAGTAGATTTATTAGTAACATTACACAAGGTTTAGTTATCATCAAAATCAACATGGGAATTAAACTTGAGTCAACAAGGATCAACCTTGACTCAACAACTAGGTGGTGCTACCTACCCCCTTATATAACCTAAGACCTCTTTCCTCTTATTTGATGTGGGATCGCGACATACTCCCCCACCTAAACCTACGACACCCTCGTCGCAAGTCAAACTATCCTACCAACTCCACCTGAGCGTTTAGCATAGAATTGGATTAGGAGTTAGACTGCTCTAATATCACTTGTCATGGGTCGGGTGCTTGTCATCTAACCCAAAAACTTAAGTTAAAGCCTAAATTATTAGGTGGTGTTACCTATCGCCTTATATGATACAAGACCTCCCTTCTGTTATCCGATACGAGATCATAACAAGTATCACACGGGCAGTTAAGGGGACGAAAACATTAATAATTAACAATGTACTACCATCTCTAAGTTGTACTCCACCATCTATCTCAAAAAATTCAAAAAATTATTTTATTGAAAAAAGATGAGAAGGGTCGACATTACAATCTTATACATATGTGACAAGTAAGCTTCCTAGAAGCTTCTTAATGAAAATAAAACATCTAATAAAATTATGTTCTAACTTTCCTACAATTTTATTTTTGGTGGTCCCATTTTGTCATATATGCCTTAGCTACACCTACATTTTTTACTCATAGTTGAGATAATAGTTTTTAGTTTAAGTCAGATTCTTTTGTTGGTTTTTTTAATTTTATCATGTGATTAAGTATATGGTAGAGATTGTGAAATGCTCAAGATCAAAATTTTAAATTTGAATTTTATAGCTTGAAGTCCTAACACTCATCTCAAAAGATATAAGTAATGTAGGAGTTTTTCTGTATAAATGTTTTGGAAGGACTTTAATCTAAAAGAATTTTTTTAAAAAAAATTGTTATATATATATGTCAAAGAGCTAATAATGCCATAAGATTATATTCTACTTATTAAAATCTTTATTTAATTTCCTAATATATATTGAATAGCATGATTTAAAAGAACATAGTGTATTACCATATAAATGAAAAACTAAATTATTACATTGAAGTAAACAAGCCAATGATTACCAAACATGTTTATCTTTACATTTTATAAACTTAAAACTTAAAATAAAATTTGAGATAACACTTTGAAGCTCAAAGCTCGGACAACCTATATATATATACACACGCGTATGTATATAAGTCCACCAAACCAACACGGCAGAGTTATTTTGATTCCTTTGAAGTTCCATTTTAGCATCCATTTACGTTCATATAACATAATATATACTAACAAACAGTAGGCTCCAGATGTTGACAGGAAAAGAACTAATACTAGGATATGCTAATCTTAGAAAAAGTCACAACGTTGCCAATAATATCCTAGGATACCTGCCCTTTAGAATCCGTTTACCTTCTCAAAAACATTAATAAATTATAATTTGGATCCGGAGTAAGCAACTTCTTGCATCCGTTTACCTTCATATAACATAATATTTGCTAATTAGGAGTACGATGCTGACAAGAATTTAAAAAAATAAAAAAAAAAACACTAGACTAAGATATGTCATCCCCCACCTCTTGTAATCTTATAGGTTCTCTCCCTATTAAGTGGATCCAGCGCATGTGTTGGAGACCCACTGCATTATAAGAGGAGAAAGAGAATGACTTGGTGCTCAAGAGGATCTTCAAATTTTTTACAATTATGTATCTTCTATTAAGATGAGAAGTTAGTTTCTCCTATCGGTTGCCATGTAAGAGAGTAGACAGTATAGGCAGCACAGTATTATAGGAAACAAAATTCTAATATTAGGATTTTGCTAATATCAGTCAAAGTCACAATATTCTCGGGTTTGGCATTTTTTTTTGAAAAAAATTAATATTTAGGTGGAGAAAAGAAGTCTCATTCATGAAATGTTATTTAAAATTGAAATTCGGCCACGCTCTCCAAATATACAAATCACACTCCCAAATATACTTAGTTCAGACTTAGCACGGTATATTTTGTGTGCTCGTTATGTTTTAGTCTAGTATTGAAATTGTTATGTATTAAAAGAAATTAGTAATACATTCCCAATGTTTAACAGCCAAATTTATATTTGTGACTGGGATATTTGCTACTTGTTTTTAAGTCTTAATTTTTGGGGACACATTTCATGGTCAAATTTCATTTATTTACCAAGAACATTATTTATTTGCTTTTGCCAAGGTTCACCTCTAGTGGCTGTATAAGACTATCCCATGTCTTATATTATACTCAGAAGTTTCTCCCAATGGTTGCCGGCCAGGCAGACAGCTTATTCTTTTCTGCTCTTTTTTTTTTTTTAAATTTCTGTAGTTTTCCATTTTCCGTCTCTCTTTCTCTTTCTTCTCCTACTGATGTCAACTAAATTATTAAAAAATAAATTAATTTAACTAATAAGATTATTAGACAATGGGCCCCACGAAGAACTGAAAATTTTTTAAAGACATGTTTGTCCCCACCCTTCCTCATTCTTTCCTCACCCATTTATTTTTCAACCTTTTATATAATTTATTATAGGTGCACACTTCTCTTATTTTTTTTCTTTTAGCCCAATTTTTTAAAAAATTATTTACCGTTTTTAGAATACCACGTATCCTTACTACTCTCTTACAAAGAGGTGAGTCTTGCTCTTATTAAGTACGGTCAGTAAGGGGACCACCATGCTACAAGATGTAAAACAAATATGATATGGTGGTCTTGAACCATTTAATAATTTTTTTTCCATTTTTTACATGTTTACGTACTGATCCATCTATCAACCATCTCTGTTTTACATTTCCTCTCTTCCTTGCATTCCATTCAAATTGTGCGAGTACCCCACACACAATCTCTCCCTTGTCATAGCCTCTCTCTTACAAGTCGCACATATATTGTTAACAAATAAACTATAGCATAATTTGAATTATGAAATAAATAGTACACCATGGCCCCACTTGTAGCTTAGGAAAACCCATATATAGATTGTTACACTTAAATTCTATATGCGTATTGTATTTTTGTTTTTGATGTGTGTGTGTTGGGTATGCTTCTGTTCGCATGAAGTTTTATTGTAACAAAATAAAAATGAAAAACTCAAACCAACATACAAAAATGATATACTTACAATTAGCATAAGCATATGTAGTGTCTTTTCCTTCTAAGCATCTCTTTTTAATATTCAAGTGGATTAGGAGTAAGGACAGAGACGGTTTATATCTTAAGCCACCATCCACCAAAGCCCTTACTTTAGGCCTTCAATTTCTTTCATAACTTTACAATTACAGTGAAATGCAATCAGAGCACCTCGTTAACATTGTTCCTCCTCTCACAATACAATAATTCATTCATGCTAAGTAAGTCCAAACACATGAATCACTTAGTAGGGATGACTCACTGCATTGTAAAAGATTGAGTAAGGGTGCAGTGGTGTTCTAAAAGTATCAAATATTTTTTTTTACAAGTCGTATAGTTAAAGATCTATAGTTTTTACATATTTTTTTAACAAAAATAGAAAAAACCCAGGTCCGGATAAGAAAAAAAGGCCTGTTAAAGAAAACAAAGGTCTAAAATCAACAATAGTTGTCAACTTTAGGGAAAAAACCAATTAACAAAATAATATAACAGTCAGGGACATAACCAAAAATTTTGTCGAGGGGGCGCCATAGAAGACCAAGATAAAAAAAATTAATTTTTTTGAGGGACTAAGATTAAAATTCTTAGATGTTAGAAGTTCAAGGTAAAAGTTTTTGAATCTTATTGAGGGGCTAAAGTAAATATTTGAATTTTTTGAAGTTAAGGAAAAAAAAATTACAATTTTGTTGGGGCTAAGGAAATTTTTTTTTGAATTTTGGAATGTCAAAAGGCAAAATTTTAAAATTTTGAGGGCCAATATACCCTCTTAATGTAAAAATACTCAAAAAATCAATGGTGGTCATTTGAAATTTGTCAAAGTAGGGGGCCATAGCCCCCATTGTCCATGTGTAGTTCCTTCATTGACAACAGCAAATTATTTTTATTAATATACAGAAGCTTATAAGTCTAAACTCACACAACTCTCTCTCTCTCACACAAACATAAAGGTTTAAAATTATCTATATAATCATCAAATGGCTTGTTAAGATGATTTTTCTTATTATTTAATAGAAATTAATCTCTATTTGATTTCATTTTGTTCAATATCTATTTGATTTAAATCTGCCTTAGTTTTAAATCCACCCTCAGCGTCAAAAGAAAATACTAACTGTTGGGTCTCATTTCTTTCTTATAAAATACTAACTGTTGGGTCTCATTTCTTTCTTAAAAACATAAAGAAAGTAGATTTGCATCTACAACCTTAATTTCTCGTAAAACTTATAATTCATAAAAAAAATTAATTTTTATTAAATTGATTATTTCAAGTACATAGTAAATCAAGTAATTTCATCATCAAAATAGGTAGAAAAATTTCATATGCATGAAAATATTTTTGGTCTTTATTTAATTTCAAAAATTAAAATTAATAGGCAATGATAGTTTAAAAAACATTTTGTTTTAATCTCTAATGTATCTGAAACATGACAGTTTTTTTTTTTTTTTTTTATATTTATGGCTTAGATATGATTTCAGAACTAAAAACTTTATAATAAATTTTACAAACAAAAGAAAAATTCAAATTACAATACTTAGTTATATAAAAAGATAAATTATTTTCCAAATGCAAGCATTACTTCCAAAATATTATCAACAATACCTATAATAGTTGCTTCTATAAAACAAAAATATACTGATAAAATCATACCTATGATGAAAAATATCACCAAAAAAATTAAAATTAGCTATACCATCAATTGAAAATGCATGTCAGCAGAACTTTAACATAAAATTTTAATTAATTATTTAGCATCTAAAAAAGCAAGAAAAATAAATTTTAACTAAAATTGTTTTACAATGATATTGAAATATGTAAAAAAAAAAAAAAAAACTTTATCATTTAGGTATTATATTGCTTGAGCCGGCCTTCGATTAGACTCAATCAAAGTACATTGCAACATCGCCAAGAATATTTCAGAGAGAGATATATACATATATTTATATATATATATATAGAGAGAGAGAGAGAGAGAGAGAGAGAGGCCATGAAATTTCTGTGAAATAACATTAATTAGTTAAATTTTGGTAAGGGGCTGAAAATTGGAGGGTTATGAATTTGGAGTACGGCAATCCCAGTCTGCATATAATTTCCATTTAGGAATTTTCTGCTATATAACATTAATTAGTTGAATTTTGATAAGGGTTTAGAAGTTGGAGGGATGAATTTGGAACACGGCTGTCCTAATCTGTACATCATTTTCATGTAGGAAATTTTTGCGAAACAACATTAATTAGTTTGACAAGGGGTTGGAAGTAGAATTTGGAGCACGACTGTCCCAATCTCTGTACATCATTTCCATTTAGGAAATTTCTGTGAAATAACATTAGTTGGATATGGTAGTAATCAACATTTTCTTTTCTTTCTTTTTTTTCTCCTTAAACTTTTAACCCTAAAGTTTTTTATATTTATTTTGAATCTAACAAATAAAAGAGGTTAAGCACACCAATAGAATTAAGAGTGCTGTTCAAACGAGAGTGCTCCCGTCATAGTTACGACGATGACGCCTCATGTCTAATTTCAAGCCACAAAATTAAACTCGGCAGAGTGTTGAAAAGTTACACGTTTAAAGTATATAAACAGCTCAAACCGAGCCACTTTAACAGCCTAAGTCTCTTACCATGTGTTATATAATAAAAAACCCTAACTTGGGTTGTTTTGTCAGTAGTTTTTTTGTCCCTAATTGTCACTGTTCAGTGGTTGCTTTTCGTTTCTTGCTTTTATTCCCTTCATCCATCTGACACGAGAAATCAAACCGTAGCAAGTGATTTTCCTGCTCTTTCGTTAACTTTGGTTTCACTAACTAATTGGAACAATTTTCTAATTTGAGTTGACAAGTGATTTTACAAGTGATTATTGTGGGGTTTTTATTTAATATATGCATTATAATAGTTGTATGAAAATACAACAGAGTTTGTCAAATCTTAATATGGGTTTAGAGACGGAAGATATTTTTTTTTTATGTTTTTTATATGACAATCTACATCTCAATGATTTTTCATACTATGATATTATGTAGCTGAGTCTTGATATTATTTATTTATATGAACCGTCTAAAAAAATATAAAAAATATTGTTATTGTAAAAAAGTGTAATAAAATAGTACCAAAATAATATAATAGTAGCATTTTTATATTAAAACTACTATGATATATGTTTTATTTCAAAATAAATAATTTTTAGTTAACCATATTATTACGTACAAAGTATAAATTTTTTGATTGTATAACATTACCTAAAAAAAATGTCAACACACTTAAAAGACAAAAGTATACAAAAATCAAATAGTATATATGATTTTCTTCATATAATTGTCATGTTCATACTTGTAAAAACACAATTTTTTAGAATAATCAAATGATAAAATGTGAAAGAAGTGATGACACAAACTTGCACCAAAGGACACAAACTTCAGAGAGGGCAAATCAGCGTAGCTTTTACCGTGCGTACGGTATGCTCACAGTACGTACGGTGAACAGTACTGTACGTACGGTATCGCCCATGACTGCGCGAATTCTGCAGCAATATAACTTAAAAGAGGACGTGATTTTTGTATTTATCATTAAAGATAACTTAGATTTTCTGTTAAGATTAGATATAGAGAGAGAAAGTGGTTATAGTTTTTCCTTGTATTTTCTTGCATTTTCTTACACGTTCCTTGTAAACAAACACCATTTCGTTCAACAATTAATGAGAATTAGTCAATTCTTCATGCTTTCTTCCATGAATTCAAGTAACTAGACATCTCTTGGATGTAATTGTGGAGATCTACCAAGGATTTGCAAAGGCTTTAATGGAGGTATATGAATTCAAATGATTTATTTTATGTTTTCTTCAATTCTTGCTTCAATTGAGTTGTAGACACATAGAACACTTAGATGCATAATCTAGGTTGGTAATTGCTATGCACAATCTTCTAATTGGTATAGAAATTGCACAATTGAGGATTTGTCTCTAAGATTCTTACAATGAACCAACAATTTACGCCCAATCGAACATGAATTCAAGCGTTTATGTTCGAATTCCTCCGGGCCAAGGTTCCATGGAGTGAACCTTGACTTGAGTTAAACAAATTCCATTAAAGACTTTGTAGAGATTTGGTAGATTGAAGCAATTGCATCCAAACTCTTCATCAATTGTTACAAATTTAGTATAATTGTCTTCAATTTCAATTTTAATTAGTTTAGTTAGTAAATCACCACCTCTCACTTTTCAATGATTTTTGGTCTTGTTTTTAGTATAGTTTCAATTTGCTAAATAATTCACTAATTCATCTCGTTTGTTGTTTATTTCGACTTGTGCCACGCCTATATTTGGCTCGATCCTTGGGAGAGAACGATACCGGTCATTGCCGGTTTATACTTTGATCGACACCCGTACTCTTGCGGGGAATGCTCAAGTTCAATTGCACATTTGAGAGCGAATCAAGTTTTGGCGCGGTTGCAGGGGATCGAAAGCATAAAGCGAACATCAACAAGCTGCGGATTGCAGAAGCGCTTGGCAAATTGCATATAAGAAAAACCCAAAAATAGCAAATAAAGGAGAAAAAGAAAACTAAACAGAACAACAAAATTGCAAACGGGTGGGAGTTGATCACTCACCCTCGACGAAAGCATATACGGCTTTGGGCCTTGGTAATCTCTTTCGCCCTTAAGGTGTTTAGATTTTTGGTTCTATTTGTTTAGTTTGTTTTGTTTGACTTAGGTGTAGTTGCATTGCATTTTGTTAGGACTCCTTTTAAGAAGACATTTAGTAGAGATAGGATAGTATGCTTAACTTGCAAATCGGTGGTATTGCTTTGTATAAGGAGATTGAAGGATCGGTTGGTGAACAAGAGAAAAAAAGCCGTTGTCCGACAATGCATGATTGTGTATGATGTGCTGTATGACCTGGACGTTCCATTATTTGTTGCATTCATCATCGCATGCCACATTTCACTAGGGACATTCATAACTGACTAGTAAGGCTTGAGAGTGAGAGTAGTTCATCACCACTCACACCGGGACTTCCATTAGTTGTGGACCTAGAATTTCTTCCAATGTCTAATATGAATGACCAAGGTTTACCCAACGTCTTCCATCCGAAGCTTAATGCCGCACCGAATGCACCCAACCCACAACTCCATCCTAATCTTCAACCCATTCCACCGGGGGTAGATCATAATGTAGGGGTGACGATGACTTGGAAAGAGGGAGCAACCATGGCGACATGGCTGCCCCCTATCAAAGGACCTTACGAGATTATTTGAACCCTCCACGTCAAGCACCAACTTCTTGCATAGTATTCCCGCCACACTACACTTCACTTAACATTCGGCCGGGAAGCATGCAAATGCTCCCCCAATTTCACGGAATGGATTCGGAGCAACCGTATGATTTTATAAAAGAGTTTGAGGATGCTTGCTCGCTTATTATGGATAATTCTTGCCCTAGAGAGGTCTTCTTGCTAAAACTCTTCCCTTTTTGCTTAAAAGACAAGGCCAAACTTTGGTTTAATTCATTGAGGCCTATGTCTATTCACTCATGGAATGTACTCCAAGGAGAGTTTTTAAAGAAGTTCTTTCCCGAGAACCGAACCGAGAGCATTCGAAGACAAATTTCCCAATTCTCCCCTATGATGGGGGAAACATTCTTTCAATGTTGGGAGAGGTTTAAAGACCTCTTGAACACTTGTCCTCACCATGGTTTCGTCGATTGGCACATTATCAACACTTTCTACTCGTCTCTAACCCCCCAACTAAAACATTTGATTGAATCAATGTGTGCAAGGACATTTCTTGACAAACAACCCCATGAAGCTTATGAATACTTTGACATCTTAGCAAACAAGGCTAGGGATTGGGCACTCACTGGGACTTAAAATCCTGAGGGTCATTCCGTACAACAAGAGGTAGAGAGATACCAATTGAAAGATGTTGATGATGTGAATGCGAGAGTGACCACTTTGACTAAGAAACTAGAGGCTTTAGAAGGGGAAAAAGGTGTTAGCGATCAAGAGTGAGGTAAGAAAAGAGACTTGTTGCATAGTTTATGACACCACCGACCATGACACATCTTCATGTCCTATCATTCCGGGAGTGAAAGAAGCTTTGCATGGCTAAGTCAATGCTATTGGCCAATTCCAAAGAGGAGGGGGTAACCCTTACTCTAACACTTACAATTCGAGATGGCGGGATCACCCTAATTTTGGGTGGAGGAATGAGGGGAGTTCAAACTCCCAACCTTACTAAGAAGGGTATCAAAACCCTCAACACTATTCTACACCTATTCCTCCATTCCAAGCACTTCAACCTCAAGTTTACCAACCCCAACCCATGGCACAACTTCCAACTCAACCCAAACCGTACCAAGCTCCTCATAGGAAACCCATGGAAGATAATTTTTATCAATTGACCAATGATGTGAGAGGGGTTAACGCAAGGGTAGATAAACAAGATAAGGTGTTGGATCAACATACTAGGATGCTTGAGGATATCCAAAAGCAAATGTCTACATTGACATAAGCTTTGACCCAAAATGTCCCGGGAAGATGCCCTGCTCAACCTCAACCCAATCTGGTGGTGAGGCAAGTACATATTACCGAGGGTGGTATGGACTCTCAAACAAGCCATGAACAAGTACAAACCATCACCATTCTTAGAAGCGGTAAAGTCATTGATAAAATCATTCCATCAAAGGATGTAGCTTCTAAATCTTGTGTTGACCAAGAGGGGAAGGGTAAAGAAAAGGAAGGTGAGAAAGAAGAAAAATTGATAGAGGAAAGAGAGAGTGATGAGCATCAAATGAGAAAGGAGCCCGTTGCTACTCCTTTTGAGACCTTGAATAAGACTAATAGTGATAAGAGGAGGGATATGTTGAGACATGCACCTTTTCCTCAAAAGTAGACCAAATCGAAAAATGAACTTCTAAATGCTGAAATTTATGAAGTGCTTAAGCAAGTAAAGGTCAACATCCCTATTTTAGATGCCATTAAGCAAATTCCATCATACGCCAAGTTTTTAAAAGATTTATGTACTTTCAAGAGAAAGCTACATGTCAAGGAAACGGCTATGATGAATGAAAATCAAAGTGCAATCTTGCAATGTAAAATCGTACCAAAATTCAAGGACCCCGGGTGTCCTACAATCTCTTGCACTATCGGGAACACTAGGATAGACCGTGCTTTGTTGGATTTGGGGTCTAGTGTGAATCTTCTCCCATTTTCGGTGTATAAGGAACTTGGTTTAGGGGAGTTGCAACCTACCCGAGTCACTTTACAACTAGCAGATAGGTCTATCAAGGTGCCTAGAGGTATCATTGAGGATGTGCTCATCCAAATTGATAACTTCTATTTTCCCGTGGATTTCATAGTTTTGGATACTCAACCCGTGGATAGTTGCATAGCTCACAATCAAATCCCCGTCATTTTATGGAGACCTTTCCTAGCTACTTCCAATGCCATCATCCATTGTAGGAATGGGTTAGTGAAGCTTTCGTTTGGTAACACCATGTTCGAATTGAATATCTTTTCGGTTGCCAAACAAACGGGTGAGTGTGAGGATATCCGAGAGGTTGACATTGTTGAAACCATAGTGCAAGATTATTTTGAGAATGAGTTCTTTGAGGACTTATTGGAAAAGGCATTGTTGAGAAGCGAGCCTCATGAGGCTTTGGATTGTCAAGATAAGACTTTAGGAAAAGTTTCATCCCTAGGTCGAGAGAGTGCCCAATGCATGCATGTGGGATAATGGATCCCTTCCTTTGAACCTCTCCAACCCAGTGATACAATGCCAATTCCATCGGAGGCCAAGCCTCCCATTCCGGATAGGAAACCATTACCCACTACCTTGAAATACGCATTTTTAGGTGATGGTGAGTCATACATCGTTGTCATTTCTTCCACCCTATCTTTGAGTCAAGAGGGGAGCTTGATAGATTTGCTTAAACACCATAGAAAGGCCATAGGGTGGACCATTGCTGACCTCCATGGTATTAGTCCACTTTTATGCACCCATCGGATTTTCCTAGAAGAGGGGGCTAAAACTGTGCGGCAAATGCAACAGAGGTTAAACCCCAACATGAAGGAAGTGGTGAAGGGAGAGGTGCTAAAATTGCTTGATGCGGGTATTATTTACCCCATCTCCGACTCTAAGTGGGTAAGTCCTATCCAAGTAGTGCCAAAGAAATCGGGAGTCACGGTAGTCAAGAATGAGAAAAATGAGTTAATGCCCACCCGTATCCAAACTGGGTGGCGTATGTGTATTGATAATCGCCGCCTCAACGCCGTGACCCGAAAAGATCATTTCCCCTTGCCATTCCTTGATCAAGTGCTTGAGAGAGTATCCGAAAAAGCTTTCTATTGCTTCCTTGATGGCTATTTCGGGTACAATCAGATTGAGATTGCTTTGGAGGATCAATCCATGACCACCTTTACATGTCCTTTTGGTACTTATGCATACCGACGCATGCCCTTTGGCTTGTGCAATGCACCGGCCACATTTCAAAGGTGTATGATGAGTATTTTTAGTGACATGGTGGAGCACATTGTGGAAGTGTTCATGGATGATTTCTCGGTTTTTGGAGACACATTTGAGGGATGTCTTGCCAATCTAGGAAAGGTGTTGGAGAGATGTGAAGAGAGTAACCTAGTACTTAATTGGAAAAAATGTCATTTTATGGTTACTAGTGGAATTGTGTTAGGACACATTGTGTCTTCTAAAGGGATAGAGGTTGATAGGGCTAAGATTGAATTGATTCAAAAACTACCGCCTCCCACTTGTGTCAAGGATGTGCGATCATTCCGTAGGCATGTCGGTTTCTACCAGCGCTTTATTGAGGGATTTAGTACGATAGCTAGACTAATGTGTCAACTCTTGTCCCTTGACGTGCCATTTGAGTGGACCCCATCGTGTCAACAAGCCTTTGATATCTTGAAAGGGTCCTTAACTTCTGCCCCAATCTTACGTACACCCGATTGGTCACACCCTTTTGAGCTTATGTGCGATGCGAGTGACTACGCGGTGCGGGCTGTTTTGGGGCAAAAAGTTGACAAGAAGCCTCATGTCATATACTATGCTTTTAAAACCCTCAATGATGCCCAAGTCAATTACACCACAACGGAGAAGGAACTTCTTGCGATAGTTTTTGCATTGGATAAGTTTCGTTCTTATTTGATAGGGTCTCTAGTCATCATTTACACCGATCATGCGGCCCTTAAATATCTTCTAACTAAACCCAATGCAAAACCCCGCCTCATTCGGTGGATTTTATTGCTCCAAGAGTTTCATATAGAAATGCAAGATAAAAAGGGGGTATAAAACGTAGTGGCGGATCACTTGTCCCGGCTTCCCCTTGATGGGAGAGCCACCGACCCCACCCCTATCAATGAACATTTCCCGGATGAGCAAATTTTGCATGTGCAATCTTTGGAGAAAGCTTCCCCACCATGGTTCGCAGATATTGCCAATTACCTTGTGAACAGTGAGGTTCCACCCCATTGGTCATCCATTGATAAGCGCAAATTCTTTCGAAATGTGCATTATTTCTCTTGGGATGATCCTCACCTTTTCAAGTATTGTCCGGATCAAATAATCCGTCGTTGTGTGCCTAACCATGAATTTCAACAAGTCATGGAGTTTTGTCACTTCCAAGCTTGTGGAGGACATTTCTCCTCCAAAAAGACCATCACCAAGATCCTTCAATGTGGCCTTCATTGGCCAACCATGTTTAAGGATGTGCATGCATTTTGTCTTGCATGTGATAGATGCCAAAGGTTAGGAACTCTCACTAAGCGTCACATGATGCCCCTTCAACCCATTACTATTTTGGAGATCTTTGATTGTTGGGGAATCGACTTCATGGGACCCTTCATTAATTCTTTTGGTTACTTATACATCCTAGTGGCGGTGGATTATGTGTCTAAATAGGTAGAGGTCATTGCCTCTCGGAACAATGACCATCAAGTGGTGGTTCGCTTTTTGAAAGAAAATATTTTCTCAAGATATGGGATGCCTCGAGCCATCATTAGTTATGGTGGCTCACACTTTTGCAATAAGCCCTTTGCATTCTTGTTTAAAAAATACGGTGTGGTCCATAATGTCGATCTACCTTACCACCCTCAAACCCAAGGGCAAGTCGAGTTAGCTAATAGGGAGATTAAGAAAATCCTTGAAAAAACAGTCAACCCTACTAGGAAGGATTGGTCTCTTAGGCTAATCGATGCATTGTGGGCCTACCGCACGGGCTTCAAAACCATGCTCGGTGCATCCCCATATTGGCTTATGTATGGGAAAGCGTGCCACCTCCCGGTGAGGCCGTATGGGCCCACCGCAAGCTTCAATTAAATGAACTCGATGAACTTCGTAATGATGCATTTGAAAATGCTAAGATTGCGAAGGCGCGCATGAAGAAGTTCCATGACCAACACATTCTTCGCAAATCATTTAAAGTTGGTCAAAAGGTGCTACTTTATGACTCGCGCCTTCATCTATTTTCGGGCAAATTACGAAGCAAATGGGTGGGTCCCTACCTTGTCACCGACATTTTCTCCCATTGAGCCATAGAAGTGAAAAACCTTACCAATGGGGCGGCCTTCAAGGTGAATGGCCAAAGATTGAAGCCTTACTTTGAGACCTTCTAAGAAGAAGTGGAGTGTGTGGATCTCATTGATCCACCACCCTTTGATTGATGATGATCTTTGCCCTAATCTTTAGGAGTAGGAGTAGCTTAGATTGACTTTCCTTAGCTTTCTTTGTTTGTTTCTAGCTTTGGTAATTCTCATTTCATTAGGACTAAGTTTAGTTTGTAGAGCTATTTAGGCTAGTTTCTAGTATAGTTGTAATAGTTTGTTTATTTTTCATTTTTAGGTTGATTTGGGAATAGGAGTAGGTTGCTTTGTGGGCTTAGTCTTTGTTGATTGGGGAGAATCATATATTGATTGAGTGCAGGGAATCCTCCAGCTGCCTTGTACTTCTTTGCATCATCATTGATACCCTTACATGTGAGCTCTTGCGTGTATAAGTGGAGGGACTTCCAGCCCTCAAGTCCCTACCTTCTCCCCTCATTTTATTCAGCTATATTTGAGCATTTGTCCCTTTGTCCTAGCCCTCCCATGGCTTCCGAAGACCCTTCCAAAGCTAGTGAGAAGACCACCCAAGCCTCGCATTCCGATGAGATGGAGGACCCAGACTACGCTGCGTTCTTGCGAGCCTACACGTGCACTTCTTTATCCCGCCTTCTGTCGAACGATGCCGTCACGGTGGCTTGTTTGGTGGCCTCTCACCTCCTTAATGAGTCGCCATCTTCATCTTCCAGATCCACCTCTTCTAGGAAATAGGCTTGTGTAACCCACCCGGGTGGTAGCTTGCATTGTAGGTTGTTGTGTCGTGGACTCCTTCTATAAAAGTCCTCTTTCTTTCATTTCCATGTTGTTTGGGTCACCCGTGGCAGTGTAATGGTTGATTTTCGTCCTCAATGAAGTGGTGGGTTACTTTATTGCCTTCGTGTTGCCTTCGTTCATGTTTTTGTGGCTTCTTATGTGACATTGAGGACAATGCATCGTTCTAGGTGGGGGGTGAGGGTAGATTGTAAAGCATTCTCCCTAGTTCTGAGTATTTTGGGCCCATGTTTAGTGTTATTTCTCTCTTTTTGTACAGAGTAGACTAATTTTTTTTAATCTGTAGATTTTCCTTCGTAGCGTACGTACGCTGGTGCAAGCGTACGTACGATGGTACCCCATTTCGTATGCTGACATGGCATGTTCCTATTAATGGCTTGATCTGTGCATTTCCTTCGTGACCGTACGTACGCTGTCTTAGTGTGTACATACGGTACCATTAGCTCTTCCGTGTGTCCGCTAGCCAGCCGGCACCGTACGTACGCACTTATCCATCGTACGTACGGTAGCCCCCATTTTCTATATAAACCCTCATTTTTGAATTCCAAATCATTTCTAGAACTGAGTCAACTCAGAGCTGACTCAGCGAGGGAGAGTGGGGGAGTGTCCGAGAGTGTAGCGGAGCCCTGCCGGATTTCAGCCATAGTCTTCATTGCCCGTGCCCGTCAATTGTCCACTTTTAGGTATTCCTTTTGAGCCTTTTTCTTTTCATTTCCTTTGCTTTCTTTAGTAGCTTGTTTTTAGTTTAGTAGTTAGTTAGATTTTGTTAGTATAGATGGCTCCGTGGATCAAGAGGGTCCGCAAGGTCCCTGTTGCCTTTGATGCCTCCCGATTTGTTGACGGGAAGGCACAACAGAGATTTGATCAGATTTTCAGTAAGAGGGGCCCGGTGCAGGAGAGAGCGATGACTCTCGAGCATTTCACGGGTGAGCCCTATCTTTGGAGAGAGATGTTTGAGAGCCGAGGGTGGCTGAGATTAGCACATTATAGTGGTCGGCATAGGACGGGTTTGGTTTCTGAGTTGATGGCTAACATCCGAGCACTGTCGAATGTTGCCGGAGATGAGTATATTGTTTCCACCGTTAAGGGTAAGACCGTCACCATTACCCCGACCACTTTTGCAGAGTTCTTTGGGCTACCCCAGGTCTATGACCCAACTTTGAGTTGGCCTCAGCGGGGTGAGGTAGAGCATGATGTCATCGTAGCAGAGATTTGTGCGCCCGATACCCAGTGGATTTCTTCTCAGATTGAGAAGAAATTCCTTGCTGTGAGATATGCATCGATGTTCGTTTTTACCTGCGGGTCGATCTTTCCGCTGGGGCAACGAGGAAAGGTGAGTAGGCATAGAGGCCAGTTACTCTATGCCCTGGGGACGGGTAGGAGTATTGTTCATCCCAGTTACATGTTCAGCGCCTTTTATGAGTCTGCAGCTTTGACGAAGCCGCAAAGGGTGTTACCATTTGCGGGGATGATGACCAAGCTGATTGTGTGCGCCGGAGTGGTAGCCCCAGTCGACGATCCTTTAGCTCAGATGCTTGGACCCATCGCCCTGTCCACTCAGAACAGGGCGGCGGGTCAGTTAGCAGGTATTTAGAGGCGGGCCGAGGCACTGGTTCAGGCCCAACAGCAGCAGCAGGCCCCCGCAGAAGGAGAGTAGGTTCCAGGAGAGCAGCAGCAGCCTCAGACTGAGAGCGAGCCACAGCCAGCCCAGGCGAGTCCTATGTTTCAGGCAGTGGCCCAGATTATAGACCAGCAGAGTTCACATATTGAGAGACAGACTACAGCCATCCAGGCGATGCAGCAGTCGATTGATGGACTTTAGGCAACCCATACGGTGATGCAGCAGTCGGTTGATGGACTTCAGGCAGCCCATACGGAGCTCAATCAGAGGTGTGTGACTCTTGAGACTGCACACACAGCACAGATCATTATTGTGCAGACATTTTTGGGTGCTCAGATAGCAGAGCTCCAGGCCACTTAGTCCAGGTTCCAGGAAGAGGTTCGACAGGAGCAGGCGAGACAGAGTTAGATGTTGACTGATATTTTGTCTAGACTTCCGCAGGAGGAGGAGACCGATTTCCCCGACTTAGCTGTTGGTGCCACAAACCTTACATCTTTAGGGGAGCATGATTTTCAGGATGATGATGAGTTTGGACTTACGCAAGGCAGAGTTTAGATACATCACATGCATAGTATCATTTGTATAGCATTTTATGTACATCCCATGTATACATTTTGTTCATTGATGTATCTAAAACTCTGCAGTATTTTGATGTAGTCCATTTCAGTTTTATATGAGTACATATCTGTTTTGAGCTTACATGATTTATTTCTTTCAGTGGATGTCGATCTCTTGTATAGACAGGTTCTTTTTCAGATATGCTTTAGTGAATACTTTATCTTTATCTATGACATGATGGTAAGAGGTTGACGGTATTGTATGGCTTCTCTCACTATGTACTTTCCATTGCTAGCATCCATGAGTGGTTTATTGATTGACCTTTATTATTCATGGTGGACGTGTTGACTCTTGGTTTCCGAGTACCATGACATAACTTGAGAGAGTGCTATTTGAGATGAGAAGAGAGGAACATGTACTTTTATTTTTGCTAAGATTAATGCATTGTCTCTCTATACTTGATCTCTTTATAGATTGTGCTTCATTCATGCATAAGTAGAGGAGACCACTTTATTGTGCACAATTATGATGACGAGCATCAATTCTTGCTACCTCTAGCATGTCATCTTTACATTAGTGGAGATTATTACCTTGTGAGTTTTAGAGCATTTATCGCCTTTTTGAGCGTTTACATTTACTCAAGGATAAATTCTTCACCTTCATTTAATTCAATAGCTTCATTTTGCTTGTATTTGGTTCATGAGTTGAGTTTTGATCTTAATATTGAAACTTGTATTCTATGAAAAGTTTCGATTGTACAACTTTGGAAATGATCCTATACCATATTCTTCTTGATAGCCATTAGCCTTCCATTGCCAAACCATACATTTCCCTTGACCCTTGTTGATTTCTTACTTTTATTATTTGAAAAAAATGCAAAGTAATTTCTTCTCTTGTATCACAAAGGGACGCCTATGTGAGAAAAGAAAGTGTTGCTTCATTGCTAAAGTTGAGAAAAGAGAAAGAGAGGGAGATCGATTTGGGAATTTCAACACAAAAAGTGCATTTTGAAGTATCAAAAACAAAAAAAGGGTTGATGTTGAAAAAAAAAAGGGTCGCGGGGGGGGGGGGGGGGGGGGGAATGATGAAAAAAAAAGATTGAAAAAGGAGTTCTATACAAAAAGAAAAAAAAAAAAAGAAAGAAAAAAAAAAAACAAGTTGATATGAAAACATTTTGAGGAAGGGCAATAAGTAGAGAAGAGTGTATCAAATGATTAAAAAGGGAAAGAGTTGTAGTTGCTTTGCATTTACCATTTCATGTCTTGATCGCACATGATATGACCATTTACTGTCTCTTTACCCTTATCCTTCACCTCTTCTACATTGCTATTTCCACCTTTACATGGATTGGTGATCCAAGTTGTATTTGATTGAAGTTTTCAATAGAGTATAAGCATATTTTGTCAATTTCTTTGAATCAATATTTAACTTTGAACATTCTTTCATAGAGCTATGCTAATGTCGATACACTTCCATCTTGTCGGTTTTTGTAATTGGTATGTTCACTTGATGTGTCTCTTTACATTTACTCTATTGTTGAACATACTATTGTGAGAACCATGTGGGTCTTTTAATTGAGAGTGTATTCCTAGTAAGGTTTGGATCAAAGCTTTAAAAAGATGGACTTATGTTTAGAGATGTTTCGAATTGAACTTTTCATCATGATATTTCACACACTCATTTAATCCTCTCTTTTGCATAGCATGTTGCATGATCTTGTAAGTGTTAAAAAGTGAGAGTAAAATGCATTGATTGAAGCTTGATTAGTTATTGTTCCTTAATCCCGTCTAAATGTTGTAACTCATAAAGGGGTGTTTGTGGGTATCATCACTATAAACCATCACGAGACACCACTCGTCCACTAGGGGTAACCTAGGGGTTTAAAGGCTTAATACATATACTAAATGCATCCAGGACTCCCCCGACAGTGGAGATTATCTTCATTGTATATATTCTTGTTTTATTTCTCGCGTTTTTGCTAGGGATTAGCAAAAGCTAGGTGGGGGGTGGTGATTACACTCTAAAAAGTGTAATCTAAAGTCCCTAAATAGTTGTTTTTAGTCCAATTAGGTTGTATATATGTCCTATTTTAGCATAATAAATGTCTTAATGAGTAATTGTGGGTTTTGTGCAGGAAAACGAGCGAAAATTGGAGCAAAAATGCCAAGTTGTGCAGTTACCATATGTATGGTAGGAGACACCGTACATACGATGGTCCAACCATACGTACGGTATCTCACACCGTACGCACGCCCCAGTTCCAGACCTAAACTTCGGATGAGGGTATTTTGCATAAGCTTCACCGTACGTATGGTGGTCCAACCGTACGTACGGTATATCCCACCATACGTACACCTGCACCAAAGGACACAAACTTCAGAGAGGGCAAATCAGCGTAGCTTTTACCGTACGTACGGTATGTTCACCGTACGTACGATGAACAGTACCGTACGTACGGTACCGCCTATGACTGCGCGAATTCTGCAGCAATATCACTTAAAAGAGGACGCGATTTTTGTATCTATCATTAAAGATAGCTTAGATTTTCTGTTAGGATTAGATATAGAGAGAGAAAGTGGGTTAGATATAGTTTTTCCTTGTATTTTCTTGCATTTTCTTACACTTTCCTTGTAAACAAACACCATTTCCTTCAACAATTAATGAGAATTAGTCAATTCTTCATGCTTTCTTCCATGAATTCAAGTAACTAGACATCTCTTGGATGTAATTGTGGAGATCTACTAAGGATTTGCAAAGGCTTTAATGGAGGTATATGAATTCAAGTGATTTATTTTATGTTTTTTTCAATTCTTGCTTCAATTGAGTTGTAGACACATAGAACACTTAGATGCATAATCTATGTTAGTAATTGCTATGCACAATCTTCTAATTGGTATAGAAATTGCACAATTGAGGATTTGTCTCTAAGATTCTTACAATGAACCAACAATTTACGCCCAATTGAACATGAATTCAAGCGTTTATGGTCGAAATCCTCCGGGTCAAGGTTCCATGGAGTGAACCTTGACTTGAGTTAAACAAATTCCATTGAAAACTTTGTAAAGATTTGGTAGATTGAAGCAATTGCATCCAAACTCTTCATCAATTGTTACAAATTTAGTATAAGTGTCTTCAATTTCAATTTTAATTAGTTTAGTTAGTAAATCACCACCTCTCACCTTTCAATGAT
Source organism: Euryodendron excelsum (assembly GCA_033060915.1). Classification (NCBI taxonomy): domain Eukaryota; kingdom Viridiplantae; phylum Streptophyta; class Magnoliopsida; order Ericales; family Pentaphylacaceae; genus Euryodendron; species Euryodendron excelsum. Next base: position 11,774,932 of record CM065387.1, on the reverse strand, counting down.
TTTTGGTATTATTTTTAGTATAGTTTCAATTTGCTAAACAATTCACTAATTCATCCCGTTTGTTGTTTATTTCGATTTGTGTCACGCCTATATTTGGCTCGATCCTTAGGAGAGAACGATATTGGTCCTTGCCGGTTTATACTTTGATTGACATCCGTACTCTTGCGGGAAATGCTCAAATTCAATTGCACATTTGAGAGCGAATCACTTTCATCTGATTAAAGTGGCTTGGCTTGAGCCGTTTTCTATACTCCAAACGTGTAACTTTTCAACTCCCTGAGAGTCTAATTTTGTAGCTGAAAATTGGACATGAAGCAATAAGCAAAATGAGGGTATTGAGCAAAATTTATAAAAATTATCAAAAACTAACCGAAATTAAAGTATTATTTTTTAATTGGACAACGAAGAAATAATAATAAAACACATTAAACAATGAAGTCTGAAAAAGACTAATTTGAGGGGATAAAAAAGGGGCCGGGGGATTCAACTACTTAGAGGATGAGGTTATTTCTTTAATTTTAGAGAATGTATAATAATAAAAAAAATTTAAAATTCTTCTTAGTTTTTAAAATTTTGATTGGTTCAACTGACTTCACTAATCTATACCTAGTGTCGTCCATGCCCACCTATGATTAAAGTCCTGGGTTCAACATACCCTCTTCTCTTCACTTCAGAGCTTTGGCTCTCCACCGTGCTAAAAATAAATAAAAAATCTAATGAAAAAATCTCATGAGCCCTCTTCTTACGTGATAGATTGATGAAGTAACTTGAAAAAACAAATACTATATGACTTGCCTCTATTTCTGTTACTTGTCTGTGTTTCTACAAATGAATGGAAATATAATTTTTTATATAATGTTTGTTTAATTTTTGGTCGATTAATAGTTGTTAATGATACATTCGCATTGTGAGTACACACTTAAAGAAAAGTGATAGTTTAATCTTAGAAGTAGGACACCAATACCTATTGTATTGGGTTACATACTCAAGGTTTTCACGCTAAAAATTATATATATTTAGCATTTTTTTGCACAATATAAACAATGTATAAATCATAATAATAATGTCTTTCTAATTAACTAGGACTGATAGAACTTAAGGTGGACCATGTGTGTGTTATATTAAAGGACGACAACATTAATAATTAACAGCATACTACCATCTCTAGCTGTACTCCACCATCTCCATTTCGAATCACAATAGTAGAAGTAAGAGCAAACTCATCAAATAATTTTACTAAAAAAGAAAAAAAAAAAGAAGCTATAGTTGTTTGTAAAGCATTACTATTTTGTGCTTTCTCCTGCTAACTTTCATCTTCCCCAAAGAGAAAAAGACACGAATTTTCCTCTAAAGTAAATGTTTATTTTCTTTTCCCTTCTCATCAACTAGTTTATAATCTACTAATAGTGAAAGAAAAATTAGTTTTCCTTATTTGAAATTAAAAAGAAAGAGAGAAAAATAACATGATACCTATTAAAAGAGAAAGGAGAATGAAAAGGATAAAAAAATAAGAAAAAAATAATTTTCTTTTCTCTTTTTCTTCTTTTTCCTCATAAAGTAAAAACCAAACAAAAAAAAGAAATCTTCCCTTCTCTTCCATTTCTTTCTTGAAGTATCACACAGACTGTTAAGAGGACGGAAACGTTAATAATTAACAATGTACAACCACCTCTAGCTGTACTCTATCATATATCTCAAAAAACTCATAAAATTATTTATTGGAAAAAGAAGTGAAGGGTCCACATTACAATCTTATACATATGTGACGAGTAAGCTTCCTAGAAGCTTCCTAATGAAAATAACATCTAATAAAATCATGTTCTAACTTTCCTAGATGAAAATATAAAATAAGTGAATTTACAATTTTAATTTTGTTGGTCCCATTTTGTCACATATGCCTTAGCTACACCTACATTTTTTACACATATCGTAGAGAGGCCTTTGGCCAGCAAGGAGAGGAGAGAAAACAAATGCTGGTTAGGTTTCTTTTTGGTGGAAAGCCAATTGGAAACACCACTTCAAAATTAAAGCTTAGTAAAGGCTTAAATGGGACACAACACACACGGTAAAGTTTAGTAAATGCTTAAATGGAACACAAAACATCCACAAATGGGCGATGTGGGGAGCAAACAGTCCCCGATGTTTCATTTTGGTTAAAATGTTTACCACAAACAAAACGAAAAATCAAAATGCCCAACTACCACTATTCAAAAAATTTACAAGTGGCATGATAATAGAAAGGACAACGCATATGCTATGTATATAATTTTTATAGTAAAGACTCATACAGAATGATTTAGTAGTGATATTTTTATAATTATGAAATATAGTGATGGATTGTTTGTTTTCAAGTGAATAAATACGAATAATTCACCTCTTTCTTTTATAAAATTTATGTAGAATGTACACATATAATCGAAACCTTTACAATCCTCAATTGGAATGATTTTGAGTGCTGAAGAGGAAACATTAGAGGATTAGAAATTAAATAGAGTTTAATTTTGATGTACAGTCAATGTAAAAAATTTTTACACAAGTATGCATTAAAATGCGACTCGTGTTCATGGACATTGCATATTTATGTTGTACTTAAATTTTTAATGACACGTGTTGCATTTTTTATGCATGTTTATGTAAAAAAAACTTTACATTAACAGTGCATCAAAATTAAATTCAATGACATAACACCAATCGAACATATAATTGCAAAAATTAAATGGTCCATAGAGAAGGACAATTACACAGGTAACTGGCAGACCCTCCAAGCATCAAAACCCATTTGGTTCTAATTCATATATGCTGTAAAACACTTTTAGATAACATGACTACGGCTTCTCAGAACGTACGTTCAGCAAAATTAACCACTAATTTGGTTATAATTCATGCAGCTAGGTCATCATTTTTTGAAAAAACAATAATTGGTACTTTGATACGTTTCCATTTTGGGATTTGGAAGCTATTCTATGCTGGGAAAGCTTCAGGACGCTCATCAATGAACCCATCTGAGATATGTTACCATTGTGAGGAGAAAAGCAGAAGAAGACAAGGTCCAACTGATCTCTAAAGGCATTGATGTCCAAAATAATAATATGCAATTTTTACCATGAGCCCTTGTCACTGTAACAAAGAGAAATCACTTGTTTTGCTATCACTTTTCAGTGTTATGCCTTACATTGGGAGCTCCAGCCATAAGGCATGCTTCTCTAATGGCCGTTACGCCCGTTACGCAACTTTTTTTTAATTCTATGCATAGAGATGCAAACATCCAATCATAGAGATACAAAATGCAAACGACAAAAAGAGAATTATATTACAAATGGGAAAACAAATGTACATGAAGAGACTTACCAAAGATCTACTCCAACCTTAGCTCTGAAACAATGTTATGCCACCACTACTCCCAAGAGCTTAAGCTGAAGAGAGAGAAGCCCAACAATGCTTATAGAGCTCTCAAACAGCTTCTCCTAATTGGTTTAGTCCATTTGCACACTGAAACAGTATTTGAATGCTTTTTTTTTTTTTTTACTTCATGCAACATCCAAACCCAGCTCTTGCCATGCATCTACTTGCACCTGAAAAGAAGGTGCTCGGCTGTTTCAGCTCTGCATAGCAGATTGGGACATGACATTTCATTGGAACTCAGTTTATTGTAGAAGTTTAACCTGCTCGTTTCTTTGATGCAAGACATTTAAAAATAGCAACAATGTGAACCTTGATTTTATTTTTCTAATGCAGGAAAAGAAAAATTGAGAGAAAAGAAAATCAGTTCATAAAAGTTGGTTCTGTGAAAATACATGGCTGCAGTTTCATGATTATGTATTCATTCTCCAAATTTGAAGGAAGTGGCTTGTTGCACTTTTTGAAAATCCTCTCCTTCTGTACCATCTACAACTCGAGCCCTATTTTTTTTTTTTAATCAGCAAAGAGAAGAATCTATTAATGAGATAATAGATATAGAGAGGGTATCACTGTGATGGAGAGCCCAAAACAGATTCAGTACTTACAAAAGAGACTATGAGAGAATAGAATAGGGGAGGGAGGGATGAGGGGGTTGGCCAGAGACCAACTAGAGATTCTTAGTAGAGATAGCACAATTTAGGGCTCTAACTCTAGCAATGTTGTGGATGAATTTTGTGACACTGAAGTAAGGGCTAGAAGTTTTTGCCTTCACCCAAAATGCAAGATGGAGTTTGATTGAATAAGTAGTTTCCTGCCAATCCAAACTGGAGCCATTGAAGGTAAAATCATTTCTTAGCAACCAAATATTCCAAATTGTAGCAAAAAATAGAGCCCTCCAGATGATCTTCTCCAATCTTAGATGTTTTGTGTCATATCACCATGCTGCTATCTTTGACAGATTAAAGGGAGGGACCCATTGAATTCCCTACTAGGAGAATGATGAGCCAGGCAATGCTTCAAGACAAGGTTGAAAAACTTGAACTTGAACTTAAAAAAGCTTTTGAATTAGGAAGGTTCCATTTTAAGGAAGTTTTCATCTTAGGAAATAATTGATTTTAGAAAAATTTGAATTTAGAAAGATCCATTTTAAGAAAGTCTTGATTTAAAAATGTTTGAACTTAAAAATATTTAAATTTGAAAATAAGATTTAAAAGTTTGAAATCAAGAAAGTGAAAATTTGGAAAGATTTGAAAAGTTGAATTTAGAAAGTTGAGTTTGAAAAGGTTTGACCAAGGATTGAAATAACTTGGGATTTAGGCAATCTCAAGACGTAGGATTTATGCAAAGCATTTGAAAAAATTGGATTTCAATTGAAAAAGGAAAGCTTTGATTTTTAGAAAGTTTTGAAAAAAGAAGTTTTGGAATTTAGAAATATTGAAATTAGAAAAAATTTAATTTTTATTTTCTAAAGCAAAAGATTGGATTTTATTTCCCAAACTAGATGATTTGATTTTGTTTTCAAAATTAGAGGATTTGATTTGGCATGAAATTGCAAATATTGAGTTTTGAAAATTCATGATCTGAAAATCTATGATTTTATGTAGGAAAAATTTTTGAAAGGTTTTGATTTGAAGCAAATAGAAAGTTATGATTTTAATAAATGAATTATGGCTTCCTAATCATGGATTCTAGGGTTTTAATTTGGACTTCAAGACAAAGAGTTTTTGGAAAGTAGATATTTGAAAAGAGTTTTTTAGGAAGTTGATTTGCAGAAACTATTTTGGAAAGGTTTGAATATGAACTTTTGTAAGCCTCTTCAATATCTCACTTTCCTAAAATAATTCTAACAATGAAAATATTAGAACCATTCTAGGGTTGTGATTTTGACAACAACTAGTGTTTGAAAACAAGATTTGGACCTTGATGGTTACATTAAATATATCACTTTTTTAAAACAACCTTAACCATGGAATGGCTAGAATCATCCTAGAATTGTGGTTTGGATAAAAATAATTTAAGATTTGAACCCAAAATTCGGACCTTAATGGTTACATTGAATATAACACTTTCTAAAACACCCCCAATCATGGAATGGCTAGAATTACTTAAGAGCGTGATTTTGAAAAGAAGTTTGAAAGAAGGAAATTTTGAATGCAAGTTTTGAAAAAGAACTTTGATGCAAGTTTGAAAACAACTTTGAATGTAATTTTGAATATAATGTATGAACATGATAACCACAATGCAACAGGGGCATGAACATACAAGGTTGAGTTTCACCACATAATCAAGGGGGTTGAACCTATACTGTCTTAGGTTGAACTTGAAGAAAGCCCCTAGCACAGTGACCTTCAACAATTTTTCCTAGGCATGAATCGGGGAGTCTTTTGTTTCAAGCATGCAAGAAGAGAAGATAGAATATGGGGAGTAAAATAGGAAAAAATCCAATTGGGTTAGGAAAGATAAAAGAGATGGGGATTACATAAAAGTAAATTGAAAATCAACCTTGTCTTCTTCTTACTTTGATTGTTTTGTTTGCTTTGCTTGACTTGAACTTTGAGAGCTTTGAAGATACATCACTTGATTTTCGATGGATGCTTGAAGGCTTGTATTTGAGTGTATATGGTGTATGGAAGCTAGGGCTTGAGTCTATGGAGGCTAGGGTTTGAGGAGGCTTGAGAGAATTAAGGTTTTAAGGGAATTTGAGCTCTGCTTTTAGAGAAGAAGAGTTTCTAGACTAAGTTTGAAGACCTTTTTTACGTAAGGGGGGGATCTGTATTTATAGGTAACTAAAACAAGAACTGGCGCCTGTTGTAGTGGCGCCAGTGCTCGTTTAAGCTTGGTGCCACCAGCCACTTAGGCAAGTTTTAAGGCAGTAAGAAACGTATCTTTTGACCCTTGTGCCACAAGGCAAAAGATTTGGGCGCCTGTCCTAATGACTACCATGCAAGTTTTAGCTTGGCTCCACCAGAAGTAACTCGAGGAAGTCTGAGAATGATCCAGAAGGCCAGGGATGGACGGGAACCTCTTACAAGAGTATCCTGGAGGTAAATGGCTTGAGAGCCAATGCTGGAATAGTTGAAAAGGGTGATCAGCCTACCAGGGGCAAAACAGTCAATTAGACTAGAAAAATATTGAAATGGACCCGAAGTGACCGGGAGAAGGCTTAAAAGTTGGAAACATTATCGAAAGTGTTTCGAGGAGTTGTCGGTTTGATACCCAGAGCCGGTGTGGTTGGAAAAGGCAACTGGCCCACTAGGAGCAAAATAGTCATTTTGCACCGGGCTTACCGGAATAGACTTAGAATGGTCCGAAAAGGTGCTGAAAGGTTGGGAATACTATGAGAAGTATCTTCGGGAGGTAACCGGTTTGATACGTAAAGCTAGTATGGTTCTCGAAGGCGATTGGATGCCTAAGGGCAAAATGGTTATTTTGACCGAATGCTCTCGGAATCGATCCGAAAGTGACTGGAAGGCACTTGAACGTGCTAGATTGTCTTTGGAACAATCTTGGATGGGTGAACTTACTGCTCTGAAGACTTAGGTACTTTCTTGAGAAGCATACTGGAAGGGCCCTAGGGGCAGTTTGGTCATTTTTCACTGGAGTGGGCTAGCAGGCACTGGTGTTCACTTGGGTTTTGAGTGTTTCTGTCAATCTGACGGTGTGTGAAGAGTTGGTTTCCAATAGTATCCCGTCCTTCAGTAAACGTGTCACTGCTAAGAGGCGTGTTCGGTCCCGTGACATTGGGATTTTGTTGACAATTCCCAATGTTAACCTGTTTGCTAGTGTTTCTGCCACTCTGACGGTTACGATGTTTGTGAGTATTTTCGTCACTCCAACAATGTGCATCCATTCCAGAGACTGCCTAATCTCAAGAAGATGCTAAATGGTCTTATCGTCTCGAGGCCTCAGGTACTTTCCCAGTCGACGTGTCGGATAACGGATATTCTATATTGGCGGGCTATCAAGAGCCAAAAGTGAACCATTTTACCATCTCGGGGACTTGGGTTTCGTCCCGGTCGATAAGTTTGAAAGGACTTACCATTCTGATGAATTTTTTCGATAAACGTATCGTGTTAGATGGACTTACCATATGAGGGATCAACTTCTTTGAAAGATATACTAGATTGAATTTGATTGACTTGGACTGGAATTGGAATTAGAATTAGAATTGAGGTTGAGATAGGAACTTACCATCTTTAAGAAGATATGGCAACTGGAATTGGACTGAGTAATACCCTAAGGGTATTTTGGTTATTTTGCCTCTATTGGGCCTGGCAGGCCCGCGAAGTGATTGATTGACTAGATTGAGTCTAGAAAGCTGGTTTAAACTTGAATGTGTCTGTGTCGGTTTGAATGTGAGTCTGGTCGGGCCAAATATTATCAAGCGGGCTAAAATGGGGTGCTTACAAAGTGTACTTGTCAAGTCAATTTAAGTCTAGTCAGTTCAAAACATATATATATAAAGCTGTTGAAGTTCTTTAATTGAAAGAAGGGGTACTATATGAGAGATCAATTTAAGTACATAATTCATCCCCACTACCTGCAGTCTCTCTCTCAATATTTAAAATTTTAAGAAACCAAAAAAGCCTCTCTGCCTCAAAGCCGCCGTTCTACACTCAGCCAGCAAGCATGGGAAAGCGAAGTACATCTTACCCAATAAGCAGAGGGTCATCCAATTATACTTTGGGCGAGCCTCGTCCTCTGAGGGACAACGACAATGTCCCTATTCGCTGCTGCCTAAGGAGGAGGACGTGCTCGAAGAAGGCAATGTTGCTTCTTGTTGTTGGTATCTTGATATACTTTTTTTTTTATTAGGTAAAGGAGGAAGGACTACCAGAAAACTCAATCAAAAAATGAGTTTCAAGGTTGATTACACTCCAAAAAGTGTAATCTAAAGTCCCTAAATAGCTATTATTAGTCCAACTAGGGTGTAGATATGCCTCATTTTAGTATAATAATTGTTCTAATAAGTGTTTGTGGGTATTTTGCAGGTTTCGAGTGAAGAACAGGCAAATTTAGAGCAAAAGAAGCTGAAAAGTGTATTGACTGTACATACGGTAGTCTCACCGTACGTATGCCTGTAGCGAATTTCCAAACTTCAGAAAGCATGGATTACCGTAGGGTTAACCGTACGTACGATATGTCCACCGTACGTATGGTGAATAGTGTCGTACGTACGGTACCGGCCAATCATGTGCGTATTTTATTGCTATATCTACAAAAAATAACGAGATTCTCTGTATCTATCACCATTTTAGATTAGATTTTCAGTTTGTACGAATTGTAGAGAGAGAAAGTGGGTTTATATTGAATTTTCCTTCATTTTCCTATACTTTCTTTGTAAACAAACACCAATCTCTTCTTCAATTACTAAGAAATTTGCAATTCTTCACATTCTACTTCATGGAATCAAGTAGCTAAACTCATCCTTGGATGCAATTGTGAAGATATACCAAGGTCTTTAAGGTCTTCAATGGAGGTATATACACTTCAACGAATTATCTCATGATTTCTTCATATTCATCTCAATTGTGTTGTAAATCTATAAAAAACTTAGATTCATAATCACTTTTGGTAATCTTTATGCACAATTCCTCATAATCACTTTTGGTAATCTTTATGCACAATTCCTTAATTGGTATAGATATTGCACAATTAATGATTTGCTTCTAAGATTCTTAACAATTGAACACCAATTTACATCCAATTGAGTATGAATTCCCATTCTTATGGTCTAAATCTTCCGAATCAAGGATTTGCGGTGTGATTCCTTGATTTGAGTAATCAAATCCTCTATTGAGACACTTGTAGAGAATTGGTAGATTAGATCAATTGTATCCAAGCTTTCCATTAATTGTTCTTAACTTTAGTTAGAATTGTTTTAAATATGTAGTGTAATTAGTTTAGTTTGGTAGTCAACACACTCTCACCATTAAAACAATTTTCGATCTTATTTGTAGTTAATTTCAATTTGCTAAGTGACTTGCTAATTCGACCCAATTGGTTGGTTGTTTTGCTCTTATGTGTTGCCTATATTGGGTTTGATCCTTTGGGAGAACAATACCGATACTTGCTGGAATTTTACTTCGATCACGACACCCGTGCTCTTACAGGAGGCTCAATTTCATCGTCTTTGGAAGAGCGAGTCAAAGGTAGGCCTTTAAACACACACAAACAACCACAATACGAGATTAAGCACACACAAAGTTTCTTTTTTAGTAAAAGGGGAAAGACTACTGGGAAAATCATTCAAAAAATGAGTTTCGAGGTAAGCCTTTAAACACACATAAGCAACCACATCACTGAGTAATGTGGGCTTAAGCATACACAAAGTTTCTATTTTGGTGAAGGGGGAAGAAGTACCATATACTTCTTCGTCCTCGCATCTCTCGACTTTGGGAGGATGACATTTACAATGCAAATGTTATGAATCTACATTGTAACTTATGCACATCCTATATTGATTGTTTTAAGTTCCCTCAAATATTCCAAGTTTGCAATTGCTATTGCTTTCAACCTTCCAACTAATAACCAACAAATGTCTTTCAACCTCTTTACTTTCATCCTAATGACTCATTAGAGGATTGTGCCCATTGTAGGAAATATAATGTTTCAGAAATTATAGGAGCCTTTGCTTTATTGACTGAGCTCTAAATGTGATCTTAGATATATAAGATGCGGTGGATTCAAATTGCATTGAAATTGGTTCATGCAAAAGGTGGATGCAGTTGGGTGTTTAGAACACACGAAAGCAATGATTTTGAGGTCGTTGGGGCATGCATTCAAGTTTTAATTTTTCACATATGAATAATGTGATCTCATACACACATTAGGCTTGCAACTTGAGGTAGTGCTCAGTTTGGGTTGGCGAAGCCTTCAAGTGAAAAAAAAATGACTCTAATTGCCCTTTCCGCAGTGGGTGATAACTCATATGGTCACACCCAATGAGATTGCTAATACTGATTGCCTCTTCCCACTCATCAACAAAAAAAAGAAAAAAAAATGCATACATTATTATAGTCAAAAGTACATAAAAAATCATGGTGTTATTATGCTCATCATTTTAGCTAGCCAGTGAGCTGCTCTGTTACCATGGTGGAAAAGAAAAGGAGAAGACTAGGTCCAATTGATCTCCAATGAGAATAGGACAGATGTTGAAGATAGTCATCTGCAATTTTTAACAGAAGCCCTTGTCATTGGAACAAAGCGAAATCACATCTTTTTCTATCACTCCTCAATGATCGGCAGGGATGGAACTAGTTAGATTATGACAATGGGGCATGGCCTCTCCGAGTTTGACAAAATTTTGTATAAGTCTTATAAATTTTGAGTATTTATTATAAGAAATAGTGTATCATCTTTTTCAAAATTTTTAAAATTTCATCTTGGTCTTATAATATTCAAATTTTTTTACCTTGGTCCTCCACAAAATTTAGAAAATTTTACCTTCACCTTTTAAAGTTTAAAATTTTGAAGGCCCCTGTCGCCCCCGGTTTTTAACCAAGTCCTTTCGACTAAGGAAAAGCATGGTGTTCTGTCATTAGAACTCATCCTCTTAGAAGGACGAGTGCAACTAGATTTGAATTCAAAATAGATTTGATTAAAGGCTTGTTTTAGAGAAATAGGAGCGCCACCTAACTTAATTAAGGTGAGTTAGGTTACATAAAACTAAGTATGATCTGGATATTACATTTAGGGTTTTAGAAAAAGGTTTTTGAAAACTTCATCAAGAGAGGGTTTTTAAGATAATAAGTGGTTTTGCAACTTTTGAAAAGTTTTAAGCCCTTTTTGAAAATAACTCTATTTTGGTCTTTTGAAAACAGAAATCTATGGTCCGGGGGTTGGTTACGTGTAGGAAAGACAACCTAGAATCATCACCCTACCCAGTCTTTTCGGTGCCTACATGTCTAATCAACTGTTGCTCACTCACTAGAATAACCGGTTACCATTATCCACTTAATATCCACTTTAGAGTTTTAAAAATGGGGTTTGGTCTTCACTTTTTGGTTAAATGATGCATAATGCAAGTCTTGAGAAAAATGTTTGAATAACATGGAAGTTTGATGGAATTTGAAATAGAAATCTTCAATGGATAGAAAGTTTTGGAAAGGGAACTTGGGTAGAAATAAGAGTTATGACCGCACCATTTTAGGTTTCCTACATATCTCATTTAGCGAAAATCAGGTCATTTGTAATTCGGGTGAGAGCCTGATAGAAAAGAGACACATTGAGGCCATTGGAAAGTTTTAAAAACACTTTGAGGTTCTTGGAAAGGTTTGAAGACACTTTGTGGTCTTTGAGAAAAGAGGTCTTGAGAATCTTTATTTGGAATAAGATGTTGGAGTGTTTTTGGAGTAGAACTTAAAGGTTTTTTAAAATGCTCTTAAAATCGGATTTTGAAGTGTTTTGAAATTTTTGAAATTTTTGAAATTTTTTATTATGGACTTGAAAATGGGACTTGGAGTCACAAGCACTGTAATGAACTTGTCTTGAAATGATTTTTGAAAATAGCTTTCATGTGCCTTATGAAAGGCATGTTGAATATTTCATCACCTTTGGGAGGTTAGTTAATGAATAGCTAAACTCCTGTAAAGCTATGATTTTTTAAAACATTTTTGAAAAAGAGACTAGTGACTGTAAGCACCCCATTTTTGACCACTCGGCAGTTTATGCTCCGTCCAGACTTGTACTCAAGTCAATATGGATGTATTCCAATTGAAACCAACTTTCTAAGTCTCAAATCCCGTCTGTCCATCGCTTCGCAGGCCCGCCAGGCCCAAATAAAGGCAAAATGACCAAAATGCCCTTAGGGGCATTGTCTTTTCCAATTCCAACTCCAACCCCTCTCTCTCGACAGTTGATTCCTCGAGACGGTAAATCTATTCCAAACCATGCATGTCTTTCCAAAGACGGTAAGTCTTCTTTCTAATTCCAAATCAGGCACATCTTTTCGAAGACGATAAGTCCCCTTTTCAATTCCAACCCCTCTCTCAAGACGGTTGATTCCTCGAGACGGTAAATTTATTCCAAATCAGGCACGTCTTTCCGAAGACGGTAAGTCCCCTTTCTAATTCCAAATCAAGCACGTCTTTCCGAAGACAATAAGTACCCTTTCCAATTCCAATCGCTCTCTCGAGACAAATTATTCCTCGACACAGTTCCAAATAAGGCACGTCTTTCCGAAGACGATAAGTCTCCTTTCCAACTCCAATCCCTCTCTCAAGACAGTTTATTCCTCGAGACGATTCCAAATCAGGCACGTCTTTCCGAAGACGATAAGTCCCTTTTCCAATTCCAATCCCTCTTTCGAGACAGTTTATTCCTCGAGACGGTTCCAAATTAGGTACGTCTTTTCGAAGACAATAAGACCCCTTTCCAATTCTAATCCCTCTCTCGAGACAGTTGATTCCTCGAGACAGTTCCAAATCAGGCACGTCTTTCCAAAGACGATAAGACCCCTTTCCAATTCCAATCCCTCTCTCGAGACAGTTTATTTCTTGAGATGATCCGGCACATTTTTAAAAAAAAATCTCTTCGAAACGGTAAGTCCCTTTAAATCTGTCGACCGGGACGAGACCCCAAGTCCCTTAGATGGTAGAACGGTCCACCTTTGGCGCTTGCTAGCCCGCCAATGTAGAAATGTCCGTTTAGGCACGCCTTCCGAGATAGTTGACTTCTCAAGCACTAAGTCCCCTTTAGCAACTTCCTGAGATCAGGCAGTCTTAGGAATGATCACGAACCATCAGAGTAGCGGAAATACTCGCAAACATCATAACTGTCAGAGTAGCGGAAATACTCGCAAACAGGTCGATATAGGGAATTACCAACAAACCCCTGTATCATGCGACTGCCGTCAGAGTGGCGGAAACACTCAAAATCCAGGTCAACACTGGTGCCTGCTAGCCCACTTCGGTGAAAAATGACCAAGCTACCCCTTGGGCCTTTTCCGAGACTTTCCGGTCAAGATGACCATTTCGCCCCTAGGCATCCAAAAGCTCTGGGAACCACACCGGCTCTGGGTATCAAACCAGTAACCTCCCGGGAATACTTCTTATAGTATTCCCAACCTTCCTCTACCTTCCCGGATCATTCCGAGTCAATTCCGGCAAACCCCGTACAAAATGACCGTTTTGCCCTTGGAGGGTCGGTCGCCTTTTCCAACCACACCGAATCTGGGTATCAAATTGGTAACTTCCCTAGAATGTTTTTTATAGTATTTTCAACCTTTCTTTACCTTTTCGGATCATTCCGAGTCAGTTCCGGTAAACCCAATGCGAAATGACCGTTTTTTCCCTGGTGGGCCGGTCACCTTTTCTAACCACACCGGCTTTGGGTATCAAACCGGCAACCTTTGAGAACATTCTGAATAATGTTTTCAAATTTCGAGTCTTCTTTCGGGATAGTCCGAGTCCGTCCCGGTAGCTTTCTCGCCCGATTGACCGTTTTGCCCCTAAAGGCCCGATCAACCCTTCCAACATATCCTATTCTCATTTTTCAAGTCAAATACCTTCGGAACACTATTCTAAGTGGTCCTGCTCTTTTTCAGCCTTCCGAGTCATTCCCGGCCTCTTCAAATCATTCTCGGACTTTTCGGAGTCACTCTTAATGAAACCTGGCTAAAAATTGCTTGGTAGTCACTAGTACAGGCGCTTAAATCTAGTCAAAGATACGTTACTTGCCAACCTTAAACATTTCTTAAATGGCTGGTGCCACTAGTAGTGGCGCCAAGCCAAAAAATGGTCTGGCGCCACTCCTAGTGGTGCCAGTGTAATTTTTGGCCTAGCGCCACTACAACAGGCACCAATGCATTCCTCTCTCTATAAATACAGAGCCTCTTCCAGCGTGAAAGAGGTCCGCAAACTCAGTCTAAAAGCCCTAAAATTCGATATACAGAGCTCGAACATTTCAAAAGCCCTAGCTTCTCTAAGTTTTCCAAACCCTAGCCACCATACATTAAACCTTAGCCTCATATACACTCCTATACACCCTCACACACTTATACATTGGCTTCCAACCCTCCTTTGAAGAGTTGAAGAGCTGCAATCTGAAGTTTGAAGATTGAAGACAACTCTTGAGGATTGAAGAAGAAGATCAAGACGAAGACCGAAGACAAGCAAGGAGTGCAAAATAAACAAGACACAAGGTACGCTTTCGTTTTACGTTTCTGTACTCCCCCCTCTCTCTTCTCTCTTCTCTCTTCTAACCCACTTGGGTTTTCTCTATTTTAATCCCCCATCTCTTTCCCCCCCCTTTCTTTGCATGCTTGAAACAAGGAGATTCCTGGTCTATGTGTAGGATTGGACTATTGGAGGGTCACCGTGTCGGGGGCTTTCTTTTAGTCTAACTGGAGACCACGTGGGTTCGGCCCCCTTGATTATGTGGTGAAGCCTTAACCTTGTATGTTCACGACCCCGAATTTGTATTGTGCATATCATGATCTTGCATCTTCCAAAAACTGTTTTCAAACTCATTTTCAAAGCTTGCATTAAACTTATTTTCAAAATTGCATGAAAATCTCCTTTTTCAAAACATGTTTTCAAAATTACAATCCTAAGATGATTATAGCTTTTCCATGGCTAGGGTTGCTTTAGGAAAGTGTTACATTCAAAGTGACCAATATGATCCATATTTTCAACCCTTGTTGTTTTCAAAACCACTTTCTTAAAGTGGTTCTAGCCTTCTTATGGTTAGAATCGCTTTAGGAAGGTGAGATGTTTTTATACTTTCCAAAAAACTCTATTTTCAAAATTCTCTTTTCCTAAAACCTCATCTTTCAACGTGCTTTCCAAAAACTCTCCTTTCCAAAGTTGTTTTCAAAAACTCCCTCCAAAAATCTATTTTTCAAAACTCCCTTTTTCAACTCTCTTTCCAAAATCCTCTTTCCAAAATCCACTTTCTAAAAACGCTCCCCAAAAATCTTTTCAAAAACTCTCTCCAACAATCTTTTCCCAAAAAATCTTTCCAAAAACTCTCTCCAACAATCTTCTACCAAAATTCACTTTCCTAAAACTCTCTTTCCAAAATCTTCCTTCTAGAAACTCCTATCTAGGATTTCTTTCCAAAAACTTATTTCCAAAAAACACACTTTCCAAAAATCCATTTTCTTGGTGCCCAAGTCAAGCCCTAGAACCCACAATTAGGAAATCCTAATTTTCTTTCTAAAAACATGGTTTTTAACCTTACCTTAAAACCTAGGTTTCCAAAACTCCTTGTTTTCTACATCAAGATTACATATTTTCAAAACCTCTTTTTTATGTCAAAACTATAGTTTTCCAAATCTAGGGTTTCTAAAACTTCCCCTTCCAAATCCTTGTCAAATCAAACCTTCCCTTTAGGAAACCAAATCCAATCTCCCCTTTAGGAAACTAGATCTAATCCCCCGTTTTTGGAAATAAAATCAAATCTTCACTAGTTCAAATCCTTCCTAATCTTCTACTTCCCTAAATCTTAAGTTTCTAAAACTTGAACTTAACAACCTTTCCTAATCTCAAGATTTTCTAAAACTAAAACTCTAAAATTTTTTAAATCTTAAACTTTCCTAAACTTTAAATCTTTCCAAATCCAAAGCTTTCTAAACTCAAAACTTTCTTAATTCAAAACTTTCTTAAGTTGAAACTTTCTTAATTCAAACCTTTTCTAAATCTTTCCTAATTTAAAATATTTCCAAATTCTAAGCTTTCCAAGTTCAAAACTTTCTTAACTTGAAACTTTTCAAATTCTAAACTTTTCTTAAACAAAACTTTTCCTAATTCAAAACATTTCTAAATTCAACACTTTCCTATTTCAAACATTTCTTAAAATAAAACTTTCTCAATTCAAAACTTTCCTAAGTTGAAACTTTCCTAATTCCAAAACTTTCCTAAATTGAAACTTTCCTAAACCTAAAACCTTCCTAAGATGAACGTTTCCTAATTCGAAACTTTCATGAAACAAAACTTTCCTAAAATGACACTTTCCTATTTTGAAATTTTCCTAATCCGAATCTTTCCAAAATTCCAAGCTTTCCTAATCTTCCAAGTCCAAGTTGTCAAGTCAATTCTTCTCTAAACTCTTTCCAAGTCAGGTCCAATCCTCATTTTCTAAGTTTCTAAGTCTAGGTTTCCTAAAACCAAGTCTTTCAAAATCAAATCTTTTCAAATCTTCCAATCAAAGTTCAATCTCTCAATCTTTTAATCCAATTTCCAATTCAATCTCTTTCTTCCAATCAACTCTTTTACTTTCAATCGGACTCTTGTCTGAACTACAACTGACCTGATTCCTCCAAAAGGATACATAGGCAATCCTCACGGGTGTAGTCTCCACATTTTTCAAATCTCAAATTCCACCACATTTTTCAAATTCTTATTTCCACAATCTTCTTCAAATCTCCAATCCCACAATTTTCTTCAAGTTTCCAATTCCATGATCTATTTCTATTTTCAATCTTCAATTTCAATTTCCAAAACCAATCTTCAAATTCAAGCTTCTATCTCTTTCTTTTCAAATCAAATCAAACTCTTTTTAAATCTATTCCAAATCTCTTTTCTTGCACATGCATACCATGCATCATATTAGTTTCTTTTCAAACATTATTTTATAAAGTGGATAGGATTGAACATTAGTTAGTTAAAGGCTTTCATAGGTGAATCTAGAGTAGATTGACATGTAGGTACCCAAAGAGCGGGGTAGGGTGATGGCTTAATGCGTCTTCCCTATACGTAACCAACCTCCAAACCTAGATCACTATTTTCATAAACCAAAAAGGAGTTATTTTCAAAAAGGGCTAAATGTTTTCCAAAGGTTGCTAAATAACCTATTTTCTTAAAAACTCTCTCTTAAGGAGATATTTTCAAAATCGTTTTTCAAAAATCCTAAGTGTGGTTTTCAGATTATGCTTAGTTTTTAGGTGACCTAACTCACCCTAATCAAGTTAGGTGGCGACTCCAAACTTTTTTCAAAAGCCCTTTATTCAAACCAATCTTTCAATTCAAACCTAGTCGCATTCATTCTTCTAGGATGGTGAGTTTTAATAAGAGAGTACAGTATTTTTTCCGCTTGTGTGTGTATTCCTCGAGTATGAAAAATCTGGGCGCGATAGTGACTCGCTTCGAAAACTACAAAATGGAGTTAGTACCCCATAAGAGTACGGGGGTCGCGATGAAGTATAAACCGGTAATCCAATATCGTTCTCTCCCAAGGGACCTAGCCAAATATAAGCTTTAGCACTCAACTCACACTAACTTAACCTAGGATTGATTTGCAATTATGTGGGGAATTGAATCTAAAATAAAATTGAAAATAGAAAGACCGAAAATCTTTTGATTTTTTAGAGGGGTTTTAATTTACTAACTAATGCAATGGAAATTAAAGCAATAACTAGACAATTAAATTAAAAACAAACTAAAACTAAATTTAGAGCTATTAAAGGGGAAAGTTTGGATATGATTGATTTAATCCACCAATTCACAACAAGAATTTCAATAAAGGATTTTTATAACTCAAATCAAGAATCACACTGTGGATTCTTGATTCGGAATATTTTGACCATAAAACCTTGAGTTCATATTTAATTGAGTATAGGGATTAAACCAATTAATAGAACCCTAGAAGCAAACCTTAGAAATGTGCAAGATTTATACCAATTGTTGAATTGTGCATAAATATTACACAATAGGTTATGAATCTAAGTTTTCGAATAAATCCAACACCCAACCAAATAGAACTATACAAATCTAGGAATAAAACTTTGAAGTTCATGAATCCCCATTGAAATACTTGAAGATCCTTAGTGGATCTTCACAATCACACCCAAGATAAATCTAGCTACTTTACTTCATCATAAAAGCATGTATAAACGTAAAGAAAGTATAAAGAGAATTAAATCTAAATTTTACTACAACAATAAATCTGTTTGGCTACAAAGAAAGTAAAGAAAAGTGCAAGAAAGTGAAGGAAAATAAATTACAGTGAAAGAAAATTACAATTTCTACTCCTACATTAACATTACAAACATAAATCTAAGTTAAAAATATACAAAAACATAAAAAGCAACCTTGGAAGAGCCTCTCACACCACCCCCTTGGTTGATACAAACCCTAAATATCTTCCCTTTTTTCATTTTTTTCCAACAAAATAGCTTTTAAGCTCCAGATCTGTATCAACCGATCGATCAGCACTATTCACCAATCGAACGGTCGATCGATCGGTAAAATGCCTTCTCTGAAATTTGCCAGACTGATTAATTGGTTACTATTCATCCCTCCACCTTGAACCTTCATTTTGACCATCTTAGAGGCCGATTCAGCTGATGCACATTAGAGGATAAATTGTAGCTCTTGAAGTCTTCTTTCCAATGGTACAAATATCAGCTCAATCAGACATTGGAGGAAAAAGATATGGCTAGAATACTGAGACAGGTCTGAATTTTCATGAACAAATTATTCGCCTTGAACCCGCTTTGATTATTCTTGCTTTCTTTTTGCCTTTATTACCTTATATAACCTACAAAAAACATACAAAACATACTCAAACAAATATCTAACTAAAATAAGACAATTAATTACAATATAAGTCTAACAAAGTACAAATTAAGGGCTTATGATTACACTTTTAGGGTGTAATCAACTAGAGACTTCCCTTAGATTTTTATAGTTTTAGGGTTATAGAACCCTACTTGATATATCACCTCTCTTGAACAACCTCATTTGTATAAGGCATAAGGTTACTTCAAGGATGTGACTTTTGAAAATCATTTTTGAAAGTAGCATTTGAAAACACTTAGGGCTTTGGAACCCTAATATGGACAACCTTGAAAGTTGTACTTAATGTGTCACTTTCCTTAGCATCCCTTAACCATAAAGGGTTGGGGCAATTTATGGTTATGAGTTTTTGGAGATATTTTGAAAATAGTCTTTGGAAAAATGTTAAGTGTCTAGCCATTGAGACAAGTTTAAGAGAATTTCTTAGAGGCATTTTTGAAGATAGAGTGTAAGGACATTTGAAAAAGGTTTTGGAGTTGATTTTTGAAATCTTGAGAGAGTGGGATGTTTTTGGAAAGTATGTTACGAAGATAGTTTTTTAGTTGAAAGATTATTTGAAAAGGGGTCCTTGAATTAGAACCTTAAAGCTTGCTAACCTAGGTTGGATTGATTTAAGGTTAATAAACTAGAGTTAGGTTGGACTAAGGTTGGGTTGACCTAGGGTTAACTAACTAAGGTTAGGTTTGTTAAGTCAAGGTTGATCCCATGTTGATTTTGATGATAACAAAACCATGTGGTTGTTATTTAATGATTTCAATTGAGTGTGTAGGTTAGATTATAATCATTTGATAATAAGAAAATATTTGAGGTGGTCGGTTGAGTATCCAACAAGAAGATTACTTAGGTAATCTTATTCTTGAAGAGTTTGAAGATGTTCAAGGAGTTCAACAAGTATTGAGAAGAAGAATGCAAGTGGTGACACCTGAAGAAGAGACAAAGTTTGGATATGCGTATGTTTGGCAACATTCATAGCCAACTTATTCGCTATGAAGACCCTCAATCCTCATGGCTGTATCAATCCACTAAAGTATCAATTGCATAAGAAAGGGGGAGCAAAAGCTTGTATGCTCTGAGGTATAAAGCACAAAAGAAAAGGAGAGTAAGTTTCTACTTATCACATTGGAAGATATTGAAGAATTTGTGTTGAGAAGCTTGTCAAGAAGGATCAAAGTTTGATGAAGTATGATGAGTTGATACATTCAGCAATCTCATAGTTACAACCTCATTTAGATGACTTTTACAAGACATGGAAGCTCACCTTGGAAGATTTGAAGATGTCTTGAAAGTATTGATAAGAAATCACATCTTGAATAGATGGAAAAAGTTATAGAAGAAATCAAGTTGATGAAGATCAAGCAAAGAAAGTAAAGAAGTTCAAATAAGCATGAAAAATCAATTGAAGAAAAGAAATCTCAAGTCTTGGAAGCTCTCTTGAAGATTTGGAAGAAGACTTGGATCAATGGAAGAAGTAATGTTAATTAAAGAACTCTAAATGTAATCAAAAGTGAATTGATTTCATCTTGAAGAGTTGAAGGTGTTCTTGAAGTCAACATGCCTTGAAGAAGTCTTTTTAAGCCTTAGAAATCTTAGTTGGATGATCCTTAAAGAGCTTGAAGATATTGAAGAAGATTGAAGAAGTTTTGCAAAAGTTAAGGATTTTCCTAAAAAGAGTCGATCCCTCAAGCAAAAGAGTTAACTCATTCAAACAGAGGCTGAAAATTCTGATGGAGATCAAAATAGTCGACCTCTCACTCTAAAAGACTTGACTCATTCAAATAGAGAGTTGATTTTGCAGTCTTAAACAAAAAGAGTCAACCCTTGAAGCAAAAGAGTCGACTCATTTGGATAGAGCCTTGAAAAATCTGTTGAAACATAAAAAGTGTCGACCCCTGCAGCAAAAGAGTTGACTCACTTACAGCGACGACTATATTTTTCAACGTTATACTCTGTCGTTTTCGTATCAAATGGTCTCCCATCCACCACCAATGGCTAGAATCAACTCAAGGCTATATATACAAGATCCCCAACACATATATGCAAAAGAAGAACATAAGAAAAACATAAGATTAAGTGCTACAAAGTGAGATTTCATCTTTTACATCTTATACTCTGTTTTTATTCATTTGGGGGGTTCTTGAGTGAGCTAAAAATTTGTTTATCTACTCTTTGAGAGAGAGTTATTCATTGTGTAACCTTCATCTATTATTGGGTGGGTTTGTAAACTTGTGAGTTTGAGTATTCTTAAGAAATACACTTGTAAGTTTGAGTGTAGCTTGGAAAAACACTTGTAAGTTTGAGTGAAGTTTGGACAAAATCACTCGTAAGTTTGAGAGAAGCTTGGACAAAATCTCTTGGGTTGTGAGAGCTTGGGAAAGAGCTCTTGTAAGAGTGAGCTGGGCACTTGGAGCAAAACTAGCAGCTGTGTAAGAGAATTTTATATAGTGGAATACTTTGAGAGGATCGAGGAAGAGAGGACGTAGGCAAGGTTGGCCGACCTCTATAAATCTGGTGTTGTTCATTTCTTGCTCTATTTTTCCTCCTTGCTTACAATATCTGCTTGTATTGCATTATATTATTTGTTTGCTTGAGTTATACTTTGATTAGTCACTGTTATATAACTCAATCAATTTTTGGTTGCATTATTTGTTGTAAATTTTATGAAATCCAATTCACCCCCCCTCTTAAATTGCCTACTTGGGCCAATAAGGTTAACTTAGGGTTTGGTGACCTAAGATTAACCAACTAAGGTTAGATTAACCTAGGGTCAAGGTGACCTAAGGTTAGGTTAACCTAGGGCTAAGATGATTTAGAGTTAACTAACTAAAGTTAGGTTAACCTAGAGTTTAGTTGACATAGATCAAGTTAACCTTGGGTTGAAGGGTGGTTTTGAAAGGTGGTTTTAAACTAGGGTTTTAAAAAGGTGGTTTCATGCATGAAACTTAAAAGTATGCTTTGAAAACCATTTTATGAAAGCCACTCAAGTAAGGGTTGGAGTCCTATGGTTGATGTTTGGAAACCACTCAAGAGATGGTTACTTTGGAACCATTTCACCCACAAACTCAAGATAGCAAAACTTGTGAAAATCAACATTGGATAGATGGTTTTGAAGACTTTAAAATTAAAGAGAATGACCTTTTGAAAATTGGCTTTGGAAATGAGGTTTTGAAAACCATTTTTAACAAGTTGAAGACCACTCTAAAGAATAAGAACATAAGGTCAATTTGAAGAAAATCACTCCAAAGAGGACTCCATGGGACCATTCCAACCACAATATTCAAGAGAGCGAAACTTCCAAAAATCTAGGTGAAAATAACGATTTAGGGAAATGGTTTTTTTGTAAGTTGAAGAGAGTGCAATTTTGAAAAATCCTTATTGAAGGAAATTGTTTTGAAAACAAATTTAAAGAGAGTAGAGCCAACTCTTATGAACTAGAGTTCATATGGTCGTCAAGATAATGGGGAAACCATTCAAGAGAGGGTTCCAAGGGACCATTTCAACCACAAAATTCAAGTGAGTAAAGCCCTTGAAAATTAACATAGAAGAAGAGGGTTTGAAAGCCATTTTAATGCAATTTTGAAAAGTAATGAAATGAAGGGTTGCAAAATGAAGTTAAGAGACTTAAAGAGGGTTTTCTAAAGTGTAGAAATTGAGGGTTTGACCTTGGCTTTAAGGAACCAACTCTTGGACCATTTTTAGGAAAATATTTGAATATGGAGCTTGAGAATGCCATATATATAGAAAGAGTGAAAGCTTTCGAAAAATGAAAACAAAGCCATGCATGCAAAACACGAACAAGATTATTATATTCAAAAGGGTCATAAAATCATACAAGGGTAGAGGTTTCACCACATAGTAAGGTGCTCTAAGGCCATACCATCTTAAAATAGGTTTGTGAGAAGTTCCCTACATTGCGGCTCTCACAAACTTTTCTTTAGGCATGAACAAAAACTTCCTTGTTTCAAGCATGCAAGAAAGGGAGATAGAAGATGGAGATTAAAATAAAGAATAGCTTAAGTAGGCTGGGAGGGAGAAGAGAGGAGTGGGGGATTGCAAAAATATAAAGGGAGTACTACCTTTTGCCTTTAAACACTTTTAAACCTCCATGGATGCCTTGACTTGAGCTTGAATAGCCTTGAAGAGGCTTGAAGGGGCTGGAATAAGGTCTTTTATATCATTGAAGGCTATGTAAGTGTAGTGTATAAGTTAGGGGGAGGTGGAAACTAACCTAAATGTTAAAGGTGTGGGATGTATATAGAAATTCAAGATTTTGGAGCTGTTTTAGCAGAGCTTTGCTAATAATTTTGATTCTAGAATATGGAAAGGGGGAGGTCTGTATTTGTAAGTAAAGGTGGAGAGGACTGGCGTATGTAGTACATGCGCCTGGGCAAAATTTAACCTAGTGCATGTGCTATATGCGCCAGTATTGTTCCACTGGCAGAATGCCACGTGACACTCATTGTATTGGCTAAATCTTAAGGGCTAAGCTAAGTTTGATCGATCTAATCAAAATCTAGGCACATGTAGCAGATGCTCCACTGCCAAAAATGTTCGTTTAAACTTTGCTCGATAATTGTGCAAACCAGGAAGACTTCAATGAAATCAGTTGCGTTCACGGTGTTCTCTTAGTGTTTTTCATGAACTTTTAATTTTCGAAAGGCTTGAAAGGTGTTTGGAAGAGTGAAATATCATCTCAGAAAGTGTGCATAAAAACACATTTTTGTGGAGCGTTTGTAATACACTTCGCGAGTGTTCAAAAGTAACCGTTTGTAGGCCATACAATTGGGGCCTTCGGGAAGTGATCTCTTCGATCAAACCGTATCAATGGAAAGTGCTCTAGAAATACTTTCGGGAATTTCTTAATTTATGCATTTTTCAAGTTTTTTAATGGTGCGTTATAATCAGGGAATTGGAGAAAGAGCCAACCTTAGCGAAGCATCTCATAGATGCTTCAAGGGTTATTAAAAGTGGCAGTTTTCGAGCCATGCAATAAGGGGCTTCGAGAAGCGATCCATCCGATCGAGCGGTATCAATGGAAAGACATATGGACGAGCTTTCAGGAATTTCCTAGTTTACATATTTTTTAAGTCGTTTGACGATGTGTTATAACCAGAGAATTGGGAAAAAAAACAACCCTAGCGGAGCATCAGACGCTCCAGGGGGCTTTCATTGGGTCAGGAGTGTTTAGTGTAATGAGGTTCACCTCAAGTTAAACAAGGGTGTATGATGGGACCCACCATTCGATACCCAAGGTTGGTGTAGCTTCGGGGCGCGTTTGGGCCACCAGGGGTAAAATGGTCATTTTAACTGAGATTCGTTGAGAAATGTCAAAATGGGTTGGAGTGGCATGTTAAGCATGCCGAACTATCTAAGGATGGTTTTGGAAGAGTTTTTTGCTGTCTGATGGGATTTGTATTGTGTTGGGGCGTGCAGGGGCAAAATGGTCATTTTGACCGGAGTTAACAGGAATGGGATCGGAATTGGACAAGATGACGTGTTGAGTACGCCTAACTGTTTAGGATCACTTTGTTAAGGTGAACTTACCATCTTGAGGGATTTTGAACTTTCTCAAGATATGCTTGGAGGCCCAAGGGGCAGGTTTGGTCATTTTTCATCGAGTCGGGTTAGCAGGCACCGGTGTTGACCTAGGTGTTATCTCCTGAGATCGCTCGGTCTCAGAAAACTACTTGTGAGGGTGGTGTTGGTCTTCGAGAACGCTTGGTCTCGGAGAACTACCAAATGACAGACATTCTACATTGGCAAGCTAGCAGGCACCAGAAGTGAACCATCTGAAATTTGATAAAGTATTGTTCCTCGAGATCGCCCGATCTCAAAAAGCTACCTAGATAGTGTTGGTTCTCGAGACCGCCCGGTCTCAGAAAGGTGCCTAGAATGCCTGGGGGCAATATGGTCTTTTGAGCTTCAATTGGGCCTTATAGGTCCAGTAAGCGACTACGGATTACATTCCAAAAAGTGTAATCTAAAGTCCCTAAATAGCTATTTTAGTCCAATTAGGGTGTATATATTTCCCATTTTAGTATAATAATTATTCTAATAAGTGTTTTTGGATATTTTGCAGATTTCAAGTGGAGAAAGGGTGAATTTAGAGCAAAAGAAGTTGAAATGTGCATTGACTGTACGTACGGTTGGAGTCACCGTACGTACAGTAACTTCTACCGTATGTACGCCTGCAGTAACTTCCCAAAATTCAGAGAGCTCGAATCAGTGTAAAGCTTACCGTACACACTGTATGTTCATTGTACGTACGATGAACAATACTGTATGAGTGGTACTGACAATTCCAGTACCGTAATCAAACACCAATTCTAATACCATACAGTACCGTAAGTGGGTTTATATTGTATTTTCCTTTATTTTTTTATACTTTCTTTGTAATTAAACACCAATTTCTTCATCAATTACTGAGAAATTTGCAATTCTTCAAGTTGTCTCCTATGGAATCAAGTAGTGAACTCATCCTTGGATGCAATTATGAAGATCTACCAAGGATCTTCAAGATCTTCAATGGAGGTACATACACTTCAATGATTTATCTTATGAATTCTTCAAATGCATATCAATTGTGTTGTAAATCTATAGAAAACTTGGATTTATAATCACTTTTGGTAATTTTTATGCACAATTCCTTAATTGGTATAGGTATTGTACAAATTATGATTTGCATCTAAAATTCTTAACAATTGATCACCAATTTACATCCAATTAACTATGAATGCCCATTCTTATGATCTAAATCTTCCGAATTAAAGATCCGCAGAGTGATTCCTTAATTTGAGTAATCAAATCCTCCATTGAGTCATTTGTAGAGAATTGGTAGATTAGATAAATTGTATCCAAGTCTTTCATTAATCGTTTTCAAATCTAGTTATAATTGCTTCCAACTTTTAGTGTAATTAGCTTACTTTAGTGGTCTACACTCTCTCACCATTGAAACATTTTCGGTTTTATTTGTAGTTAATTCCAATTTGTTAAGTGATTTTCTAATTCACCTCAATTGGTTGGTTGTTTTGTCCTTGTGTATTGCCTATATTGGGTTTAATCTCTTGGGAGAACAATACTGGTACTTGCCGGAATTTTACTTCGATCGACACTCGTACACCTTGCGGGAAGCTCAAGTCCATTTCACCTTTGAGAGTGATTCAAGTTTTGGCGCCGTTACCGGGGATCAAAAGTATAAGGCAAACACTAACAAGTTGCGGATTGGAGAAGTGTTTGGAAAATTGCATATAAAAAAAAACACAAAAATAGCAAATAAAGGAGAAAAGGAAAACTAAACAGACCAGCAAAATTACAAATGGGTGGGATTTGATCACTCACTCTCGACGGAAGCATCTACATATTCGGGCCTTGGTAATCTCTTTCTCCCTTAATGTGCTTAGATTTTTTGTTTTTCTTTGCTTAGTTTGTTTTGTTTGACTTAGGATTAGTTGCATTGCATTTTGCTAGGACTTCTAGAGAGGAGACATTTTGTAGAGAAAGGATAGTGTGCTTAAGTTGCAAATCGATAGTATTGCTTTGCATAACGAGATTGGAGGATCGGTTGGAGAACAATAGATAAAAAATAAAAAAAAAAGCCGTTGTCCGGCAATGCATGTTTGTGTATGATGTGATGTATGACCTAGACAGTCTATTATTTGTTGCATTCATCATCGCATGCCACATTTCACTAGGGACATTCACAACTGACTTGCGAGGCTTGAAAGTGCAAGTAGTTCATCATCACTCACACCGGGACTTCCATTAGTTGTGGACCTACGATTTCTTCCAATGGCAAACATGAATGATCAAGGTTTACCCAACGTCTTCCCTCCGAATCTTAACGCCGCACCGAATGCTAATCCACAACTTCACCCTAATCTTCAATCCATTCCACCAAGGTAGATCCTAATGTAGGGGGCGATGATGACATGAAAAAAGGGAGCTACCATGGCAACATAGCGGCCCCTACCAAAGAACCTTATGGGACTACTTAAACCCTCCACGTCAAGCACCAACTTCATGCATAGTATTCCCACCACATTACACTTCACTTAACAAATGTTCCTTCAATTTCATGGAATGGACTCCTAACAACCATATGATTTCATGAAGGAGTTTGAGGATACGTGCTCGCTCATTATGGATAATTCTTGCCCGAGAGAGGTTTTCTTGTTAAAACTCTTTCCTTTTTGTTTGAAAGACAAGGCCAAACCTTGGTTCAATTTGTTGAGGCCTATGTCTATTCATTCATGGGCTGTACTCCAAGTAGAGTTTTTAAAGAAGTTCTTTCCCGAGAATCGAACCGAAAACATCCGAAGGCAAATTTTCTAATTTTTCCCTATGATGGGGGAAACGTTCTTTCAATGTTGGGAGAGGTTTAAGGACCTCTTGAATACTTGTCCTCATTATGGTTTCGCTGATTAGCACATCGTCAACACCTTTTACTCATCTCTAACCCCTCAACTTAAACATTTGATTGAATCAATGTGTGCTAGGACGTTCCTTGACAAAAAATCCCATGAAGCCTATGAATATTTTGACACCTTAGCAAACAAGGCTAAGGATTGGGGCACTTATCGGGACTCAAAATCCTGAGGGTCGTTCTGTTCAACAAGGGGTAAGGTGTTACCAATTGAAAGAGATTGATGATGTTAATGCGAGAGTGACCACTTTAACCAAGAAACTAGAGGCTTTAAAAGGAAGAAAAGTGTTAGCGGTCGAGAGTGAGGTGAGGAAAGAGACTTGTTGCATAGTGTGTGACATTACCAACCATGACACATCTCCATGTCCAATCATTCCGGGGGTGAAGGAAGTTTTACATGGCCAAGTCAATGCAATTGGCCAATTCCAAAGTTGACGGGGCAACCCTTACTTTAACACTTACAATCCAGGATGGTGGGATCACCCTAACTTCGGGTTGAGGAATGAGGGGAGTTTAAACTCCCAACCTTACCAAGGAGGGTATTAAAACCCTCAACACTATTCCACACCTCTTCATCCATTCCAAGCGCCTCAACCTCAAGCCTATCAACCCCAACCTATGGCAAAACTTCCAAATCAACCCAAAATGTATCAACCTTCTCATAGGAAGCCTATGGAAGATAACTTTTATCAACTATCCAATGACGTGAGATGGGTTAACGCAAGGGTAGATAAGCAAGATAAGGTGTTGGATCAACATACTAGGATGCTTGAGGACATACAAAAGCAAGTGTCTACATTGACACAAACTTTGACTCAAAATGTCCTTAGGAGATTCCCATCTCAACCACAACCCAATCCAGTGGTTAGGCAAGTACACATCACCGAGGGTGGTATGGACCCTCAAACGATTCATGAACAAGTCCAGGCCATCACTACTCTTAGAAGTGGTAGAGTCATTGATAAAACCATTCCTTCAAAGGATGGAGCTCCTAAACTGTGTGTTGATCAAGAGGAGAGAGGTAAGGAAAAGGAGGTTGAGGAAGGGGAAAAATCAAGAGAGGAGGGAGAGAGTGATAAGCATCAACTGAAAAAGGAGTCTGTTGTCACTCCTTTTAAGACTTTGAGTGAGACCACTAGGGATAAGAGGAAGGATATCTTGAAGCATATACCTTTTTCTCAAAGGCTGACCAAATCAAAGAATGAACTCTTGAATGCTGAAATTTATGAAGTACTTAAGCAAGTTAAGGTCAACATCCCTATTCTCAATGCCATTAAAAAAATTCCATCATATGCCAAGTTCGTAAAGGACTTATGTACTTTCAAGAGGAAGCTACATGTTAAGGAGATGGCTATGATGAATAAGAATCAAAGTGCAATCTTGCAATACAAAACCGTCCCAAAATTCAAGGACCTTGAATGTCCTACTATCTCTTGCACTATTGGGAACACTAGGATAGATCGGGCGTTGTTGGATTTAGGGTCCAGTGTTAATCTTCTCCTATTTTCGGTATATAAGGAACTTGGTTTAGGAGAATTGCAACCTACCCGTGTGACTCTACAACTAGCGAATCGGTCTATCAAGATTCCTAGGGGTATTATTGAGGATATGCTCATCCTAATTGATAACTTCTATTTCCCCATTGATTTCATAGTGTTGGACACACAACCCTTGGAGAGTTGTATAGCTCACAACCAAATCCCCATCATTCTAGGGCGACCTTTCCTAGCAACCTCTAATGCTATATCCATTGTAAGAATGGGTTAGTGAAGCTTTGATTTGGCAACACCACTTTTGAATTAAATATCTTTTCTGTTGCTAAACAACCGGGTAAGTGTGGGGATATCAAGGAAGTTGACATCATATATACAATAGTGCAAGACCACTTTGAGAATGAGTTCTTTGAGGACTCCTTGGAAAAGGTGGTGTTGAGGAGTGAGCCTCACGAAGCTTTAGATTGTCATGGTAAGACTTTAGGAGAAGTTTCATCCCTAAGTCATAAGAGTACCTAATGTATGCATGGATTCCTGAGTCAATGGATTCCTGAGTCATAAGAGAAGTTTCATCCCTGAGTCAATGGATTCCTTCGTTTGAACCTCTCTAACCCAGTGATACAAAGCCAATTCCATCGGAGGTCAAGCCTCCCATTCCTGAGAGGAAACTATTATCAACCACTTTAAAGTATGCATTTTTGGGTAATGGTGAGTCCTATTCCGTTCTCATTTCTTCCACCCTATCTTTGAGCCAAGAAAAAAGCTTGATAGCCTTGCTTAGATACCATAGGAGAGCTATAGGGTGGATCATCGCCGATCTCTATGGTATTAGTCCTCTTTTGTGCACACATCGCATTTTCTTAGAAGAGGGGGCTAAACTCGTGCGTCAAATGCAACGGAGATTGAATCCTAACATGAAGGAAGTGGTAAAGGGTGAGGTGCTGAAATTACTTAATGCGGGTATTATCTACCCCATCTCCGACTCTAAGTGGGTAAGTCATACCCAAGTGGTACCAAAAAAATCGGGTGTCATGGTACTTAAGAATGAGAAGAATGAGTTGGTGCCCACTCGTATCCAAACCGGATGGCGTATGTGTATCGATTACCGTCGCCTTAATGCTGTGATCCGAAATAACCACTTTCCCTTGCCATTTCTTGATCAAGTTCTAGAGAGAGTATCCGAAAAAGCTTTCTATTGCTTTCTTGATGGCTATTCTGGGTACAATCAAATTGAGATTGCGTTAGAGGATCAATCCATGACTACCTTTACATATCTTTTTGGAACTTATACGTACCGCCGCATGCCATTTGCCATGTGCAATGCTCGGCCAAATTTCAAAGGTGTATGATGAGTATCTTTAATGACATGGTGGAGTATATTGTAGAAGTGTTCATGAATGATTTCTCAGTTTACGGAGACACTTTTAAGGGATGTCTTGAGAATTTAGGAAAGGTGTTGGAGCGGTGTGAGGAGAGTAACCTCATTCTTAATTGGGAGAAATGTCATTTCATGGTTACTAGTAGAATTGTGTTAGGTCACATTGTGTCTTCCAAGGGGATAGAGGTTGATACAGCTAAAATTGAATTAATTCAAAAATTACCTCCACCCACTTGTGTTAAGGATGTGCAATCATTCCTTGGGCATGTTATTTTCTACCAGCATTGTATTAAGGGATTTAGTGCAATAGCTAGGCCAATATATCAACTCTTGTCCCTTGACGTGCCATTTGAGTGGACTCTATCATGTCAACAAGCCTTTGATATTTTAAAAGGGTCCTTAACCTCTGCCCCAATCTTGCGTGCACCCGATTGGTCTCATCTCTTTGAGCTTATGTGCGATGCTAGTGACTATGTTGTGGGGGCTGTTTTGGGACAAAGAATTGACAAGAAGTCTTATGTCATATATTATGCTTCTAAAACCCTCAATGATGCCCAAGTTAATTACACCACAACTAAAAAGGAACTTCTCGTTGTGGTTTTTGCATTGGATAAATTTCGTTCTTACTTGATAGAGTCACTAGTTATCATTTACACCGATCATGCAGCCCTTAAGTATCTTATCACTAAACCCAATGCAAAACCCCTCCTCATTCGATGGATTCTATTGCTTTAAGAATTTCACATTGAAATGCGAGATAAAAAGAGGGTCGAAAATGTAGTAGCGGATCGTTTGTCCCGGCTCACCCTTGATAGAAGAGCCACCGACTCCACCTCTAGCAATGAACATTTTCCGGATGAGCAAATTTTGCATGTGCAATCTTTGGAGAAAGTTCTTTTACCTTGGTTTGCCAACATTGCGAATTACCTTGTGACTGGTGAGGTTCCATCCCATTGATCATCCGTTGATAAATGCAAATTCTTTCGAAATGTGCGTTACTTCTTTTGGGATGATCCTCACCTCTTTAAATATTTCCCGGATTAAATTATCCGGCGTTATGTGCCCAATCAAGAATTCCAACAAGTCATGGAGTTTTGCCACTCCCAAGCTTGTGGAGGACATTTTTCCTCCAAAAAGACCACCGCCAAGATTCTTTAATGTGACCTCTATTGGCCAACTATGTTTAAGGATGTTCATACATTTTGTCTTGCATGTGATAGGTGCCAACGGTTAGGAACTCTTACTAAGCGTCACATAATGCCTCTTCAGCCCATTACCATTTTGGAAATCTTTGATTGTTGGGGAATTGACTTTATGGGACCCTTTACTAACTCTTTTGGCTACTTTTACATCTTAGTGGTGGTGGACTATGTCTCAAAATGGGTGGAGGCCATTACCTCCCGGAACAATGACCACCAAGTGGTGGTCTACTTTTTGAAGGAGAACATTTTCTCAAGATATGGTATGCCCCGAACCATCATTAGTGATGGTGGCTCACACTTTTGTAATAAACCCTTTGCATTTCTATTGAAGAAGTATAGTGTGATTCATAAGGTTGGTCTACCTTATCACCCTCAAACCCAAGGGCAAGTTGAGTTCGACAATAGGGAAATCAAGAGAATCTTTGAAAAAATCGTCAACTCTAATAGGAAGGATTGGTCCTTTAGGCTAATCGACGCATTGTGGGCTTACCGCACGGGTTACAAGACCATGCTTGGTGCATCACCATATCGACTTGTTTATGGAAAGGCTTGCCACCTCCCAGTGAAAATTGAGCATAAAGCCTATTGGGCCATCCGACAATGTAATGAGGACTTTGATGCCGCGGGGACCTGCCAGAAGTTTCAATTGAATGAACTTGATAATGATGCCTTCGAAAATGCTAAAATTGCTAAGGCATGCATGAAGAAGTTCCATAACCAACACATTCTTCGCAAATCCTTTACGATTGGTCAAAAGGTCATTCTTTATGACTCGCGCGTTCATTTGTTTCTGGGCAAATTACAGAGTAAATGAGTGGGTCCTTACCTTGTTACCGATATTTTTCTCATGGAGCCAAAAAAGTAAAGAATCTCACTAATGGGTCAACTTTCAAGGTGAATGGCTAAAGGTTGAAGCCCTATTTTGAGACTTTTCAGGGCGAATTGGATTGTGTGGACCTCATTGATCCACCATCTTTTGATTGATGATGGTCAATGCTCTAGTTTTTTAGGAGTAGGAGTAGTTTAGATTAGCTTTCTTAGCTTTCTTCGATTGTTCTTAGTTGGTTGTTTTCATTTAGCTAGGAATAGGGTTTTGTTGTTTAGAACATTTTAAGTTAGTTTTTGAGTGAAGGCTTTTGTAGTTAGTTTCTTTTCCATTCTTAGGCTTAGTTGGGAGTAGCTAGGTTGTTTTAGTGGGTCCAACCACTTGTTGAATGGGGAAAATCACATGACTTTGAATGTGTGTAGGGAATCCCAACTACATAGTACTTTCATATCACAATATTGATTCCTCTGCATGTGATATCTTAGGCTTATAAGAGGGGGGTTCCCGGCCATCATTTACTTGCCTTTATGTCTCTCCCTACTCAGCCACATTGTTGCATTGGTCTTCTTTGTTTCATTCCCTCCATCCATGGCATCCAAGGAGCCTTCTAAGGCAAGCGAGAGTGCCTCCCGATCCCCGAATTCTGATGAGATAAAGGATCTGGAGTACGCCACATTCTTGTGGGCTTACACTTGTACTTCCTTGTCCCGGCTTCCTTTGGATGATGCCGTTACGGTAGTAGGCTTGGTGGTTTCCCATCTCCTTGACGAGTCGTCCCCCTTATCTTCCGGCTCAACCAAGAAGGATGTTGTTACGTCTTTCAGCTCCACCACTTCCAAGAAATAGACTCGAGTGGTCCACCAGGTGGTAGTTAGCAACGTAGGTTGGCGTGTCCCGGACTCCTTTTGTAGGGGTTCTTTATTGTTCATTTCCTTGTTGCCCAGGCCACCTTTGGCTTTGTAGTGTTCAATTTCTTTGTCTAATAAAATGGTAGATTGCTTTATCACTCTCGTATTGCCTTATTTCTTCCATGTGTGGCTTCTTGTTTTATATTGAGAACAATGCATCGTTCTAGGTAGGGAGTGAGGGTAGATCTCCCCTGTTCTTGCTGTTTTGGGCTCATTTTTTGGCTACCTTTTCTCTTTTTGCGCAGAGTAGATAATTGTTTTAAGCTATGTGTTTTTCTTTTGAGAGTACGTACGGTAGTCTTAGTGTACGTATGATGGGTGAAGCGTATGTACGGTAAGACTACCTTGCGTACGCTAACGTGGCACGCCTTTTATTGCATGGCTGATGGTCCATTTTCTTACTGACTATACGTACGGTCTCGATTGCTTGAGCATGCATATGCTAGCTCTCCAGCACCTACGTACGCACTGCTTCACTGTACGTACGATGCCTCCTGATTTCTATATAAACCCTCATTTTTAAATTGTGACTTGTTTCTAAAACTGAGTCGACTCATAGCTGACTTAGTGAGAGTGAATGAGGGAGTGTTTGGGAGTGCAGCGGAGCCCTGCCGAATTCCAGCCATAGTCCTTCTTGTTCGTGCCCATCTTTAGTCCACATTTAAGTATTCCTTAAGCTTTTACCTTTTCATTTCCTTGCTTTTCTTTTGTAGTTCTTTGTAGTTTAGTAGCTTAGATTAGTTCATTAGTATAGATGGCTCCGTGAACCAAGAAGGTCCGTAGGATCCCCGTTGCTTTTGATGCCTCTTGGTTTGTTGACGAGAAGGCCTAGTAGCGGTATAACCAGATCTTCAGTAGGAGGGGCCCAGTGCAGGAGAGAGCGATGACTCTCAATCACTTTGAGGGCGAGCCATATCTACGGAGAGAGATGTTTGAGGGTTGTGGTTGGATGCGGTTGGTATGGTACAGTGGCTAGCATAGGACTAGTCTGGTCGCTAAGCTAATGGCCAATATCCGAGCACTTTCGGATGTTGTGGGTGATGAGCACGTAGTTTTCACATTTAGGGGTAGGACCATTACCATCACCCTAGCCACCTTCGCGGAGTTCTTTGGCCTCCCCCGGGTTTATGACTCAGCTTTGAGTTGGCCTCAACAGGGCAAGATAGATTATAAGGTGATGGTTGCTGAGATATGTCAGCCCGATACCTAGTGGATTTCTTCTCAGATTGAGAAGAAACTCCTTACTCCGAGATATGCTCCGATGTTTGTTTTCACCTATGGGTCGATTTATCCGTTAGGACATTGAGGAGAGGTGAGTAGATGTAGAGGTCAGTTACTTTATGCCCTGGGGACGGGTAGGACCATTGACCTCCTTCGATACATGATTGGCACTTTCCACGAGTCTGCGACTTCGACGAAGCCACAGGGGGCATTACCTTTTACGGGCATGATGACCGAGTTGATTGCACGTGCTAGAGTGGCAGTTCCAAACGACACTCCTTTAGCCTCGACACTTACACCGAATGCCTTGTCCACTCAGAACAGGGCCGCAGGTCAATTAGCGGCATTTAGAGACAGGCTGAGGCTCTTGTTCAGACCCAACAGCAAGCTCAGCAGCAGCAGGAGTTCCCTGCGGAGGGAGAGCAAGTTCCGGTAGAGCAGCAGCCACAGGCTGAAGGTGAGCCACAACCAGCCTAGGCGAGTCTAGTGTTCTAAGCATTTGCCCAAATATTAGATCAGTAGAGTGCACACATCGAGAGGCAGACCGCAGCCATCTAGTTGATGCAGTAGTCCATTATAGGATTTCAGACAGCCCATACTGAGCTTAGTCAGAGGTGTGCGACTCTAAAGACAGCCCACACAGCACAAATCACTGCCTTACAGACAGCTTTGGACCTCTTAGACTAGGTTTTAGAAAGAGATTCGACAAGAGTAGGCACGTTAAAGTCAAATGTTAACTAACATTTTGACTAGACTTCGGGAGGATGAGGAGCTCGATTTTCTTAATTTGGCCATAGGTAGTACAGATCCTGCATCGCTAGGGGGGCATGATTTTCAAGATGATGATGATTTTGGACTTAGGCGGGCGGAGTTTAAATAACATCATATATATAACGTCTCATTTATTGCATCTCATGTACATCCCATGTATACATTTCATTCATTGATGTATCTAAAGTTCTGCAGCATTTTTTATGTAGTCCATTTTAATTCTATATGATTACATGCCTGTTTTGAACTTACATGATATATTTCTTTCAGTGTATGTCAACCTCTTGTATATACAGGTTTTTTTTCATATATGAGTTAGTGGATATTTTATCTTTATCTATCGCATGATGGTAAGAGGTTGACGGTATTGTATGGTTTCTCTCACTATGTACTTCCCATTGTTAGCATCCATTAGTGATCTATTGATTGACCTTTCTTATTCATAGTGGATGTGTTGATACTTCACATGAGGGACCATAGCATATCTTATGATATTCAATTCTGGATTCATGAATGATTAAGGGTTAGAATGGGGCGTGATCATGATATAATGATCATTGTTATTCTTTGATTTCAATACGAACGTGATATGGTTTTAATTACATTATGATGAGATGATTGCATTTACGAGCACGGATTATATTAAGTAGTGGACATTGTTGATCTTTATATCTATAACCTAATTAAGTGGAGATCATTATCCGGTGAGAGTAGAGCCTATTGCTTTATTAGAGAGATTTTTACACTTACTCAAATAAAGTTTTATTGAGCTCTTGTATTTACAAATGATTTCATTATACTTGTGTTTGGCTTGTTGGATTGATATTGATTTGCATTAATCGGCACTTGCATTCCATCAAGATCTATATACACAACATTTGCTCTGGAAATGATTTTAGACCTTCTTTCTTTATTTTGGGCTACCGAGTTTTATTACAATTTTCCTTCTTTTTGACACCACATCTTCACACCCTTTGTGATGCAATTCTAAATCTCATGACGAAAAGAAAAAGAGAGAGAAGAAGAGAAAAAATTATTAGTGGCAAATGAAAAGCATCCCCATTCTTTGCAATTCTTCTTAAAATATATATATACATATATATTTTTTAGCAGTGTGTAGAAATTGAGAGCATATGAAGAAAAAAATAGTGAAAAAAAGAAAAAGAAAAAGAAAAGGGAAAACAAGAATGATTGATAGGTGAAGGGACTCAACACTCCGAAAAGAAGTGAGGTTGATATTGAAAGATTCGGAAGTTGGAAGAGGATAATGGTCTTTAAGGAGCATTACATGCCTTGAATCACACATGTATTGCAATTTCACACCTTTCCTTTCCTTCTTACCATACCTTGATATCCCTTGACCTTCCTTTACAAAGTCCTTGATGATCCCAAGCATGATTTTCAATTAAGGTCTTGATGGAATATAAGACATTATTTGCACATCATGCTTAATTGATATCTATGCCATAAAGCATTCTTCCATGAAGTCATGCCAAGTCGATACACTTGCATTATATCGTCTTTCTTAGTTTAGTTCGCTCTTTTGCATGACTTACACATTTATTTTTTTATTAAGAGCAACCAAGTGAGATAAACCATGTGTTCGATTATTCTTTGAGTGTGTCCAGAAAGTGTTTGGATCGAGGCTTTAAGGTTGTCAGTGTGAAGGGAAGCATTGTAAACTACTATGTATGATCCTAGCACACACACACTCATGAATCTTGTCATAATGTCCTCATAGGCTCATCTTGTTTGTATTGGAAATAGAGATACATTGTTTTGAGTATTGTGATATATCCCCATGCATTTCTCCTATATTGTTCTACATTTAGGATTGTTGATTATAAGATGGGTGTCATCACTGCAAGCACTCACGAAACACCGCTCGTCCACTAGGGGTAACCTAGGGGTTCAAAGGCTTGATGCATACGCTAAATACATCTGAGACTCCCACGAAAGTGGAGATTATCTTACTGTACATATTTGTTTTACTTTTCACATTTTTGCTAGGGACTAGCAAAAGATAGGTGGCGGGTGGTGATTACACTCCAAAAAGTGTAATCTAAACTTCCTAAATCGCTATTGTTAGTCCAATTAGGGAATATATATTTCTCATTTTAGTATAATAATTGTTCTAATAAGTGTTTGTAGGTATTTTGTAGATTTCAATTGGAGAAAGGGCGAATTTAGAGCAAAAGAAACTGAAATGTGCATTGACCGTATGTACGGTTAGAGTCACCGTACATACGGTGGTCCCACCATACACACTGTAACTTCTACCGTACATACGCATGCAATGACTTTCCAAACTTCAAAGAGCTCGAATCAACGTAAAGCTTACCGTACATACTGTATGTTCACCGTACGTACGGTGAACAGTACCGTACGAACAGTATCGGCAATTCCAGCGCAAATTTTGCCCTTATATCTCCGGGAAATGACGTGATTTTGGGGATCTAACATTATTTTTAGATTAGATTTTCAGTTAGTATGAATTGTAAAGGGAGAAAGTGGGTTTATATTGTATTTTCCTTCATTTTCTTATACTTTCTTTGTAATCAAACACCAATTTCTTCATCAATCAATGAGAAATTTGCAACTCTTCATGCTTTCTTCTATGGATTCAAGTAGCTAAACTCATCCTTGGATGCAATTGTGAAGATTTACCAAAGATGTTCAAGGTCTTCAATGGAGATATATATACTTCAATGATTTATCTTATGAATTCTTCAAATTCATATCAATTGTGTTGTAAATCTATAGAAAACTTGGATTTATAATCACTTTTGGTAATTTCTATGCACAATTCCTTAATTGGTATAGATATTGCACAAATTATGATTTGCATCTAAGATTCTTAACAATTGATCATCAATTTACATCCAATTGACTATGAATTCTCATTCTTATGATCTAAATCTTTCGAATTAAGGATCCGCGGAGTGATACCTTAATTTGAGTAATCAAATCCTCCATTAAGACATTTGTAGAGAATTGGTAAATTAGATCAATTGTTTCCAAGTCTTTCATTAATCGTTTTCAAATCTAGTTATAATTGCTTCCAACTTTTAGTGTAATTAGCGTACTTTAGTTGTCTACACTCTCTTACCATTCAAACATTTTCGGTTTTATTTGTAGTTAATTCCAATTTGTTAAGTGATTTGCTAATTCACCTCAATTGGTTGGTTGTTTTGTCCTTGTGTATTGCCTATATTGGATTTGATCTCTTGGGAGAATGATACCGGTACTTGCCGGAATTTTACTTCGATTGACACCTGTATACTTTACAGGAAGGTCAAGTCCATTTTACCTTTGAGAGCGATTCAAGTTTTGGTAGTTGACTAAATTGGAGTTTGAAAGAGCCGTCTTGAGCTTGTACGTGCTGTAATGCTTGAAAGTTTGATCCGATCGGTCCGGAGATTGCCTAAGGTGGCAAAATTGAGGTGCTTACAGCCCCAAATATTTTAGAACCTTATATGCTGTAGATAAGGTCCTATGTAATTTTTTTTTTAAATAAAAAAATAGGAACTGTTAAAGAAAGATGGCCAAAAAACAACACACCAGATAATATCAAAAGAAAAAATCGCTAGTTTGACCACAAAGATTTAATATAAGTTTTTAAAATATTAAAAAATATAAAAAGCTTCATTTAAGATTACTGCTTTAGGTCTCTGATTATCATGAGCCAACACTGTACAATGCTTTCTAGCACGGGCCTAGCATTATTCCATAACACATTGCCCTCTATGCTTTTTGAAGGCGTCTCTGCATAGAAGTCATAGCGCAGTTAATCTTAAACTCATCTAGCATGGGGAAGGGGGTCTATTCCACTGACCTAGATATCGATAATATCATTCTTAGTGGTCAAAGCTATATCTAACTAAATTACACTATTTTTTTCCTAGGCTGGTGTTACCCTGCATACGACAGAAAGGGACCAAATAGGTCTACTTTGGAAGATCACTTAATTTCTAGCCTCCAAAATGGTCCATCGTGAAAAAGCCGCCCTACTAAGCATATATGTGATCTTTCGCTTTATGATATATTACTAGCCTCAAAAGGTTAAAGCTGAGAGGAAGAGTTCCACAATGCATATATATCCAGCTCTCCTACGTCCTCCTTTTCGTATAATCTCATTTTACATGGGCAATTATAGTAAAAAAAAACATAACACCAATGGTATATAGAGAAAATATAACACAAACCCTTACATGTAGAGATGCAAATATGGTATTATGGACATAAACATAATGCAAACTAGAGCGATAGAAATATAATACAAACCCTTACGTGTGGAGATGCAAATATCAAATTATAGAGAAAAATAGAATACAAATAAGAAAATAAATGAAGATGAAGAGACTTGTACCCAAGACTTCTCCTAACCTTGGCTCCGGAACAATGTTAAGTCACACTAAACCGAAAAGCTTAGGCTGAAAGCAGTCCAAAAGTGCAAATAAAGCTCTCAAACATAATCTCCTGATTCCATGAGTCCATTTTCACACTGAAACAATATTTGAATGCTCTATTATATACCTCATGCAACATCCAAACCCAGCTCCTGCCGTTTACTTGGACATGCAAAAAAAAGGTGCTCCGCTGTTTCAGCTCTGCATAGCAGATTGGGACATAACATTTCATCGGAACTTGATTTATTATAGAAGTTTAGCCTGTTCGTTTGTTTGTTACGATTTGGGTATAAGCAAGTTGGATAATCTATTTCAGCGTTAAAAATGAGCAAGTATTGCTATTGTATGATATTCATACAGTTTATGCAGGACAATTAAAAATATGTCTTGCTAACATGTGAACGTTAGTTACAGCAATGTTGCGGTAAAATAAAAATAGAGAGTAAAGAAAATCGAAAAATACCTGGGGGCATGGTTCCATCATTATGTATACATTCTCGAAATTTGATGGAAGGAACATGCCGGACTTTTTGAAAATCCTCTCCTTCTAACCCATCTACCACTCGAGCCCTATTGTTAAATGCTTCAGGCATTGCTCTAATTGTCAATTCCTGGAGGGTGGTGACGCATGTCAAACCATCCGGCACCATCTGTAGTCTATGACAATTAAAAATTACTAATGTAGAAAGACTGGGCAAAGCTCCCTTATCCACCCTCCACTCAACCAAGTTGGGCAACTCCCAGAGCTCTAGAAATTTGAGTTGAGGAAAACCTTTTGCAGAACAAACCATTTTATTCCCTACAAATGAGTTCCATCGCAAAGAGAGGCTAATTAAGGACGGCAGCTTCTCCAGTATTGCCATAGGGTCTTCCTCAAGTCCAGATGATCTCAAGGATAACTTGGTGATGCTTGAAGAAAAATGGTGGTATTCTGGCAACTGACTTATTTGTCCATCTATATGTAACCTATGAAGGCGAGGGCACCCTATCAGTTTTCTCAAAACAATCAACCTTTCTTCCATGTGAGAATCAAACTCAAAAATAGAAATGGAAGTGTGCTCCAACCGGCTCTGCTTGAGGTTGAGGTAGTCGATGATCTGTGTGATGTACTCACCTTTCCTCCATAAATTGGCTTGAAACCTTCGGAGATTGGTTAATTTGAAGAGATCCTTGATATCACATGCACGTGCATCAAAGTTTTCTAGTGTCTCCAGTTTGCTGCAACGGCCCAATTGCAATTTACTTGATCTATTAATTGTGTAAGGAAGATATAGGTGTTTCAAATTTTCCATCTTCCATAGCACATTAGGTACCTTCAACCGTGCAACCATCACCCGCAAATCGAGGGTTTGTAAGTATCTCAACCTGCCTAAAGATGATGGCAACTTGGTGAAATATGAACGGCTTAAGTTCAGGTACCTCAAATGGATTTTATTTCCTATTTGCTTGGGAAACTTCACTTTGCCATTGGGAAGCTTAAAGCCTTCAAGATCCAACACTCTAAGCATTTTGAAGTCATTGAAATTGGATTTCAATTGTTGCCAAAATGGAGTACTACAGTGGTTGCCATGGAAGAATATAGTGGACCTTACATGCCAAGCTTCTTCGCGTTCAAGGGGAATGTAGCCTTCAACACTTCCATCCAAATATATGGAAAGTCTGTGTATTTTACTAGCTGATGTTTCCATGGATGAAGAAGAGGAATCCCTCAGCTCGTTTTCTTGTCGAAGGTCAACGATCGTGAGAAAATTTTCCTCTTTTACTTTTGACAAACATAGATCTCGCATAAGCTCATGAAGCTGGCAAGATTTGAACTTTCTATTGGTTGTGGAGTACTCCTCTACTTGCACTTGAACCATGTACCTCTGTGCCAATTCACCCAAGTAGCGTTCTGCCACATCCATCATTGTTTCTTCTTCTTCACGATCCTTTGTGGATATGATACCTTCGGC
This sequence comes from Euryodendron excelsum, assembly GCA_033060915.1. Classification (NCBI taxonomy): domain Eukaryota; kingdom Viridiplantae; phylum Streptophyta; class Magnoliopsida; order Ericales; family Pentaphylacaceae; genus Euryodendron; species Euryodendron excelsum. The sequence goes on along the minus strand of CM065387.1, from coordinate 11,733,436 downwards.
CTCCCACAGGTGATATAATTTCTCTGCAGGTATGGAAAAATCAGCCGGGAAATTACCCAAATAGAGGAAACATGGCTTGCACTGATACGGTAAGTCATTGTAACTCAAAGCCAACACTTCTAACACTCCTCCATTACTTTGTCCACGAAGTTTCCCTTTCCTTAGGTTCAAACTAAGATTTCGACGCACCATCTCCCACTCCCCTAAGGTGTGCCTTTTGAAGAGAACTTCTCCGAGCACAGCAATGGCTAATGGCAAACCGCCACACCTTTTGAGCATTTCCCTCCCAACCTTCTCCATCTTCTCGTCCACTTCAGGGTCTGCCAAAAAAGAAGGAAGAAGAAGTACTAGAAGATTAAAGAAATCAAAATGGAATAAAACATTGCTTCTTGGTCCATTGATGAAATTTTAGACCACACATCTTACAAACTTTAGGTTTTTCAACGAAATAAATAAGCCTGGAATATATATGATTTCATACACCAATCCTATATGTTCATGATATTTTACTCTAAGCCAAGTCATCATTAATATTTTTACTATTATCAGTTTTAATTTAAGTGCACCATTAGTTTAAAGTCTTTTTACACATTCGCTCCCGACACCAAATTGCGACATCTCATTATTTTTTTTTATTTATTCATAAACCCTTCGATTTATATGAATAATTATTCTTTTTTGGAATCTTATCAATAAGGAAAATAAAAAAAATATTTTTCTTTTCCAAACTCTTCCTTCTCTTTGTTAAATAATTATATTAAAATTTATTTATTTTATATATAATCACAAAATTTTTTATTTTGAAAATTTTTTTAAGTAAATTCATCTGAACTTTTAACTTTTATTTTAGGTGATATGTCAACACCTCATTTGGACCCTTGTTTTTTGATTTTAAGTGATGTGTTAACACCTCAAGAAATAATTTAAGTAAAATGAAGAAAGTAACTAGATGTCATAATTTGGACTGAAGTTTAACTCGTTTATATTTTGCTCTTAAATCTGAATTACTTGACCCGACCAGGTGGGTGGCAACGATGTGGGAATGGTGGTGGGTGGTGACGATAGCTATAATGATAGTGGGTTGTGGTGTCGGTGGCAACGGCAGTGGTCGGTTTTGGAGATGACAATAGGTGGTTGCTGAAGGCTGCAACTGCAGTGGCAGCGATAATGAGTGATAGTGGGTGGCAGTGCTGGTGATTGGCAGTAACTGGTGGTGGTGGTTACAGTGGTGATGGGTGGTAGGTGGTGGCCATATAGGTGACGGGTGGTGTCGGCGGCAACGACAGTGGTGGGTGCTAGAGGTGATAGTGGGTGGTGGTGAGTGGCTGCAGCGGCGGTGGACAATGGGTGCGGGTGGGTGGCGGTGGTTGTGACTGGTAGCAATGGGTGGTAGTGGTTGCAGTGGGGATGGGTGGTGGCTGGCGGTGTGATGATGGTTGCAGAGGTGGCTGGTGGGGGTAGTCAGTGAAGAAGGGAGAAGGGAGACAATCTTATGGTTAAACAAAAAAATGAAATTAGTCAACAAAAATACAAATGAAAAAATGAAATTACCGTTTTTTTTTTTTTTTATTTGTAAGTAGCTAATTTTTTTACAATTTAATTATTGACTCAATGGTTCTATGTCCAATTCATTTAAATTCACTTTTAAGTGAGTTTGCATGATGCAATCCAATCTAATCAGTTTATGAGTGGCTGGTTTAAATGGATGAAATTGGGCTGTTCGTGATCGTGGGTTTAGCTTTTAAGCATAAGATTGTCCTAAGATTTGAAAAGGTGAAACATAAAAGTTCAGCTTTGTCCTACTTAACATTTTCACTTATTGATGCATCTATCTAAAGGAACCGCATGACTTGCCAAAAGTACAAAAATACAGAGTCCAAAAAGTAGAAGCAAGATAAAGTTACCGAACCAAAAAAATAAAAAAAATAAAAAGGTTGAACTCAACATAAATATGTCAACGTAAGTCTAGAATGGGGATGATAGATAAAACTAACCTCTATCATCTCTGCATGAGAATGCTTTCTTCGTAAGTAACTCCCAACTTTCTTTTTCATTCATGCATCTTGGTTCACGGAGGAAGATCCTTCGATCCACGTGCAAAGCCACGTCTCTGTTGCGAGTTGTGAGTAATATTTTGCTACCACTAGTCATTATTTTCTTACCTCCAGTCTTTTTATTTGGAAAAGCAGGCCTTAAAATATCCCAAGCATCAGTTGAGCAAATGTCATCAAGAACGACAAGGCAGTCTTTCTGGTTCTGAACTTCAAAGAGCATCTCAACTAGCTCTTCCTTTCTCATATTCAAGATCTGGTCCCTCTCCTCTGGAATAAGTTTTACTAGTATCCTCTGATAAACATCTTCTTCTTGGAATTGGCTTGATACCCAAACCCAAGCAAATGCATCGAAATTATGCCGAACAACTTTGTGATTGAAAACCTTCCGCGCAAGTGTGGTCTTTCCCAATCCGCCCATACCAGCGATAGAAACAGCTCGGCATTGATGATCTTCATCGTTGACCAAACGAGCCACTAGTTCCTTTATGTCATCTTCCATACCAACAAAATCTTCTTCTTCGACATGGGAGTAAGACTGCCTCAACAATCGTAGTTTCTCACACCCAGAATTAGAGCTTTCTCCTTCCCTTAAAACTTTTGTGCAGTATTTTTGTAAACGTGCAGAGAGATCAGTTACTTTGCAAGTTATGGTGATGATTTCAGATCCAACCTTATGGAGGGTTATACAATCTTTGAGGCTGCACCAAAAACTTCTTTGCATCCTCCGGGATGCAACTTTGAAGGCGTAATTCTCAACCGCATCTTCCCTGATTTCTGAAATACACCCGCATTCTTTTTCCTCTTCTTCTAGCCTTGGATCTGCATCTTTTAACAAGCACAGCATGTGGCTTAGCTCTGCCTGAATTTCCTCGACTTTGCCCCTCACCCCATACAAGAATTTTCCTTCTGCAATCAGAAAATTACTAACGCTTTGTAGAACAAAATAGACACAAGGAAATACCATTTTCTCTCCGTGGAATGGAAGCATGGCAAGGAGTGTTGGTCGTTCCTTTGTTAGATATCTTTGTGTGAATGGTCGAGCCTAGACACTTGAGGTGCAAAGCTCATGCAGAGAACCGGAGAGGATTGTGGCTGAGAAGGGAGGGAGTGAGGGAGTAGAGAAGAGATGGACTAGCGCCGATAGAGCAGCCCCAAGTCTATGAATTGAAGCAAATATGGAGATAAAATGAGAGAAAAAGAAGGATAGAGAAAATGAGAGAGAAGGCTGTAAATGGTTCTGAGTGATTGAGGTGGAGCAAGAAGTGAGATAGATTTATACAGACAAGTTCACATGTAAAGGGTAGCCAACAAGTGCCATAACCTTCCTTCGTCTCATTGTCTTTTCATTAGGCGGAGGCTGATGGCATGAGCATGGCGTAATCGTAATGGTCATAGCGCCTATCAAACATCAACCTTCATGGAGACCTGTGGGTGAATATATGTCTATACGGGAAAATACTATTTTACCAGAAAATTTTTAGAGAAAATCCCTCTAAAATGACGTGACAGTGACATCTTTATAATTAAGAGCCACCATGATAGGTGTAATATTTTTTATTGAATGACTCTTATTTAACCATATCATTCTGATAATAAACTCTGTATAAATTTTTTTGTTTATATACCATTGCCCGGGCATATATGTACATATGAAAAATGATATTTATACATAAATTTTTACCAAAATGATGTTATAGTAGCAGTTTTTTAATTATTATAGTAGGTTTCTTGTTTTAAGTGAAAAATTTTTATTAAGACATATTATTCTTTGTGAGAATTCAATATGAATTTTGTGTTAGTATAACATTACCCTATATAGTATATGTATTATATATATATAAATATATATGTGGTGATAAATCTGGGATGAGTTTTGCTGTGGTTATTTCTGTACAGTTAGCGCGACGTCACTTGATTTTATGCTGCTACTTATTTTGTTTTTACAAATCAGAACCTACCATTATATAGAACTTCATATGATGTGTTACTCTTAAAAATTTTAGTTTGATCTGAACAACTTTAACCATTTGATTCTTTAAACATTTCTGAAATAATTTTGAAATTATTCTGACCATTTAAAGACTTTAAACTAATGATATATGTATAATGATCTCTATAGTAACATTTATCATGTAACGGTTTCGCTTTTTTCTCTAAATATTAAATTGCATTATTAGAAAGTGATAGCAATATAGTGACTGTATACAAATAACAGCAGCAAAACTCATCCCGATAAAACCATGTGGTAGGTGACAAGGTATGACCATCTATGCACTTCATGATATGCAAATAATTGTACATTAATACTTATTATAATTAGCATAAGCATCTTCAAAGCCTTTGTGGGCATCGCTTCTGGTAAACAACAAAAGCCATTAAGTTGCATGATCTCACTTCAATTACTGTTGTACTTTGCTAAATTGTTGGTTAATCATTTGGCATCAGTTGACCTTAAATTAAATAGTTAAAGTAGGATTAGGAGATTGTAAAACATCAAGAAATGGAGAAAATATTTAATGTAGCGGTGACACATTTTGTTAATGTGATATTACATGCATTTAGCATGATTTAATTGGCTTGTGATACCATATTAACAAGATGACATAACATCACCGTTGTATTGAATATTTTTTTTAAAAACTGGTCAAAAGTTTTAATCAAGTTCTATATTGAAATTGAATGTTCTGATATTGATTTTAAATTCTACCTTGTTTATTTAATTCAATTCTTCAGAAGTTTTTCCCTAAAGACCAGCTCAAGCACCTCCACCCACTTCTCTTGCTCTGAATTTGAAACTTGAGTACCAAAGTTTCAGTTTATCTTTCTTTAACTGTTAACAAGACAGTTCTCTTTTATCTATTACATTTCCAAGACATTGTATGACTTTGTTCGTAAGTTACCACCGACTCCCATATTTTTTAAGGTTGCTTCTGTTCGTATATCTGTATGGAAGTTTCATAACTTTTTAATTTTCTATATATTTTATTCGCCGTTAGATATTTATTAATTCATAATTTTTTTGGCCATTTGTTTCGTATTATTTATTTGTGACCAGTTATATGTAATATAAGACTTTTATTATATTTATATGGCCAATTTCGTTGTCTTGACTGTTGGTCTTGTGGGTTTATCCGAAAGATCTATTTCATCTATAACCATGGGGTGTATATATAAATATACCTAGTAACAGCTTTGATAGAGAGGAAAAATGGAGAAGATTATTCTTTATACAAAAGTTTTATCGTCACTTGTATTCCCTTTTCCTTCTAATTTTATACATACTTCTATATTATTGTTTTATAGGTAACCACAACTAAGATGGTTTATCTTCTCCCAGTCAACATGACACTTGAGTAGAGCGGTTTATGAGTACTTTGATTAAATTTTGACACCGTTGATGTCTGCTAAAACTTTCACGTAGGGACATACAACGATTTTAAGACAGTAACTTTGTCGTGCCTCACATCCTCATAGACTAGACTATTCTAATATTTACTTTGTATCTTATATGATGTTTTAATTGAATTGTCATGCTAATATATTAATGGATGATTAATTCTTGTTATGTAACGTATATTCTGTGATTTCAGACCAACAGCTTCTTCCTCACACTTGGTAAATCCTTAAGCCTTCCTCCTTTTACTAAGACTACATATTATTCCTGTAAACAATAGATAATATAAAGTATATGTGCAATGATTTGAAATTCAGAGATTAATGTACTCTAGCAATTTAATGTACAGCAGGGTTTGGTTTTGGTTTTTTTTTTTGGAGGTCATAGAAGAATAATTCTGTTGTGTATAGAATATACTCCCTTGAATATTATATTTTTCCATCTTAATTCAACAATGGTAACTTGCATTGCTTGTCATTTCGAGATTTTCTTTAATTTGATTCACAACTGTCATGCATTTTATTATGCCCATAATACTTCAATTTCCACCTTGATAATTGGTTAGCTCACACAAGGACGACAGGGGCATAACTGTGGAATTAACGGAAACTTATCACTGTTACAAGCGTAATCGTGTGTGTGCGCGCGCGAGAGAGAGAGAGAGAGAGACGTGCACGTCAATGGTTTTAAAGAAAAATGTTATTCTTTCAGAATTTTTATACAAAATTTTACTCTTGAATGATATGGTAATGACAGTTTTATAATTACCAGGCATCTTGATGGATTCTTGGTTGTAAAGTGATAGACCCCAACTTAGACACATTATTTTGGTAATAAATTATGTATAAATTTTTTAATTGTATAGCATTACTCAATTATAAAATGTTGGTCTAGAAAAATATAAGTAATGTAAGAGTCTTCCTATATAAATATTTGGAAAGAATTTTAATCTAAAAGAATTAAAAATGCCATAACATTATATTCTAACTATTTGAATATTTATTTACTTTCCTTATGCATATGGAATAGCATGATTTAAAAAATTTAATGTATTAGCATATTGACGAAAGACTAGATTATTATATTACAGTAAATAAGTCGATTATTACTTAACATGTTTATCTTTATATCTTATAAATTTGAAACTGAAAAAACAATTGAGTTAAAGACTTTGAAACTCAAAGATGAAACGACCTGTTGTTTTAATTTATACAATAAACAATACCAAACATACAGACACAAACTATATATGTATATATAAGTCCACCAAACCAACAAGGCAGAGTTATTTTTATTCCTTAAATCCGTTTATATTTATATAACATAATAAAACTAACAAACGGTAGATTGCAGATGCTGACAGGAAAGGAACAAATATGTTATTCTTAATCAATGTCACAACATTGCCATGCCTATCCTTTTACCTTAAAAAATAATAATAGTAATAAATACTAATTAGGATCTGTAGTACGTGTCATATCTTGCGTACGTTTACCTTCATATTACATGATATTTATTTAGTTAGGAGTAGGATGCTGACAAGAATGAATAAAAAAAAAATACAAAAATAGACTAGGATATGTCATTCCCACCTCTTGCAATTTTCTTGGTCCTCTCCATGCTTAGTGGATATGCCAAGTGGATCCAGCGAATGCGTTCGGGACTCACGGCGTTATAAGAGGAAAGGAGGATGACTCGGTGAGGATCCCAAAATCCTTCACAATTATATATTTTATATTAAGTGGGAAGTTAGTTTCTCCTACTGGTTGTCATGTAAGAGAGTAACAGCATAGGCAGCACACTATCATAGGAACCAAAATTTTAGTATTAGGATTTTGCCAATAGCAATTAGAGTCGCAATATTCTCAGGTTCAGCATTTTTTTTTTTTTGAAAAAATTAATATTTGGGTAGATAAAAAGAAGTTTCATTCATAAAATGCTATGTAAAAAATGAGGTTTAGTCACGCTCTCCAATTATACTATCACAATACCATATATACTTAGCTTGGAGTTAGCGCGGCATATTTTATGTGTGTGTTATGTTTTAATCTAATATTAAAAAATTGTTGTGTATTAAAAGAAATTAGTAAAAAATTGCTAATATTCAACCGCCAAATTTATATTTGTGACTGGGATATTTACTACTTGTTTCTAAATCTTAATTTTTGTGGGAGCCATTTCATGGTTAAATTTCATTTCCAAATTTCTTTTTCTTGCCAAAACGCTATTTATTTGCTTTTGCCAAGGTTTAGCATGAGTTACCTCTAGTGGTTGTATAAGAATATCCCATATGTCTTATATTAAAGTCAGAAGTTTCGCCCAACGGTTGCCGGCCGGCTTGACAGCTTATTCTTGTCTCCTTTTCTTTTTTGTTTTTAATTTTTTGTAGGTATATATCGATCTCGCTTTCGCTCTCTTTCTTCTCCTACTGATGTGAACTAAATTATTAAAAACTAAATTAATTTGTCTAATAAGGTTATTAGACAAGGGACCCCACTTTTATTTCGTGACAACAGTAAGAAGACATTTTGGTTCTTTTAGTTTTTTTTTTTTCAATTATTCAGTACTTTGGGAGTATTAGGTGTTCTTACTCTTCTTCATATCAGAGGTGAGTTCTGCACCTCCTGAGTGGAAGTAGTAGGGGACTACCATTCTGTAATTAAGATGTGAAGCAATAATGATATGATACTATTGATGCATTGGATAATCTTTCTATTTTTATATGTTCACTAGCTACCTACCTAGCATGCAACCTAGTACCCATTACGAAATTGCAATATAAAAGAAGAGTGCAAAAGAAATCTATAAATTACTCACATAAACAATAGCAGTAGCACTAAAGTCAATCTAAAGCAATTGACTGGAAAATAAGCAAACAAATTAAAAGACAAGTGAATGTAAATAAAGATACTAGACCATAATATTCATAAGGAAAGAACTGATACCTAATGCAACGACTACAATATTTTCCTGAGAAAAAAATGTGTTTGTTTCTAAGAAATGCTGACAACAATCAATTCAGGGCGACATTACTATGTAGACAAGTGTTGAGGGACTTACTTTTTAGTTTTAGTGGGCTGAGGCCTAAGACTGTCTTTTGCAGAACCAGACTTCACATCCGTAGTAAAATTTCCCTGCATCACAAATGGTTGGTTTTAACATTAAACATAGGAACAGAAAATAACCATTTTTAACATAACAAGATTTATTGGTTGTATCCCTAATCACAAGTTAGCGGGAAACGAACAACATATTTTTCTACAACACTTGGACCATAGAAATGTAACTAACTTAGTTGAAATTAAAGGTAAGAGAAAAATGAATCAGCAAATAGGATTTCATATTTATAGAAATGGAACCCCAAACAAACAGGATCTAAGATTAACAATTACCAGCACAGCTAAACCATGCTTAATATTCCTTGTAGTACTTTACTTTGAAAAACACTGTATATCTACATGTGTATATTAGGAATTCGTGCCACAACTCTTAAGTCTTAACACACAGATTAACAATTACCAGCACCAACAAAATAAATTTTACTACAGCTAATTGCAGGTAATAGTTGCTGCAATAATAGAGAAGATTAACTCTTTGTGATAGCATTTCCTTTAGCAAGTCAATCTTTCCCTATTCCTCCATTTGCAACAATACCAAAGGAATCTCAGAGTATTCAAATATATTTAGCTTATACACGGCAGATACACACTCCCATTTTGTAGAAAAATGAAAGAAATGAAACTCTTTCTATGGTCATACTATGATGCAATAAAAACATAAAAACAGACTGGCTCAGGAAAAGAAAATAAAGACAAAAGTGAAAACATTAATCCTCTGTTTGGAACTCAAATTTTTGGTTGAAAAAAAAATGTAAAGAAAAAGAGAACAAAATGAATGAGTATTTTTGTTTTCTTTTCTCTTACATTTTTCTTTTTCTTTACTTTTTCAAGTGAAAATCCAGATTCTAAACAAAGCATAAAGGAAAAAGCAAAAGTTAGAGAACAGTTGCACTGAAAAATGTTAACTAAAAGCTACTATCAGGGCTTGTCTCCATATTATTAGAGTGAGCAATATTTAACCAAATCTCTAATTAGTTATATAATTTTTGATTTTCTACCAGACATTAAATGGTCAAAAAATAAGTGTAAAGTGCTTGAATTCAGCTGTAGACCAATTAAAACCAACGACAGTCATGGAAAAATAAAAGTAAAGATTAAATATTAAATGACCCGTTATAGAACTTAATTTATCTTAGCCGAACAAAGCCTTGAATCTCACTATATGTGGGTGCAACTGCAAAATTTCTTCCAAAATTAAAACTCTATATAGAGTCCACTCTTTTTTTTTTTTTTTTGACAAGTGAAAAAAATATATTAATGCAAAAGGTATACATCAAGGGCTAGGCTATGCAGTAGAGGAAATTTCCAGAACTACAAAAGCCTAACCAAAATGGTCCTTACAGCAGCAGCCATCAATTGTTGGTGAAACACTATCAACAACATAACATTACACTACTGCACTAACAGATCACCCTATTCAAAAAGAAATAAAAACTAGCACCTCATCTCCCTTACCCCTTGAAACGAATAAATAGCATCATTGACAGAAAATTTTACCCCAGAATTTTCAGCTTTAACCCACAAAACTGCCTAAATCTTTATGTTTTCCAGAACCTCTTCCCATATGATGACTTCTTGATTAAACACAATGTTATTTCTGGCCCTCCATATGTGCCATATAACTGCTACAAACAAGGCTTCCCATAGCTTTTGACCAATGTGCTTAAAGTCATTATCTCTCCACCATAGCAAATGGGAGAACAAAGAATTCAATCTAATCCATTCCAACCCCCACCATCTGATGATATCACACCATATTTTCCATGATACAGAGCATTTGAGCAGCAAGTGATTAGTATCTTCATCAGCCTGATTACACAAAGGGCGTTCAAATCCACTACCTTGAAGCAAACATTTCCTTTTGCTTAGCATCACCTTTGTCTTGATTCTATTTTGTAAAGCAAGCCAACCAAATATTTGGATTTTGATAGGAGCATTGTATTTCCATATCACATTCAGCAAAGATGGTTCCAAATTGTTCTGATCAATTATATTCTTGCAACAAGATTTTACTGAAAATATGCCATCTTTTTCTAGTTTCCATAGAAGCTTGTCTTCCTTTTGTTCTTCCTGCTCCACCATGTTGGAAAGTTTCCTATGATCCTCTTCCTCCCAAGCTCTCAGCTGCCTCCTATACTATATGTTCAAGTGTCCTCTGTTATGTTTTAATTTAGTAATGAAAGCAAATTTCTAATCTGATAGCTCATATAATATGGGGAAAATTTCGCAAAGAGGTCTCTCACCTATCCATTTATCCTTCCAAAAACTGGTAATCTTTCCATCCCTTACCTTTATTTCAATGTTATTTGAAAACACTGCCTCATCCATGCCTACTTTCATGATATCTAACCAAATCCTTGAGTGAGATTTCACACCATTATTCTCAGGAAATCATCTTTCTTCTTGATATCTATAATTCTGACATACTACTTTTCTCCATAAAGCTCCCCTCTCTCTAGCATACCTCCACCACCATTTTGCCAATAAAACTGAATTCAAAGCGTTAATAAGAATGGCCCTCAATCCTCCTTTAATTTTACTTCTTATGATTTTATTCCAGCACACATTATGAATTTTCCTTTTGGCATCCACTCCCCCCAATAAAAAATTTCTTTGAATCTTTTCAATACTTTTACTAACTTCCTTTGGAACCTTAAACAGAGACATATAATACACTGGTAAATTTGACAAAGTTCCTTTAATTAAGGTGAGCCTTCCCACCTATCGAGAGCTATTTCCTCTTCTAATTTGCCAGTCTATCTTTAATTTTTTTTTATCACTTCTTCCCAAGACTTGACCATCATTGGATTTGCTCCAACTGTAAGCCGCAAATAGCTTATAGGAAGTGGTTGTATTTTGCATCTGAATATCAAGGCAATATCCTTAAGAAAATGTGAATCCACCCCTACTCCAGTCACAGCACTCTTCTAATAATTGATCTTTAAACCTGACATTAGTTCAAAGCACCTGAGAATTCTCCTCAGATTCAGTAATTCCTGCTTATCTGCTTCACAGAAGATGATTGTATCATCTGCAAATTGTGTTTAATGTTTAATCTGGGGAAGTTGCAGGGCCAGAAATAATGTCAGGTAATGATTGTAGAAAGGGGTAGAGTATAACTGCTTATCTGCTTCACAGAAGATGATTGTAGCATCTAATTCCTCCCTCAAATACAACTTCCCCAGATTACTTTTCAACTCCCTCAGGTCCTTTAAATCTCCTTTTTTTAGGCCTTGCAATTCCCCTTGAGAATCTCTTCTTTGAATTTCAGTTTCCAATGCTTTTATTTTTTCTTTCCAATCAATAATCCCAGTAGCTTTCCATTCTCTGATCTTCTTTTTTAACTCACTCAGCTTCTTTACCAAAACAAAACCCCCCCACCCTTGAATCTTCAGCTCATTCCATTATTTGTCAATCATTCTAGAGAACTCTTTTAACTTGTACCATGATTCAAAAATCTTAAATGGTTTTGGCCTCCAGTTCTTCACTTCATCACTTAATAATGCAGCACAGTGATCAGAAAATATCCTTTATAAACCCACTGATTACAATTGAACTTAGAATTCCACTCTGGACACACCAACCCACAACTTTGTGATTGCTTCCTCTCATACTAATAGCATCTCTTACATTTGTAATTGCTCCTAGATCAATTAAACCAAGTTAGAGAAAGTAAAGAACAATTACAAGGATTAAGCACTAATCCAACACGGTTTGAAACGGGAAGTATATTGGAAAATCCATCATTGTTAAGGAAAAATAAAAGACAAACCCAAAATAGAAAAGAACACTGGAAACAATGGAATCAGTACCCACTTATTTTATCATATAAGTAAATTGGAAGGCAACCAGCTATAGCACTGTTCAGTTAGACTCCAAACTGCATACAATTTTGGATTTCAATTGTTAAAATGCAAAAGGTAATGAAGAATGGAGGCCTATACTTGGAAGCTTAATAAATTTATTGTATAAAAAAATATCTGTAATACACCAAGTGTGCCTTTCAACGATTTTGCATATCAAGACTAACAATCTCACGTGGTCTCGAGCAATTCAGTTTGTTAGCCCAAAAAAGGAACCGAGAGGGGGTGAATTGGGATTTAAAATATTTATAGCAATAATCATTGATTAATGATGAATGAATAATGAAATATTAACACAATGCAAGGTATATATATGCAAGCAAATTATGATGATGCAGTGAATGAAAAATAGAGCATAAAAGAAAGAGACAACAAAGATTTAAAGAGGTTTGGCCCAATCATTTGTCTAAGTCCTCTATTCCTCAATCGTCTCGAAGGCATTCTTCACTATATACAAACCCTTATATAGTTTGCTAGTTGCTCAGTGCCCAACTCACTCTTTTTACAAGAGTTCTACCCGAACACTCAACCTCGAGTGATGTTGTCCAAGTTCACTCAATCTTACAAATGTATTATATAAGCTACACTCAAGCTCACAAGGTTTACAATCTCATCCAAGTATGATACAAGAATTTGTTACAAAGGATAAACTCTCCAAAGAGTAGATAAAGCAAATTTCAGCTCACACAAGAACCACACCCCCCCCCCCCCGCCTAAAGAATAAAAATAGAGTATAAGATGTAATCAATGAATCCTCATGTCTAGCTCTTGATATTGTGTTCTTTAACCATATAAATGAGTTGGGGATTATCTACATATAGCCCTCAGTCGATTATACCCGTTAGGGAAACATTTGGAGTAAAATATTATAGATTTTGACTTTCTCGGAAATTTAAATTTTCTAACCGTTGGAGCCAGATTGTCAGCAATCAGCTTTATGGTATCGACCATTTCTGAGTCATTTCGTAAATCAATCTTCGATGATGTCAACAAGTTCAGCACGATGTCGACCATCCTGTAGCACTATTAACTTTGATAGCTCATTGACTTCAGATTGTCAACCATCACTTGAAGGTATTGACAATCTAATCGACAGATCGCAACTATGCATTTATTCAATATTGTCGACCATCACTTCAAGGTGTTGGCAATCTGATTGAATTTCCAAATCTAACTTCTGAAGGTGTCAACTATTTTGAAATGTGTTAACCATGGCTTTGGACATAAACAGAGAATACCTTTACTACGAGCAAGGTCTCAACCATTTACTTTGCTTTTAAGAATCAAGGGTCTTATTCAGGTTGTTGACCATTGTTGAAAGTGTCGACAATATCTTCCAGCTGCTTCAATAAGAATCTTCAAGGTGTCAACCATTGAGTAGGGTGTCGACACTTCTACCTATAATTCTGCTTGAAATTATTTGTTGAGTCAACACTTCTGTTTGCTCTTCAATATTCAAATATGAGTTCCATGGGATCTTGAAACTCTTCAAAATGATCTTCCTTGAATGCTTGAATCTCAGAATATGTTCTTAAATCTTTTTATAGAATTCAATCTAATGATATTCCTTAAATGCTTGAATCTCGGAATATGTTCTTGAATCTTTTTATAGAATTCAATCTATATGAAATAGAACTAACTTATAAGATTCTTTTATTAATCTTCATGCTTCCAAAAAGTCAACAAGTCACCATGATAGAATTCCAGAGCTTATATCCTTCTTTTCAATACTTGTTAAACTTTTTGAATAGCTTTAATCTCTTCGAGAATAAGATTATCTAAGTAATCTTCTTGCTAGGTACGCAACCAATCAACTCAATCATTTTCTTATTATCAAATGATTATAATCTAATCTGTACATTCAATTGAAATCATTAGATAACAACCACATGATTTTGTTATCATCAAAATCAACATGGGGATCAACCTTGAGTTAACAATCTCTCCCTTTTTTATGATGACAAAACCTCGAAAATATATATAATTAAGCTCAATATAAGTGAAGCACATATGATAAGAAAATTAAAGAATTTAAAGCAACATGCGTCTTTTAAGGCTTCCCCTTACTATTTCAGATTAAGGATACTCCTTACACATAATATTTCTCCCTTATGAAAGATAAAATAACTTAAACTTAAGTGTCAAGTATTTCTCCTTAGGATTTCTTCCAGTTTTTATATATTTTTTTATAGAATATCTCTCCCCCTTTTTGTCAATTAGTCAAAAAGGATTTAAAAAAAAAAAATTAGAATGTAATTTTAGAATAGCAAACTTTCATGCATATTCAAGATTTTCTCTTCTATATAAACATTAATCCAAAAGATTTAAGATTTACTCTTCCATGTAATTTTAGAACATCAAACATTTAAGGCATCAATCCAAAAAAAATGATAAACATCCAAACATATATTAGCATGCATAACATAAGTGACAAACATTCCATATTCAAAAAATTTTACAATAAGATTATAACCCATGCAATTAGAAAATTTAAATGTAATAAAAATGCAATGCTGATGCAAATCATGTAAATGAGGATTTGGTAATATTAACTAGATCTTTGGAAAGTTTAGAAGTTAAGGTTTTTTGTCTAAGAGAATATTCATGGGATGTTTCAGGAGTATAAGATTGACAAGTTTGAGTAGGATTGGCTGGTTGAATTTCAGCAAGTGGCTCATCATCAAGGGTAACAATCTCAATGTTAGAGGATGAAGTGTTTTCTTTTTTTTTTCTTCTTCTTTTTCATATGAACTGTTGCTTGAGTCCATGTGGAGTGTAATCCGTTGAAAAGGCTCTTCCAATCTCCTCTTTTTCTTTGTTACTGGTAGCCACAATCTTTTTGTTTAGAAGTAAGCATTTACTCTTTATATTCCTTCATCATACCCATTTAGGACATCTACTTATCCATTTTCAGAAGATGTTATCCTGAGAAGAGTTTACTTTGCAACTTTTGAAATCTCTTCTCTTGCTTCAAAAGTTTCTCCCTTGATAGGAGTATCCTCCCCCATAAAATGATATCCAGTTCTTGTTTTTTCTTGCTTCAAAACCCAAACTCTTCTTTCTTCACTCAACTAATATCTCATTCTCTTCATAGTAGACTGATTATATTCATCAGTCTTTGATATCACTTTTTTTTTTCACTTCTTTTTTCAAAAATCTTCTTTAAAGATCTAGGTCAAGAGTGTTCCATAGGGCAAGCGAGTGAGTTTCTTCTTATTTTTAGCCATATGGATCGATATATATGTATGTTGTTAAAGTAACTTTGGTCTCAATCAGATAAGCCCAAATGAAGAGCAGTTTAGCATCAGTTATCTTCAAATGTGATCCATCTTCCTTTGATAACTTTTCTAGAGAAGTATTTCAAGTTGCAAATATCTTCTCAAAATATAGATCATTTTCTAGCCAATCATTTTCTTTTTCAATGACTTATTTTTCTTTTATCTGCTTTGCAGCCTTTGAGGATTCATCCTTTCCTTTTCTCTTATTGCTTCTCATTTCTAATATATCACATCTTTTAATTCCCTCTTCAAAACTTTCTCCTTGACTTCTTTCATCTTTGTGAGAGATTTGCGTAGACAATGGTTGATTTGAAAATTTTTAATAGATAGAATGAAAGGCAAAAGTCATTCTTGGTATTTGAAAATACAACTAATAAAGATTAGTTAACAACGGGAATTGAAATCTATGTATAATATATGCACATGACAATGTGTCAACACTAGTATCAAAGGTGTTGACACTATTTTCAAACATTTTTTAATCTATTTCCAAATTGTTGACACTATAAAACTGTTTGTCGACATATTGCTTCCAGAAAGCAAATCACCTTTTTCAAGTAAAATAACATTGACACTTTGAGTATACAGTCGATATTATTATGCAAAACAAAAAAATTTTAAAACAATATTGTCAACACAAGTGAATATGGTCGACACTTCTTTGTTAAAAATCAACTTTTGTAAAACAACTATTTGCACATCTTTTGACATAGTGTTGACACTCAGTTTGCCCAAACATGAAATGTATGCACATAATCAATGCAAATAAGATTCAAACACATATATGAACATGTCAATATGAAATACATAACATATATATCATCAAAATTAATCAAATTAAAGGATTGCACATATTTAACTCTCTTAACAGTCAATATGTATGATTCTTTAAGAATGGCTTCAAATTAACACATATACACACATTAACATAATATATGATTTACTTGCAGTTAAGTAAAGAAAACAACCATTCATTTTCCTACAAATTTTATTATCAAGAGGAGTACCTTTCTCATCACTCAACTTAGTTGATGTGGCCATAGGATTGCTACATAGCTTTAAGTTTCTCAAATCAAACCTTTTATGTAGGTCTCTGATGCACTTGGCGTTGATTTTATAAGCATTTCTTCCTTTGATTGTAATGCCAATGATATTATCACCGAAAGTCACCAAGCTTCCATTCTTTGATGTGAAAAAGGTGAATTAAATCTTATTTTCAATTAATGTACATTGAGCAGCCACTGTCCAAGTACCAAAAAAATCTTTCTTTTTCATGGATTGTAGGCAAATCTATAATGAAAACAACTCAAGTCTTGTTCTTTGGTACCTGATTGTACTCTAAAAGTGTAATCTACATGTATTAATTAGATAATTGTTAGTTTTATATTATGTTTAATTATGCTAATTCTAATCCTAATTCGTACTAACTTCGGTTTGTGTTTATTTTTAGAAATCCTAGCTAAAAAGGAATTAATTAGCGCTGAAACAGAATAGGTGTTCGAAGGGCGTTCAAATGGTATACAGAAGCGTTCGAACGGTACATCAAACAGTCTCACGTCAAATTCAGGTTCGAAGACCGTTCGATAGATTCAGAGAGTTGGTTTTCCCGTTCGAAGTAGCATTCGAACAATCGTCTGTGGCGTTCAAACGGTGGCCCAAGCGTTTGAATGGTTTTGAGCTTAAATGCAATGATTTCGAATGCAATTTAATCATAGGTTTCAAGAGGTTGATGTCAAGGTACAAGCTGCTAAAGCTGTGGTACAAGCTGCTGAAGCACGTAGAGCTGAAACTTTGAAAGCCCATATCTCACTAACCAGAAAGGCTATTTAGGCCATCAATATGTCGATTTTATATAACTTTTCGAGACCTACAACTTTCGTGACGGGACCCAGCCCATCTGAGCACTCAGTGGGAACCATCCATACGACTGACGATAGGATTTATAGATTAACTCACTTTTTAGTTGGAGAGAGATTAGTAGGTAGTGGAATAGATTTAGGCTTTTTACGTTTTTGAAGGATTCTAGGGTTGACATTTTTCTAGGGCTTTAAGAGTAGATTAGAGTAGTTTATTCATAGTTTTCATTCAGTTTTCAATTCCTGTAATCAGATTACTCAGTCTTTCAATATATTTTCAATACAATTTTGTTACTCAATCTTTCAATATATTTTTAATGCAACTTTATGTATCTATGATTATGATGAGTAGCTAGATTTCATCTTGGGATCAATTGTAAAGATTAATTAAAGATCTTGGATGAACGAAGGAGATATGTTCTTGGTTTTAAAGTTAAATCTTCTAGTTTTTCTCTCTTCATCTTCTTCGTTCTAGAACTTTCAAAAACCTGGACGTTTGATTATGTTCGGCAACATTTATGTGTGAATCTATATTCAGTATATGCGCTGCACGAATCGATGGTACTCGTCATTGATTTTAACAACCCGATTTATTCTAGAAGTTGAAGTTTTGAAGACCTCTTGGTTTTATCGCTAAATCTTCTGAATTCAAGACTTGCGACGTAGTCGAAGGATTTGAGTTATTAAATTATCTCCTTTGGAATTTCAAGAGATGCAATTGATTGGCTCAATTGAGGCTAGGACTTTTTCTTTATTTTTTAGTTTAAATTAGACAATAAATCTTTTCTCAACCTAAAATCAGATTTTTGTTTATTAGAGTGTTTTTCCTAAGATTTTTTGATTCACGATAAGTTTTTCTATTTACGTAAACCATCTTCCCTGTGGGATCGACTTCGTACTTATGAGAAATTATTACTACATCGCGGCCGTGCACTTACGGTTAAGTATCACCTTTTTAGGGAGCGATCAAGTTTTTGGCGCCGTTGTCGAGGAAGCTGCGTTCTACGTTGGTGGACGAGCCTTGGAGATTCTATTTTGGAGGAAGTACTTCACCATCATTCTACAAACATCATGAAACTCAATAGCTCTTTTGGGTAACTTCGTTCCATCTTTTATTTTTGAGCACTTATTTTTGTTTTTTTTTGGGTTACATTGGGTTTGTGCATCATTGTTGTGGGATTGGGAGGATAAGCTATTTTCATATATTTGTTGGTTGGTCTTGCATACATCTTAATTATGGATTATCCTTGGAATTTTATTGCTACAAGTCCTGATTCATACACGGCACAACCACAAGACT
This sequence comes from Euryodendron excelsum, assembly GCA_033060915.1. Taxonomy (NCBI): domain Eukaryota; kingdom Viridiplantae; phylum Streptophyta; class Magnoliopsida; order Ericales; family Pentaphylacaceae; genus Euryodendron; species Euryodendron excelsum. Next base: position 11,714,572 of record CM065387.1, on the reverse strand, counting down.
ATTATCCACCTCCAAACTATTCAGAGTGGAGCTCTCAAGTTTCACCATACACTTCTTATGAACAACCACCACAACAACCGTACTACCATGCACCACCTTCGTTTTCACCATATGCTTATGATTCATGATTGCACTGTTAGAGTATAATCAGTACCCACATCATCTTGAGTCCTTGGAGGTTAGTAATCAAAGTACATTTTGGACTCCACTCCTTAGCATTCTTGCTAGGAGCAATCAACCAACATTCATTAGCATAATGACCATGTCTTTGGCAATAAAAACATCTAGTTTTAGAAACATTTGAAGGTGCAAAGAAGTTTTTGTAAGACTTTTTCTTTATAAAAGGATTATACCAATACCACCCTTATCAAAAGTGCACCTCTGTTTTTTCAAAATTGTGTCAAGATTTTCTCTTCCTTTTCCAAATATTTCCAAAGAATTATTCAAATACTTGACTTTTTATTTTAAAGAAATATTCTCATTTTTCAAAAAATCATTTTCATAAATCAAAAGCTCATTTTCTCTAACCATTTTCTCTTAAATACTATTTTTTATTCCAGATTTTTTAAACTCAAACAATAAATCATTAAAAGCATCATGTAATTCTTCAAAAGAAAATTCAGTTGTTACCTCGTTTTCTTCTTCATCTTCATGAGCCATTAGGCATAGATTGGCTACTTCTTCAATTTTAGATTTTTCATCTAAACTGAGGCTTTCTATGTCACTCCATGTTGCAGCTGTTGGCCCAAGAAGGCAACCCAAGAGGGGGGGTGAATTGGATTTTATAGAATTTATAACAAAAATTGTAACTAAAAACAGTTTATGTATTTTAACAACAATTAATCAAAGTATATATATTAAGCTGGTGAAGTATATATCAATGTATATATTTAAGCAAGCATGTATAGTGTACAAATAAGCAAAACAGAAGCAGAAGAGATTTATAAAAGCTTTCGAAGGGATTTCACTATGTAACACTATTTACACAGCTGTTGGTTTTGTCACAAGTGCCCAACTCACTCTTATAAAAGCTTCTTTCCAAGCTTTCAAAACCCAAGAGATTTTGTCCAAGCTTCTTTCAAACTTACAAGTGATTTTGTCTAAGCTTCACTCAAACTTACAGGTGTTTTTTACCCAAGAATACTCAAACTTACAGGTTTACAAATCCACCCAAGTGAAATGAATAAAGATTATATAATGGGTAACTCTCCTAATTAGTATATGAACAAATACAACTCAATAAATAACCTTAAACACTCAACAAAAATATGTGGCAGTGAGGCACAAGAGATTTTTTGCTTCAAGCTCTTGATATCAATGATATAATCACTCTAATCATCATCATTGAAGCTGTAAGTATCTTGTATTTGAAGATATGGATCGATTCTAGCTGTTGAAGAAGTATGAGAGAAGTTTTGGTCACATATCGCCCCATACCGTCTGTCAGAAAACTAGCCGTTACTGTTGGGAGTCGACTCTTTTTGCATTTTAGCAGATTTTTCAAGGCTCTGTCCAAATGAGTCGACTCCTGGAGCAAAGGAGTCGACTCCTTTAAGCAGTCTCTAGAATTTTTGTTCTCTATTGAAATGAGTTGACTCCTTTTACAGCAGGGGTCGACTCTTTTAAGCAGAAAATATGTTTTTGCAATTTTTCTTCATTTTTCTCCAAAGTCTCCAATCTTTTCAAGGATCATCCAAATAAGTTTTTTTAAAACTTGCAAACACTTCTTCAAGGTTAGATGATTCTAAGAACATCTTCAATCCATTCTAAATGAATTATCTTCATTTTAATCACTTGTAGAGCTCTTCCATCATCAATGCTTCAACCAATTAACCAAGTCTTCTTCATGATCTTCAAGAGAGCTTCCAAGACTTAAAATTTTCATTTCTTCAACTAATTTTCTATCCTTCTTTGAATATCTTTATTTCTAGATTTCTTCTAGAATTCTTCAATCAATATAACTTCTCCATGGAGTTCAACAACTCTTCCAAGACAACTTCCCAAGACTTGTGATTTCTTCCATACCTTCAAGACATCTTCGAATCTTCTAAGAAAGCTTCCATGTCTTTGAGTCAGTCTCTTCTTCTTTCATTCTTGCAAGATATCTTCAAGCCTATAAAGTCTCCAATCTTTTCAATCAAGACTTTGAGCATTTTCATTCTTCTTCCTTGACATTCATTTTCTTTATTCTCTTATAAGATCTCCACTTGTTGAATATGTCATCTCATCAAGCTTTTCATTCTTCATTCTAGTCTTTGCATCACAAATTGATTACTCTTAGAAATAGTAATCTTTTGGCTTAAATTGTTAGTTGATTAGTTGAATTTAGTGTTAATTTAGTATTCTAACTCCTAAAACGCATTAAAACTCTTTTTGTGCACTTCTTGCAGGAATTGGAGCTTAAACTAAGGCAAATGGGCAAATGCGGGGATGACCGATCGATTGCCCGATCGAACGGTCCACGGAACGTTCGATCGGCCAATCAATTGGTGATCTTGAGATCGATCGATGATCCTCTATTCAACCTTCTGCAGCAAACTTCAGAGAGGGCGTTTTTTTGATCGATCAGTCGTTCGATCGGTGACGTCAGAATTTCCTCAACAGACTATACAGAAGCAAACTTCAGAGGGGTCGGTTTTGTGATCGATCAAGCGTTCGATCGCTTGGACCGTTCGATCGAGCGATCGATAGGCCAATCGATCGGTCGCCTACCGATCGATCGGTGTGTATAGGCTCTGTTTTTCTGCAGAGTATAAAAGCTGTATGTTTGAGACAAAAAGGGTTCTAGGTCATTTTCTGCAAAAACTGGACAGTGAATAAGCTCTAAAAAGGAGATTTTTGTTATCTTGTAAGGTTTTTAGTTAGATTTACTTTTAATGCTTTGTATTTAATGTCATTTATTACTTTTGGATCATTGTAAATGAATGCTTGATATATATATGAAGTGAATGATTTGCTACTTTTTCTAGCAATTTTCCATCATTTTCTTACCACTTTCCCTCATTTTCTTAGCAATCAAACACTAGTTCTTTATAGATTAATGGTAGATTTGTCTTCTTTTATGCTCTTTGACATGAATTCTAGTAGCTAAATACCCCTTGGATGTGGTTGTGAAAATCCACCAAGGATCTTCAAAGGGTTGAAAATGGGTTGTATGAATTTTAAAGTCATATCCTCAAAATTATATGGTTTCATTTGATTTAGCATGAGATTCATTAGAAAAACTTAGATTCATACACCTTGGCAATATTTATGCACAAATCAATGTTTGGTATAGGTATTGCACATGTCTAAGGTTTGATTCTAGGGTGCCAATTAAAGATTCCCTCTTTATGCTCAATCAAACAAAAACTCACATTTTTATAGTCGACATTTTCCGAATCAAGAATCCAAGGTGTGATTCTTGATTTGAGTTATAAACCTCTCATTGGAAACCCTTGTTGTAAATTGATGGATCGAAACAACCATGTCCAAGCCTTTCTTCTAAATTGCATAAAACTAGCTTTAGTTGTCTTTATTAGTCATTAAATTATTGCATGAAGCATTGAACCGCCATCATCTCAAAACCAACATATTTTCGGTCTCTTTTATGTTAGGAAAATATAAGAATTTTCATTTGCAATCCATTAAGATAAGTACCCATGCTAGTTGAGCTTTGTTGCTATATTTGCAGAATTCCCTTGGGAGAGAACGACACCGGATCCTCCGGTTTTACTACAAGCACGACCTCCGTACTCTTGCGGAGTGGCTCTAATTGAAGCACATCTGGAAGCGTGTCACAAATCCTCCATTATGATAAGCTTCAAGTCAAGATCTAATTAATAATTAATCTGCACACTAAGTAGAATTATTAGATCATTTAACCATGTTTTGTTATCATCAAAATCAAGGCATTGACTCAACAGCAACAAATACTTTTGCTCCTTTACCTTTCTTTAATTTCTTTTTTTATAAATCTATTGAATTTTCTATTGATTAAGGCCAACTCTTCATCATTTTCTTTATCACTATTTTGGTCATTTTCTACAGTTTTAGATTTGAATGCAATAACCCTCTTCTTTTTTTTATCGTATTTTTCTTGAGCATTCTGGTTTTGTGTCAACTTATAGGTCATGACGGATCCTAACAATTCTTCTAAGGGTAAGCTGTTCAGATTTTTAGTTTTTTCAATTGTAGTCACCTTGGCCTCCCAAGCTTTAGGTAGAGATCGAAGAATCTTCCTTACCTTTCCACTTTTAGAATAAGAATCTTCCTTGGCCTCCCAAGCTTTAGGTAAGCTGTTTTTATTCATTTGGTTGGTACCTTTATGAGTAACCTTTAATTTGTTTCATATTTCTTTATTAGATTCACAAAAAGATATTCTAGTAAATTCAACAGGGTCTAATGCACAATACAATAAATTCATAGTCTTAGCATTCATCTGCATGATCCGTAGATCAGCTTCATCCCATTCATTTTCTGGTTTGATAATGGCCACTTTCTCAACTGCTTTGGTAGGGACCTTTGGTCCACTCACAATAATTTTTCACAGTAGATAATCCACAAATTGTATGTAAATCTTCATTCTATTCTTCCAATAGTTATAATTTGTTCTAATGAACAAAACTAGTCTACTAGTAGACTAACCTTTTGTAAGCACCCTATTTTTTACCGCTCGGCAATCTACAGTCCGTCCAGACTTGTATTCAAGTCAATGTGGACATATTCTGAGTAAAATCAACTTTCCAAGTCTAATCTCGTCAATCCATCGCTTCGTTGCCCGTCGGGGCCCAAATAGAGGCAAAATGACCAAAATGCCCTTGGGGCCATTTATTGGTCCAATTCCAACAGGCCCGTCTTTCTAAAGACGGTAAATCTTCATTCCAATTCCATTTCTAATTCCAATTCCAATTCTAATTCCAATTAAATTCGGCACACCTTTCGAAAAAGTTAATTCTTCAAGGTGGTAAGACCATCCAATACGGCACGTTTCCGAGTGAACTTTTCGAAACAGTAAGTCCCTTCAAACCCGTCGACCGGAACGAGACCCCAAGTCCCCTATATGGTAGAACGGTCCACCTTTGGCACCTGCTAGCCCGCCAATGCAGAAATGTCCATTTCAGCACGCCTTTTGAGAAAGTTGATTCCTCAGACACTAAGTCCATTTAGCAGTTTCCCGAGATCAGGCAGTCTCGGGAATGATCGCGAACCGTCAGAGTAATAGAAGTACTTGTAAACATCGCAAACGTCAGAGTAGCGAAAGTACTAGCAAACAGGTTGATATAGGGAATTGCCAACAAACCCCTGTATCACGGGACCACCGTTAGAGTGGCAGAAACACTCAAAACCCAGGTCAACACCAGTGCCTGCTAGCCCACTCTGGTGAAAAATAACCAAACTGCCCCTAGGCCATTTCTGGCATGTTTCTCAAAAAAGTACCTAAGTCCTTAGAATGATAAGTCCACCCTTCCAAGATTGTCTTAAAAGGAATCTGGCATGATCAGGTGCCTTCTAGTCTGTTTCGGGGCAATTCCAAGACTTTTCGGTCAATATGACCATTTTGCCCTTCGGCATTCGAACGCCCCAAGAACCACACTGGTTTTGGGTATCAAACCGGTAACCTCCCGAGAATGCTTCTTATAGGATTCTCAACCTCCCCTTATCTTTCCGAATTATTCTGAGTCAATTCTAGCAAACTCGGTGCGAAATGACCGTTTTGCCCCTAGTGGGTCGGTCAACTTTTTCGACCACACCGGCTCTGGGTATCAAACCAGTAGCCTTAGGGAACATTCTAAATAATGTTTCCAAATCTCAAGTCTTCTTCTGGGACATTCCGAATTCATCCTGGTTGCTTTCCGGCCCGATTGACCATTTTGCCCCTAATGGCCTGGTCGACCCATCAAACAAGCCCTGACATCCTTTTTCAAGTCTACTATCTTCGAAACACTGTTCTAAGTGTTCATGCCCCTTTCAGGCCTTCCTGGTCATTCCCAGTCCCTTAAATCCTTCTCGGACCTTCCGGAGCCACTCTTGGTGAAGCCATGCTAAAAATTGCATGGTAGTCACTAGTACAGGCGCCCAAATCTTCTGAAGATACGTTGCTTGCTGCCTTTAAAACTTTTCTAAGTGGCTAGTGCCACTAGTAGTGGCGCCAAGCCAAAATTTGGCTAAGCGCCACTGCAACAGGCGCCAGGTAATTTTTCTCTCTATAAATACAGAGCCTCCTTCAGCATGAAAAAGGTCCGCAAACTCAGTTTGAAAACCCTATTATTTGATACACAGAGCTCGCAGCCTCCCAAAACCCTAGTCTCCTTTAGGTTTTTCAAACCCTAGCCTCCATACACAAACCCTATCTCTCATCTACTCCTATACACTCATACACACTCTCATATACTCATACACTAGCCTCCAAAATCTCCATTGAATACTTGAAGTGCTGTAAACTGAAGCTCTCGAAGATTAAGACGAAGACTGAAGCAAAAATCGAAGCAAAGCAAGAAAAACAAAGCGCGCAAAGTAAAGCAAAATAAGGAAGACACAAGGTAGGCTCTCTATTTAAATTTACACATCTTCCCCCTCTCTCTCTTCTCTCTCCGAACCCACTTGGATTTTCTTCTATTTTAATCCCCCATCTTCTTCCCCCCCTTTCTTGGGTGCTTGAAACAAGGGATTTCCCGGTCCATGTGTAGGATTAAGCTATTGGAAGGTCATCGTGTCGGGAGATTTCTTTTAGTCTAACCGGAAACCACATGGGTTCGGCCCCCTTGATTATGTGGCGAAACCTTTAACCTTGTATGTTCATGACCCCAACTTGCATTGTGCATATCATGATCTTGCATTCTTCTAAAATTCATTTTCAAACTCATTTTCAAAACTTGCATTAACATCGTTTTCAAACTTGCATCAAAATCTTCTTTTTCAAAACTTGTTTTCAAAATCACAATCCTAGAGTGATTCTAGCCTTTTCATGGTTAAGGTTGCTTTAGGAAAGTGTTACATTCAAAGTGACCAATATGGTCCATATTTTCAAAATCATTGTTGCTTTCAAAACCACTATCCTAAAGTGGTTCTAGCCTTCTTATTGTCAGAATCGCTTTAGGAAAGTGAGATGTTTTTATGAACTTTCTAAAACGCTCTTTTCAAATCTTTCCTTCTAAAAAATCTCTTTTCTAACATGCTTTGCAAAAACTCTCTTCAAATTCCTTTCCAAAATTGTTTTCTAAGAACTTCCTCAAGAAATCTATTTTTCAAAATCTCTTTCCTAAAAGTTTCTCCCAAAATCTCGTTTCTAAAACCCCTCTCAAGTTCACTTTCCAAAAACTCCTTTTTTAGAATCTCCCTCCAAAAATCTTCGTTTCCAAAAACTCACTTTCCAAAATCTCCTTCCTTAGAGTCCAAGTCAAGCCTTAGAGCCAACGATTTGGAAACCCTAATTTTCCTTCCCTAAAACACGATTTTCAATCTCGCTTTAAAACCTAGGTTTCCAAAATCTCCCTTTTTACATCAAAATCATAAGTTTCCAAAACTTGTTTTCTACATCAAAACTATAGTCTTTCAAATCTAGAGTTTCTAAAACTTTCCTTTCCAAATCTATGCCAAATCCAATCTTCCTGTTCAGGAAAGTAGATACAATTCTCCGTTTTTAGAAACAAAATCAAATCACTTCTTTAGAAACAAAGTCCAATCCCTTGTTTTAGGAAATAAGAATCTCAATCCATCCTAGTCTAAACCTTTCCTAATTCACTCTTTTCTAATCTCCTACTTTCCTAAATCTTAAGTTTCCAAAACTTGAACGTAAAAATCTTTCCTTAAACTTTAAGCTTCCAAACCTTTCCTAATTTCACACTTTCCTAATTCCATACCTTTCCAAATTTCGACTTTCCAAATCTAAGTTTTTCAAATCTTTCTTAAACTCAAACATTTCCTAATTTCAAGAATTTCTAAAACTCAAACTTTGAATCCTTCTAAAATGCTAAGCTTCCTTAAACTTCAAATCTTTCCAAATCTAAAACTTTCTTACTTTCAAAACTTCCCTATTTTAAAACCTTCCAAATTCAAAACTTTCCAATTTCAAAACTTTCTTAAAACGAAATCTTTCCTAATTTGAAAACTTTCCTAAACCAAAACTTTCCTAAAATGAAACTTTCCTAAAACGGAACTTTCCTAAAATGACACTTTCCTAATTTGAAACTTCCCTAATTCGAACCTTTCCTAAATCCAATCTTTCCCTAATATTCCAAGTTCAACATTCGAGTCAAATCTTTCTTAAATCTCAAGTCTTTCCTAAATCATATCTTTTCTAAGTCTAGGTTTTCCAAAACTCTATCTTTCCACATCAAAGTCCCATCTTTTCAATTCCAATTTCCAATCTTCCATTCTAAGCTCAAATCAAACCCTTTTTCCAAATCAAAATTTCTTTTTCCAATCAAACATTATGTTTTCTATCGGACTTTTGTTCGAACTACGACTGACTTGATTCCTCAAAAGGGATACGTAGGCAACCCTCATGGGTGCGGTCACAACCTTGTTTAAATCTCCAATTCCATAATCTATTTCAAGTTTTCAATTCCAAAAATCTATTTTCAAATCTTTATTTCCAATTTCTAAAACTTTTCAATTTCAAATCTATCTTTTCAAATCTCTTTTCAAAATCAAATTAATTTCTTTTCAAGTCTATTTCCAAATCTATTTTCAAACTCTCTTCTCTTGCAACTGCATATCATGCATCATTCTCTTTAAACATTCTTTTCTAAAGTGGATAGTTTTGGACAATTGTTAATCGAAGACTCTCATAGGTGAATCTAGGGTGAATAGACCTGTAGGTACCGCAAGGGCGGGGTAGGGCGATGGCTTAGTGCATCTTCCCTACACGTAACTAACCTCCGAACCTAAGACCACAGACCAAAATGGAGTTATTTTCAAAAAAGGGCTTAAGTATTTTTCAAAGGTTGCCAAACAACCTGTTTTCTTAAAAACCCTATCTTGAGGAAGTATTTTCAAAATCATTTTCAAAAACCCTAAGTGTAGTCTTCGGATTATGCTTAGTTTTTAGATGACCTAACTCACCTTAATCAAATTAGGTGGTGACTCCAATTGTTTTCTAAAAGCCCTTTATTCATACCAATTTTCAATTCAAAACTAGTCGCATTCATTCTTCTAGAAGGATGAGTTCTAACGAGAGAATACAGTATTTTTCCCGCTTGTGTGTGTATTTCTCAAATGTGAAAAATCTTGGCATGACACCTTTCGCAAGGCAGGTTCCAAAACTGGTTGCCATTGATCTTTGCTCTATGATGTAAAGCCTAATTACGAGCACCAGGCTCTTATACCAATTGTTAGCCCGAAATAGCAACCAAGAAGGGGGGCAAATTAGGATTTAAAAAATTTATAGCAATAATCACAGACCAATGATGAATGAATAATGAAACATTAACAAAATGTAAGATATATATATGCAGGCAGATTATGATGATGCAGTGAATGAAAAACAGAGCATAAAAGAAAAAGATAACAAAGATTTATAGTGGTTGGCCTAATCCTTTGCCTATGTCCTCTCTTCCTCGATCCTCTTGAATGTATTCTCCACTATGTAAAAGCCCTTACATAACTTGCTAGTTGCTTAGTGCCCAGCTCACTCTTTTTACAAGAGTTCTACCCAAACTCTCAACCCCGAGTGTTGTTGTCTAAGATCACTCAATCTTACAAGTGTATTATCCAAGCTACACTCAAGCTTACAAGCTTTACAACCTCATCCAAGTATGATACAAGGATTTGTTACAAAGGATAAACTCTCCAAAGAATAGATAAAGCAAATTTTAGCTCACATAAGAACCCTCCAAATGAATAAAAATAGAGTACAAGATGTAATAAATGAATCTTCACTTCTAGCTTTTGATCTTATGTCCTTTAACCATATAAATGAGTTAGGGATCATCTATATATAGCCCTCAGTCGATTATAGCCAATGGGGAAACATTTGGAGTAAAATATTGCAGATTTTGACTTTCTCAAGAATTTAAATTTTCTGACCGTTAGAGCCAAATTGTCAACAATCAGCTTTATGGTGTCGACCATTTCTGACCCTTTCTGTAAATCAGTCTTTGATGGTGTCAACAAGTTCAGCATAATGTCGACCATCCTCTAGGACTATTAACTTTAATAGCTCATTGACTTTAGATTATCGATCATCACTTGAAGGTGTTGACAATCTGATTAACAAATCACACTATGCATTTCTTTAACATTGTCGACCATCACTTCAAGGTATTGGCAATCTGATTGAATTTCTAAATCTGACTTCTGAAGGTGTCAACCATTATGGAATATGTTGATCATGGCTTTGGGCATATGTAGAGAATACCTTTACTTGGAGCAAGGTGTCGACCATATGCTTTGCTTTTGAGGATCAAAGGTCTTATTTAGATTGTTGACCATTGCTGAGAGTGTTGACAATATCTACCAGTTGCTTCAATAAGAATCTTCAAGGTGTTGACCATCGAGCAAGGTGTTAACACTTTTGCCTATAATTCTGCTTGAAATTATCTGTTGACTTAGCACTTCTGTTTGCACTTTAATCTTCAAATATGAGTTCCAAGGGATCTTGAAACTCTTCAAAATGACCTTTCTTGAATGCTTGAATCTCGAAATAAGTTCTTGAATCTTTTTATGGAATTCAATCTCCACGTAGAACTAACTCATAAGGTTCTTTTATCAATCTTCATGCTACCAAAAAGTCAACAAATCACTATGATAAAATTCTAGAGCTTGCATCCTTCTTTTTAATACTTGTTGAACTTCCTGAGCATCTTCAATTTCTAAGTAATCTTCTTGTTAGGTACTCAACCAATCAACTCAATCATTTTCTTGTTATCAAATGGTTATAATATAATCTACACACTCAATTGAAATCATTAGATAACAATCACATGATTTTGTTATCATCAAAATGAACTTGAGGATCAACCTTGAGTCAACATAGTTGATAGTCATTTAGATCAATTTCTGCCAAAAGTGCGATAAGATGCTGGCTCAAAAAGGAAAGAAGTTGGAGAACAAGCGATGACAACTTGAATGCATTTGGACTCTAAAGGACAATTTGGGGAAATATTGCCATTATGAGACAACGAATTTTGCATGGTCACCCAATTCACCCAGGAGGTTTTGGTGTGACTAACTACAAGAGTAGAATACATAGGGAACAACAGTCAAAAACTCGCTCCATTTGAACCATTTATGGGAGCTTCATGCAAGAGGCTTTCTATACAAAATAGTAAAATCATTACCTGACAGCAGCAAAAGCCCAAGAGTGATCACAATCATCTTGATTTATACAAAATCAAATCAGCTTTGAAATTCACAAGGTTCATTTTGTGAAGAAAAAAAAATTGCATAGAAATGACAAAACGCGTAACCTAATCGTTAATGTGGAGCATTCCAGTGGTCAACATTGAAGAAAACTGGAAACAAAAGGGAAAAAACTGGAGAAAAAAAAAGGGGGAAAAAAGGCACAGAAGAAAACTGGAAGTCACCTACTGAAAGAACATGAATAATTCCATTTGATTATTAAGCTTATTTAAGTAGTGCCGCAAAACATGCAATGTGTTGCTTTTGGACTTTAGTGCATCATAATATTGGGACTTGAGAGGTATAAAAACCAACTAAAGAATGAAAGTTTCCATGGATAACAATGCTATGCTTCCCAAAAATGATGAGAAGTGAATTCTATCATTGTCTTTGGGCTGTTATTTTCTAGAACTAAAGCTAAATATTCTAGCCTTACTAACCCTTTACAATGGAATTCTTAAATAACTCATTGCGTGAGACAAGTAGCTATGTGTCTATATGTATGTGAATGTAAAGTCAAAATCATTCCGAGTAAAGATAATATTGAATGGGGATTACGTAATGAAGCCTACCTATACAACAGGAGCAATAGTTAGCAAGTTGTTACTCCTAAGTTGCCCATTCTATCTGCTTTGAGTGTTAATTGGTCCCCTATAAAAAGCTTATTGTATTTAAATCTGTGCACACAACTGATTGAAGCATTTTATCAAACAACAAACAAGTATCCTGCTTACTGAACTGACATATTCTTTATTTAACACAATTGAACTGAACCCACATACTGATACAATAGCAAAAGTTACCAGGAAGAATATACTTGCAAGCAATCATAGGCTTTACCCAAAGAACTAAATTACACCATTCAGACGCACTACGGACGCGCTTCAGATACTCTTTGGATTGTTAGCATAGAATTGAATGTAAACCTAGAATTATGTTATGTATTAGGATTAGTTTTGGTTTTTGAGGAGGGCGGCGGCAGCTGGAGCAAATTTCTGGAAGAATTTTTTATTTTGTTTGTATTTATTTTGGATTTTGTAGTTAGGGTTTTGAGAAGAATGTTGGGGATAAAATCTTGCTAGATTTTTGTTTCCATTTCCTTATTATTTTTCTCATCCTTTTCTTATAATCTAAACAAGAGTTTTTGTTCAATAAATTCGAGATTTATAGCTTTAGATGTTAGTTGTTCATCTTTATAAGATTTCTTCCATGAATTTCTCTAGCTAAACCCATTGTTTGGGTGCAAATATGAAGATCTATCAAGAAAGGCATGGAAAGCAGAAGGGGAGTTTCTGAATCTCATTGAATATCTATATTGTGTTTATTCTCTATTTTTGGAATTAATTGTTATAGAGAACTTAGACCTATAATTGTGGTTTGATGAACTTGTGATTTATTTCTAAGAATCTCTTAAAGGTAATTAAATCTAATTCCAATTAAAAGAGAACTCAAGATTATAAAGCTAAATATTCCGAATCAAAGATCCATTGGTAGATCCTTGATTTGAGTTGACCCAAACTCCCCCTTCAAATTCCATGCCAAAAATTGGTAAGGTGGATCAATTGCATCCAAACCCTTTTTATTGCATTTAAATCTCAAATCATTTCGCTCAAATTTTCATTGGCTTAAATTAATTTAGTGTTAATTGCTTTTAGTTGTGATAGAATTCTCAAGTTTATTAAATTGCTCTAGTTATATTTTAATTGTTCAAATTAGTATTCTGTTGTTTTCAATTAATTGCTTAGTTGATAGTAAAAACCAATCCACAAACCCCTAAAGATTTTTTGTTTAATTTTAGTTCCCATAGATTCAATTCCATCCTTGTCTTGTAATTTTAATTTGAAGAATTCTCAAATTATGCTTGTTACTATTGCTAGTTTTGCACCATTTCCTTAACTGCTGATCCATTAACCAAAACGGATACCTTTGCAATAGATACGCACTCTACAATCCACTGAATCCACTTCCTAATGAATCTCATTTTGCTCAACATTTGACATAGAAAGTGTCAATTCACTATATCATATGCTTTTTGGAAATCAAGTTTCAAGACTATCCCCTTCTTATTATTCCTCTTCTAGTTATCGATAACCTCATTTGCAATTAGAACCCCATCTAGAATTTGCCTACCCTTAATGAATGCTGATTGTGAACAATTAATAACTTCCTTTATTACCGACCTCATTCGATTAGCCAACGTTTTAGCTAGTACTTTGTAAATAGATGAAATAAGGCTAATGAATCTATGGGAAGATAAATTCTTTGGATTTTCCCTTTTTAGAATGAGAACTATGAAGGAGGAATTGATCCTTTTAGATAATTTAGCATTAGAATAAAAATCATTTGTAAACCTGCACACATCCATCTTAATGACTTCCCAATATTTTTTCAAAAAAGTTACCTTGAAGCTATCAGGGCCTAGAGCTTTGCTTCCATTACATCAATTGATAGCCTCCCATATTTCCTTCTCCTCAAAAGATGCTTCCAAGCTTGCATGCTTTGAGTACTGATCCTCCTTTTCAATTCTCTTTCTAACCCTGGTCTGATTTCCATTGGTTCCCTTGAACTGATTTCGAAGAATTTTAACACTTCTTCCTTTATCTGTGTTGGATCAACTATCACAAACCCTTCTATAACAACCTGAGCTATGAAGTTTCTTTTTTGCCGTGCTCTCATAGCTACATGAAAAAAAGCAGTGTTGCTATCCCCTTTTGAAGCCAAAAAAATTCTTGACCTTTTGATTATGCTCTAAAAGTGCAATCTACATGCTTTAATTAGTTATTTGTTAGTCTTAGAATATGTTTAATTATCTTGTTTTGGTCCTAATTCATTACTAACTTAGTCTTAAGTATGTTTTCAGGAATTTTGGCTTAAAAAGGAGAAATTCGGGCTAAATTGGAAAAGCCGTCTGAAGTATATCTGAAGTGGGTCTGAAGTGAGTTCGAACAGTGAATAGTACAGTTCGAACGGTGAATAGTAGCGTCTGAAGTCAGTTTGAACGGTGAATAGTACAGTTCGAACGATGAATAGTGGCGTTCAAATGGTTGGCAGGCGTTCAAAGTGCGTTTGAACGGTACGTCAAACGGTGTCACACCAAAACCAAGTCCGAAGACCGTTCGATAGATTCAGAGAGCATAAAAGTCGTCCGAAGAGCATTAGAAGTCCGTTCAAATGGTCAATTTGGTGTTCGAAGTCCGTTCAAAGGCCGTTTGAACAGTGCGGTGGGGTTTCTACTACCTATATAAGCTAGGATTGTTGTTATTTTGGGGATTGGCGGGGATTCGAATATTGACGTTTTTCTAATGTTTTAGGAGTAGATTAGAATAGTTTATTCATAATTTTTATTTAGTTTTTAATTCCTGTAATCAGTTTACTCAGTCTTTTCAATAAATTTACATACAACTTTGCGTATCTATAATTATAATGAGTAGCTAGATTTTATCTTGGGATCAATTGTGAAGATTAATTGAAAATCTTGGATGAACAAAGGAGGTATGTTCTTGATTTTAAAGCAAAATTTTCTGGTTTTCTTTATTCTTCTTCTTCGTTCTAGAAACCTTCAAAAACCTGAACGTATGATTATGTTCGGTAACATTTATACGTGAATTTATATTCAGTATATGCGCTGCACGAATCAACGGTACTCGTCCTTGATTCTAACAACCCGATTTATTCTAAACGTTGAAATTTTGAAGAACACTTGGTTTTATTGCTAAATCTTCCGAATCCAAGACTCACGACGTAGTCGAAGGATTTGGTGTATTAAATTATCTCCATTGGAATTTCAAGAGACGCAATTAATTGGATCGATTGACCCCAGGACTTTTTTTTTTTAGTTAAATTAGATCATAAATCTTTTCTCAACCTAAAATCAGATTTTTGTTTATTGGAGTGTTTTTCTTAAGATTTTTGATCCACGGTAAGTTTTCCTATTTACGAAAACCATCTTCCATGTGGGAAAGACCTTGTACTTACGAGAAATTATTACTACATCACGGTCGTGCACTTGCGGTTAAGTATCACCCTTTTAGGAAGCGATCACCTTTGTCTCGAGTCATCCTCCTTTCTATAACATAATTTAGCTAGCTTAACTTTTAGATTTCTTCTTCTCAAGACATTGATCTGCTGATTCCTCTACTCCTCCCCTTCAATGTCAATACTTTGGATTTCTAATTCTAATCTCTTGATTTTTTCTGCTCAATTAACACACCCTGATCTCTTCTAGTCACTAATCTTGAGTTTTAGATCTTGTAATTTCTTCAAAAGCACAAAACCACCCCACCCTTCAACCCTATGATCCTGCCAGTGCTTTTTCACTAGATCATTAAACTCTTTTACCTTATACCAGGATTCAAAGATCTTGAACGGCTTTGGTCTCCAGTCCCTAATCTCATCAGTTAATAGCACTGCACTGTGGTCAAAGAAAACTATATGCAAACCCTACTGGCAGCCTTTAAACAAATCATCATATTCATGGCAGAATAGAAATCTATCCAAATGACTCCAAATTTCATTGGTTTGCATATTAGACCATGTAAACCTCCTTCCTATATGTGACAATCAATTGAATTTGAATTTGAGATGAAATTTCTAAAACACCTCATACCCGATTCATTCCTCAAGCATGATGACCTTTCAGGCGATCTCAGCAACTCATTGAAATTTCCTCCTATAGATATTGGGACATTTGCATTAGCCTTCATGGCTGACAATTTGGACCAAAGATGTCTACAGTCTTCATCATTCAAAGGACCGTATTCATTAACTATAGCACATTGAATTCCTCGTTGAACCTCCCCAATTAGAAAAATGAAGTTCTTTTCAACCACACATTGTTTCAAATTGAAGAACTGTCTCCTCTATACTGAAATCAATCCTCCAGATGTACCCTCAGCCTTTGAGTCCACCCAATCAAAGTCATCATTACCCCACAAAGCCTTTACCTTCCACCTACTGCATTCTTCTCATTTAGATTCTTAGATCATTAACATATCGATATTCCTTGCCCTTACCATCTTCGTAACCATACTTCTCTTATTTCTTCCCCTAAGACCTCTTACATTCCAGATTAATAGTTTCATTGACACTTAATACCGAACACCCAAAATGCAGTACCTAACCGAGTTGATTACTTCCTTTTAGTGCCTCTTTTCCTCTCCACTTAATCCACTTCAATATCATTCCATTCCAAGGATTGTAGCTTATTCCTGAACTGTTCTTCATTATTATTAAATTATAGCCCCAGTAATTTCCTAATCTCAACTGTCTTCTCAGCCTCCATGGCACAATGATTTTCCAATTGATGCAGTATGACGATGTTCCTATTCCTAATGTTTTGTGATGGAAGTGTTAAAGCCGAAGGTACTGTTTCTGACCCATTCTTGTTTTTCTTCGATGTTAACGTTCTACCCTTAATTTTTATCGATGCGCTAGTGATTACTCTTAGAAATAGTAATCTTTAGGCTTAAATTGTTAGTTGATTAGTTGAACTTCAGTGTTAATTTAGTATTTTAACTTCTAAAATGCATTGAAACTCTTTTTGTGCACTTCTTACAGGAATTGGAGCTTAAACCAAGGCAAATGGGCAAATGTGAGGATGACCGATCGATCGCTCGATCGAACGGTCCACGGAACATTCGATCGGCCGATTGATCGGTGATCTTGCGATCGATCGGTGATTCTCTGTTCGACCTTCTGCAACAAACTTCAGAGAGGGCGCTTTTCTAATCGATCGGTGACGTCGGAATTTCCTCAACAGACTACACAGAAGCAAACTTTAGAGGGGTCGGTTTTGCGATCGATCGAGCGTTCGATCGCCTGACCCGTTCGATCGGTCGCCTACCGATCAATCGATGTATACAGACTCTGTTTTTCTGCAGAGTATAAAAACTGTATATACGGGACAAAAGGCATTCTAGGTTATTTTCTGCAGAAACTAGACAGGGAAGAAGCTTCAAAAGGGGGACTTTTGTTATCTTGTAAGGTTTTTAGTTAGATTTACTTTTAATGCTTTGTATTTGTTGTCATTTATTGTTTTTGGATCATTGTAAATGAATGCTTGATATATATATATATGAAGTGAATGTTTTCTACTCTTTCAAGCCATTTTCTCTCATTTTCTTGCCACTTTCCCTCACTTTCTTAGTAACCAAACACTAGTTCTATATAGTTTAATGGTAGATTTGTCTTCTTTTATGCTCTTTGACATGGATTCTAGTAGCTAAATACCCCTTGAATGTGGTTGTGAAGATCCACCAAAGATCTTCAAAGGGTGAAAAATGAGTTGTATGAACTTCAATGGCATATCCTTAAAATTTCATGGTTTCATTTGATTTAGTTTGAGATTCATTAGAAAAACTTAGATTCATAACCCCTTGGCAATATTTATGCACAAATCAATGTTTGGTATAGGTATTGCACATGTCTAAGGTTTGATTCTAAGGTGCCAATCATATATTCCCTTTTTATGCTCAATCAAACAAAAACCCACACTTTTATAGTCGACATTTTTCGAATTAAGAATCCAAGGTGTGATTCTTGATTTGAGTTATAAACCTCTCATTGGAAACCCTTGTTGTGAATTGGTGGATCGAAACAACCATGTCCAAGCCTTTCTTCTAAATTGCATAAAACTAGATTTTATCGTCTTCATTAGTCATTAAATTATTACATGAATTATTGAACCACCATCATCTCAAAACCAACATATTTTCGGTCTCTTTTATGTTAGGTAAAGACAAGAATTTTCATTTGCAATCCATTAAGATAAGTACCCATGCTAGTTGAGCTTTGTTGCTATATTTGCAGAATTCCCTTGGGAGAGAACGACACCGGATCCTCCCGTTTTTACTACAAGCGCGACCTTCGTACTCTTGCAGAGTGACTCCAGTTGAAGCACATCTGGAGGCGTGTCAAGTTTTGGCGCCGTTGTCGGGGAGTTCATAGGCAAAAGCTACACCGGACGAAAGCTAAGGATTACAGAACAAAATTGAAAAAAAAAAGGAAGAGCAAGCAAAAAAAAAATAAAAAAAAAACACACACACACACACAAAAAGGGTGGATTTCATCACCACCCCCAAGGGAAGCATCTACGGGCTTCGAGCCCCGGTACACTCTCATTTCCTTTAAGGTGTTTTATTTTTTTTAGGATTAATTTTTTTTATTTCTTCTTTTCTCTAGTTTCTTTTGTTTGATATAGTATAATTGCATTGCATTTTTGTTAGGAAATTATCCCTCTTCGGGAGTATTTAGTGGAGCTAGGCTAGTGTGTTCAAGTTTTGAATTGGTGGTACGCTTATTGTACGTGGAGATTGGAGGTACAGAGTTGAATTAAGAAAAAGCCGTTGTCCGGCCTAGGGAATTGTGTATGATGTACTGAACGACCCTATCGGTCCAACCTTATGTGTGCATTCATTCTTGCATGTCATATTTCATGAGGGACAAACATCATCGCCTTGTGAGGATTGAGAGCACAAGCACATCTTCACTAACACCTAGCTTACCATTAGTGGTCGACTTAGGTTTCATTCCAATGGCAAATCCTAATGAACCCAGCTTACCTAACATTCAACCCTTGCATCCAAATGTCCAAATCAACCGGGAAGGTCATGAGGAGATTGAAAAAGGAGCCACCATGGCGACGTGGCGGCCCCCCCTATGCGGACTCTCTGGGACTACCTAAACCCACCAACGCAAGCACCAACATCGTGCATTGTTTTCCCGCCCCATCACAACACTCTAAACATTAGGTCGGGAATGATGCAAATGTTGCCTCAATTCCATGGGATGGATTCGGAACAACCCTACATTTTTCTTAAGGAATTTGAGGATGCTTGTTCAATTGCTATGGACAACTCATGTCCAAGGGAAGTATTTTTGTTGAAACTCTTCCCATTTTGTTTGAAGGACAAAGCTAAGCTTTGGTTCAATTCCTTGTGACCCATATCCATCCATTCTTGGGCTACTCTCCAAGTGGAATTTTTGAGCAAATTTTTTTCTGAAAATCAAACCGAGGCCATTCGAAGGCAAATTTCACAGTTTTCCCCTTTGTTGGGGGAAACTTTCTTTCAATGTTGGGAGAGGTTCAAAGACCTCTTAAATTCTTGCCCCCATCACGGTTTTGCCGATTGGCATGTCATCAACACATTTTATTCTTCCTTGACACCCCAACTCAAGCAATTTTTCGAGTTTATGTGTGCGGGGACTTTTTTTGATAAGCAACCCCATGAGGCATACGATTATTTTGATAACTTGGCAAATAAGGCTAGAAATTGGGCACTTACCGAGACCCAAAATCCCGAGGGTCGCTCAATCCAACAACGGGTGGGAAGATATCAACTCAAGGAAGTTGATGATGTCAATGCTAGGGTGGCTACCTTGGCAAGAAAATTAGAGGCTCTTGAGGTAAAAAAAAGTTCGATCGGTAAAGAGTGAGGAGATGAGAAAAGTATGTTGTCTTGTGTGTGAAACCTCAGATCATACCACCTCTTTATGCCCAATCATTCCAGGTGTGAAGGAGGCTTTGCATGGCCAAGTTAACGCAATTGGCCAATATTCAAGATGAGGGGGCAACCCTTATTCAAACACATACAACTCGGGATGGAAAGATCATCCCAACTTTGGGTGGAGGAACAAAGAAGGGACTTCAAACTCCCACAACTACCAAGGAGGTTATCAAAACCCTCAATCATACCAAGCACCTCCACCCCCACAAGCACTCCAACCACAACATCCACCTCCCCAAGCACTCCAACCAAAACATCCACCTCGACCTTACCAACAAGCACCCGTGACCCAATTCCAAAATCAACCAAGGCCATACCAACCCCTCCATAGGAAGCCCATAGAGAACAATGTTTACCAACTTGCCAATGACATAAGGGGGGTTAGTTCAAGGGTTGATAAACAAGAGAAGGTGCTAGACCAACACTTTAGGTTACTTGAGGACATCCAAAAGCAAATGTCTACATTGACACAAGCTTTGACCCAAAATGTTCCGGGAAGATTCCCGGCTCAACCTCAACCTAACCCGGCAGTTAGGCAAGTGCACATAACCGAGGGTAAGAATGACCCTAGTATGAGTCATGACCAAGTGCAAGCCATAACCACCCTTAGAAGTGGCAAGATCATTGACAAAACTATCCCACCTCGGGATGAGACTTCTAGGAAGAGTGTTGGTCAAGAAGAGAAAGAGAAAGAGGAAAAAGAGCCGAGAGAAGGGGGGAGAACTTAGCCAATCCCATCGAGATTTTGAGTAAAAGTGAGAGGGATAAGAAAAAGGACATAGTCAAACATGCTCCCTTCCCGCAAAGGTTGACCAAACCAAAAAATGGACTTCTAAATGCGAAAATTTATGAAGTGTTCAAACAAGTGAAGGTTAACATCCCTATCCTTGATGCAATCAAGCAAATACCTTCTTATGCTAAGTTCTTAAAAGACTTATGCACTTTTAAGCGAAGGTTGCATGTCAAGGAAACCGCCATGATGAATGAAAATCAAAATGCAATTTTGCAATGTAAAACTGTGCCGAAATTCAAAGACCCCGGATGTCCTACTATTTCTTGTACCATTGGGAATACCAAGATCGATCGTGCCTTGTTAGACTTAGGGTCTAATGTCAACCTTTTACCCTTTTCAGTGTATAAAGAACTTGGCCTAGGAGAGTTAAGCCCTACTCGTGTTACCTTGCAATTGGCAGATCGTTCTATAAAGGTTCCAAGAGGTATCATCGAGAATGTTCTCATCCAAGTTGATAAATTTTGCTTCCCGATTGATTTCATTATCCTAGACACCCAACCTGTTGAGAGTTGTATAGCTCACAACCAAATTCCTGTGATTTTGGGACACCCTTTCCTAGCTACTTCCAATGCCATCATTCATTGTAGGAATGGGTTAGTGAAATTGCCTTTTGGCAACACCACCTTTGAGCTTAACATCTTTTCGGTTTCCAAACAAAAGGGGAACGTGAGGACATCCGGGAGGTAGACATCATAGAGAGCATAGTTCAAGATCACTTTGAGCAGGAGATTTTTAAGGACCCTTTGGAGAGGGCATTAGTGAGAGGTGAACTGCATGCTTCACTTGATATGGCATCAAGTCAATTTTCTCATTTAGAGGGTGAGAGAGAGGAGTGTTTACATGTGGGTCAATGGACCCCTTCTTTTGAACCTCTCCACCCTAGTGCCGAGAAACCAATTCCTTCAGAGGAGAGGCCTCCCATTCCCGAGAGGAAGCCTTTGCCTTCCAACTTAAAGTATGCATTTTTAGGGGATGGGGAGTCGTACCCGATTGTGATTTCCTCTAGCTTGTTTGGGAGCCAAGAGGAAGGGTTGATAACATTGCTTAGGAAACATAGAAAAGCCCTAGGATGGACTATCGCCGACCTTCATAGGAGGCCAAATCCATTCGTCAAATACAAAGGCGATTGAATCCCAATATGAAGGAAGTGGTTAAAGGTGAGATTTTAAAATTGCTAGATGCGGGTATCATTTACCCCATCTCCGATTCGAAATGGGTTAGTCCGACCCAAGTGGTGCCTAAGAAATCGGGTGTCACGGTGATAAGAAATGACAACAATGAGTTAGTGCCACCCCGTGTGCAAACCGGGTGGCGAATGTGCATTGATTATCGCCGCCTCAATAATGTGACCCGAAAGGACCATTTCCCTTTACCCTTCCTTGATCAAGTCCTAGAAAGGGTGTCCGGTAAGGCTTTCTATTGTTTCCTAGATGGATATTCGGGGTACAATCAAATTGATGTAGCCCTTGAGGATCAAGCCAAGACAACATTCACTTGTCCCTTTTGCACTTATGCTTATAAACATATGCCCTTCGGGCTATCTAATGCACCGGCGACATTTCAAAGGTGCATGATGAGCATCTTTAGCGACATGGTTGAGCAAATTGTCGAAGTCTTCATGGATGATTTTTCCATCTATGGGGACACTTATAAAGGTTGTCTTGGTAATTTAGGAAAAGTTTTGATGACATGTGAGGAGAGTAACCTTGTGCTCAATTGGAAAAAATGCCATTTTATGGTTATTAGTGGTATAGTTTTGGGGCATATTGTCTCGGCCAAAGGGCTCGAAGTAGATAAGGCAAAAATTGAACTCATTCAAAAATTGCCCGCCCCGACGTGTCTGAAGGGGGTTAGATCATTTCTTGGGCATGCCGGTTTCTATTGGCGTTTCATTGAGGGTTTTAGTGCAATCTCTAGGCCCATGTGTCATCTTTTGTCCCAAGATATTTCCTTTGAGTGGAAATCCTCTTGTCAACAAGCTTTTGACAAGTTGAAGGAACTTTTGACCACAGCCCCAATCATTCGAGCACCCAATTGGTCTCTTCCATTTGAGCTAATGTGTGATGCTAGCGACTATGTTGTGGGGGTTATCCTAGGACAAAGAGTTGATAAGAAGCCATATGTCATTTATTATGCTTCTAGAACTCTCAATGAAGCTCAAATCAACTATACCACAACCGAGAAGGAACTCCTTGCAGTGGTTTTTGCACTAGATAAATTTAGGTCTTACTTGATTAGGTCATTGATCATCATCTACACCGACCATGCGGCCCTAAAGTATCTCCTCACAAAATCCGATGCAAAACCGCGCCTTATTCTATGGATACTTTTGCTCCAAGAATTCTATATTGAAATGCGTGATAAAAAAGGGGTTGAAAATGTAGTTACGGACCACTTGTCTCGGCTTCCCTTAAATGGGCAAGCCATGGACCCAACCCCTATCAAGGAGCACTTCCCGGATGAGCATCTCATGCATTTGAGTGCCGTTGAGCAAGTTGCAACCCCTTGGTTTGCGGACATTGCAAACTTCCTTGTCACCGGTGAGGTTCCTTCCACATGGTCATCCATTGACAAGCGTAAATTCTTCCGGAATGTGCGCTATTTTTCGTGGGATGATCCTCACTTGTTTAAGTATTGTCCGGACCAAATCATTCGTCGGTGTGTCCCAAATCATGAATTTCAACAAGTAATAGAGTTTTGTCACTCTCATGCTTGTGGAGTGTAAGCACCCATTTTTTACCGCTCGGCAGTCTACACTCCGTCCAGACTTGTTTTGAAGTCATTTTGGGCATATTTCCAATCAAAACCAATTCTCTAGGTCCAAATTCCGTCTTTCCATCGTTTCGTGGGCCTGTCAGGCCCAAATAGAGGCAAAATGACCAAAATGCCCTTAGGGGTATTATCCTTTCTTATTCCAATCACAATCCCTCTCTCGAGACAGTTTATTCCTCGCGACAGTCTGAGTAGCGGAAATACTCACAAAACCGTTAGAGTAGCGGAAATACTCACGAATAGGTCGATATAGGGAATTGGCAACAAATCCCCGTGTCACGACGACTACCGTTAGAGTGGCGGAAACACTCAAAATCCAGGCACGTCTCCTCGGAGATGGTAAGACCCCTTTCCAATCCCACTCTCGAGACAGTTTATTTCTCGAGACGGTTCCAATCCAAGCACGTCTCTTCGGAGACGGTAAGACCCCTTTTCAATCCCTCTCTCGAGACAGTTTATTCCTCGAGACGGTCCGAGTAGCAAAACTACTCACAAAACCGTTAGAGTAGCAAAACTACTCACAAAACTGTTAGAGTAACGGAAATACTCACAAAGCCGTTAGAGTAGCGAAAATACTCACACAACCCCGTCCGAGTAGCGGAAATACTCAACCCTGTCCGAGTAGCGGAAATACTCAACCTCGTCCGAGTAGCGAAAATACTCACAAATTGTCAACCCCGTCCGAGTAGCGAAAATACTCACACCGTTAGAGTGGCGGAAACACTCAAAACCTAGGTCAACACCAGTGTCTAAAATGTTCAAACTGCCCTTAGGACCTTTTCCGAGACTTTCTGATCAAGATGACCATTTTGCCCCTAAGCATCCGAATGCCCCGCGAACCACGCCGGCTCTGGGTATCAAACCGGTAACCTTCTGAGACTACTTTTTATAGTATTATCAATCTTCTTTTAAGGGCCGGTCTCCTTCTTCGACCACACCGGCTCTGGGTATCAAACCGGTAATGTCCCGAGAATACTTTTTATAGTGTTCTCAACCTCCCCTTACCTTTCCGGACCATTCCGAGTCAGTTCCGGCAAACCCGGTACAAAATGACCGTTTTGCCCCTAATGGGCCAGTCTCCTTTCCGACCACGCCGACTCTGGGAATCAAACCGGCAACCTCTGAGAACATTCTAAAAAATGTAACCAGATCCCAAGTCTTCTTCCGGGACAGTCCGAGTCTGTCCCGGCAGTTTTCAGGTCCGATTGACCGTTTTGCCCCTAAAGGCCCGGTCAACCTTTCCGACTCACCTTATCTTTATTTTTCAAGTCAAATACCTCCAGGACACTATTTTGAGTGTTCCTGCTCCTTTCCGGCCTTCCGGGTCATTCCCAGCTCTTTTAAATCATTCCCGGACTTTCCGGAGTCACTCCTAGTGAAGCCAGGCTAAAAATTGCATGGTAGTCACTAGTACAGGCGCCCAAATCTAGTCAAAGATACGTTGCTTGCCGACCTTAAATCTTTCCTAATTGGCTGGCCCCACTACTAGTGGCGCCAAGCCAAAAAATGGCTTGTCGCCACTCCTAGTGGCGCCAGTATAGAATTTGGCCTGGCGCCACTGCAACAGGCGCTAGGTTTGTCCTCCCTCTGCAAATACAGAGCCTCATTCAACGTGAAGGAGGTCTGCAAACTTAACCTAAAAATCCTATATTTCGTTATACAGAGCTGGAGCACCTCCAAAACCCTAGCCTCCCTAGGTTTTCCCAAACCCTAGCCATTACACACAAACCCTAGCCTCCTATACACTCATACACTCCCCCATACACTCATACACTAGCCTTCAATCACTCTTTGAAGACTTGAAGAGCTGCCATCCAAAGCTTGAAGACAACTCTTGAAGACTGAAGGTGAAGATCAAGACAAAGACCGAAGACCGAAGACAGCACAGCGCGCAAAATAAAGAAGACATACGGTAGGCTTTCTCTTTAATTTTCTGCACTTCCCCCCTCTCTCTTCTCTCTCCAACCCACTTGGATTTTCTCTATTTTAATCCCCCATCTCTTTCCCCCTCCCCCCCCCTTTCTTTGCATGCTTAAAACAAGGGGACTCCCGGTCCATGTGTAGGATTAGACTATTGGAGAGTCACCGTGTCGGGGGCTTTCTTCTAGTCTAACCAAAGACCACGTGGGTCCGGCCCCCTTGATTATGCGGTGAAGCCTTAACCTTGTATGTTCACGACCCCAAATTGCATTGTGCATATCATAGTCTTGCATCTTCCAAAAATCGTTTTCAAAATTGTTTTTCAAAACGTTTTCGAACTTGTTTTCAAAATTGCGTCAAAATCTCTTTTTCAAAAATTTGTTTTCAAAATCACAATTCTAGGGTGATTCTAACTTTTCTATGGCTAGGGTTGCTTTAGGAAAGTGTTATATTAAAATTGACTTTTTTGGTCTATATTTCCAAATCTTATTGTTTTCTAAAACCACCTTCTTAAAGTGGTTCTAGCCCTCTTATGGCTAGAATCGCTTTAGGAAAGTGAGACATTTTCATACTTTCTAAAAACTCTCTTCTCAAAAAGTCTCTCTTCCTAAAAATCTCTTTTTCAACATACTTTCCTAAAACTCTCCTCTCCAAAATTGTTTTCAAAAACTCCCCTCCAAAATCTATTTTTTTCAAAACCCCGTTTTCCAACTCCTTTCCAAAACTTCCTCTCCCCAAAATTCACTTTCAAAAAATGCTCCCCAAAAATCTTTTCAAAAACTCTCTTTCCAAAATCTCCCTTCTATAAATTCCCCTCTAGGATTTTCCTTCTAAAATCTACGTTTCTAAAACACACTTTCCAAAACTCCTTAAAAATCTTTTTCCAAAAACTCCCTCTTCAAATTCACTTTCCAAAAACTCCTTTTCTTTAAAAATCTCTTTCCAAAAACTATCCTTTCCAAAATTCTTCCCTCTAGAAACTCCTCTTTAGGCTTTCCTTCCAAAATCTTCGTTTCCAAAAACGCACTTTCCAAAAACTCTTTCCTTAGAACCCAAGTCAAGCCCTAGAACCCACAATTAGGAAACCCTAAATTTTCTTCCCAAAAACATGATTTTCAAACTTTACCCCAAACCTAGGTTTCCAAAACCTTTTGTTTTCACATCCAAACTATACATGTTTTCAAAACCTATTTTCTACGCCCAAACTATAGTTTTCCAAATCTAGGGTTTCTAGAAACCTTCCTTTCCAAATCCTTGCCAAATCCTATCTTCCCTTTAGGAAACCGAATCAAATCTCCCCATTTAGGAAACTAGATCCCGTCCTCCGTTTTTGGAAACAAAATCAAATCTTTTCTTTTAGAAACCAAATCCAATCCCTTCCAAATCCAAATCTTTCCTAATTCAAATCCTTCCTAATCCTCCACTTTCCTAAATCTTAAGTTTCCAAAACTTGAACATAAAAATCTTTCCTAATTTAACCATTTTCTAATTCTACCTTCTTTTCAAATCTTAACTTTTCAAACCTAAGTTTTCAAATTCTTCCTAAACTCAAACATTTCCTAATCTCAAGATTTCCTAAAACCCTAAAACTTTCTAAATCTCAAACTTTCTAAATTTCAAATCTTTCTAAATTCTAAACTTTCTTAAACTTCAAATCTTTCTAAATCTAAGACTTTTCTAAACTCAAAACTTTCTTAATTTAAGACTTTCTTAAGTTGAAACTTTCTTAATTCAAACGTTTCCTAAATTGAAAACTTTCCTTTTTCAAACCTTTCCTAAAACGAAACTTTCCTACTTTCAAAACTTCCCTATTTCAAAACTTTCCAATTTTCAAAACTTTCCTAATTCGAAAACTTTTCAAGAATGAAACTTACCTAAATCGGACCTTTCCTAATTCAAACATCTCCTAAAATCCAATCTTTCCAAATCTTCCAAGCCAAGTCAAATCTTTCCTAGGTTTCTTCTCTTTCCTAAGTCTAGGTTTTCTTAAACCTTCTCTTTTCCAAAACAAGTCCAAATCAATCTTTCCAAAGCAAGTCCAATCTTTTCAATTTTAATTTCCAACCTCCTTTTTCTAATCTCAAATCAAATCCAATTTTCAATTCAATCTCTTTCTTCTAATCCAATTTCTCTCTTCAAATCAATCTCTTTTCAATCGAACTCCGGTCCGAACTACGACTGACCTGATTCCCCCGAAGGGATACGTAGGCAACCTTCATAGGTGCGGTCACAACACTTTTCAAACTTTCAATTCCACCCTCATGGGTGTGGTTTCCAAAATCTTTTCGAATCTCAAATTCCAATTTCAAAATTTCTATTTTCAAATTTCTACCTTCAATTTTCAAACTTTCCAATTCCAATTCTATTTCTTCAAACCTATTTTCAAATCAAATCAATTTCTTTTCAAATCAATTTCTATTTTCCAATTCTCTTAACTTGCACTTGCATATCATGCATCATGTTAGTTCCTTTTCAAACATTGTTTTTCAAAGTAAATAGGATTGAACTATAGTTGGTTGAAGACTCTCATAGGCGAATCTAGGGTAGATTGACATGTAGGTACCGAAAGGGCGGGATAGGGTGATAGCTTAGTGCGTCTTCCCTACACGTAACCAACCTCCGAACTTAAAATCACTGTTTTCGAAAGACCAAAAAGGAGTTATTTTTCTAAAAAGGGCTAAATATTTTTCAAAGGTTGTCAAACAACCTGTTTTCTTAAAAACCCTCTTTTGAGGAGATATTTTCAAATCGTTTTCCAAAAACCCTAAGTGTAGTCTTCGGATTATTCTTAGTTTTTAGGTGACCTAACTCACCTTAATCAAGTTGGGTGGCGACTCCGGATCTTTTTCAAAAAGCCCTTTATTCAAACCAATTTTTCAATTCAAACTTAGTCGCACTCATTCTTTTAGGACGGTGAGTTCTAACGAGAGAGTACAACATTTTTCCCGCTTGTGTGAGTATTCCTCGAGTGCGAAAAATCTGGGCGTGACAGCTGGCGACTCCACTGGGGAGACTTAGAGGGTTAGGCCGTAGTCATGTCCTTTTACCCTTCATCCATGTAGAGTCTTCAATTAATTTGGTTCAATCCTATTCACTTTAAATTTTCAAAACCAAATTTTCAAAATTATTTTCAAAAAAAAAAACATGCATTTATTCATATTATCTTGTATTATGTTTGTCATCCACATACTAACACTTGCATCTTTGTTTTGTAGGTGCGCTTTATGTTTAAACATTATTAACTGCTTTGCAT
This sequence comes from Euryodendron excelsum, assembly GCA_033060915.1. Lineage (NCBI taxonomy): Eukaryota > Viridiplantae > Streptophyta > Magnoliopsida > Ericales > Pentaphylacaceae > Euryodendron > Euryodendron excelsum. The sequence continues at coordinate 11,686,008 of CM065387.1, read as the reverse complement.
GAATGTGATGTACAGGATGAATGGGAGTTGTTAGGCCCTTTCCTCCACTTTTAAAAAATCACACACACACTGCATGTACACTTGTATTCTACATACTTGCATACCCTGATATGTCCTTTCTAGTTAGAAAGGGGGAACGGTATATTGGTTGTGGGCAAGATGCTGTGTCAGTTTCTTCGCCTACGGCCTCTTGATGGTTCCTCCGCTCGGATCACCAACTGATCATGGCACCACCTCGGGGAGTGGGCCTAGGTTTGAAGATCTGGGGATCGAGCCTTTTTAGGACGCATTAGTCAACCCTCAACCTCATACTCATATAGACACCATGCATAGCCGAACCTCTACCGAATTTAAGACACGAGCACCGTTTTCAAAACCACGAAGGAAAGGGCGACTGCTCTTACTTTTATTTATACTTGTCTATTTCTGCTGTTATAATGCTTGTATTTATACTGTTATAATGCCTGTCTAACTGTTCATGCATGCATGTTTACTTCAATTGTACCTTCTCTCCTTATACTTTTTGCATATCCATGTTCATGCATTCAATATCCCATGTCAAGACAAGAGTTCCAAGTAACTCAAGTCACTGCATTCTCATGCATATGATCAATCCATTGAAAGTGACACCAACATTACTCTCCCTTGCATTAAACCTACCCAAACCCTAAGGGTTCCCACGTAACCCTAAGGGACTCATTGCATGCATCTCAATCCATTCCATAAAAGGGGCCCCAATCCCTCTATGCTCACGGAGATAGGGTTGCCAAGAAGACAAGGGGCAATCAATCAACAAGGTCTCTCAGCGACCTCTTTGACATCAAATCCAAGGAAGGCGAATCCGAAGACTCAAGAGTAGTTTAGGATCTCCCTTTGTAAAAGTAAATAGGTGGAAGTCCAAAGGAAAATGTTCCCCCTGCCCCTATTAAAATGTATTTCATTTCTTTTGTATCTTAAACCCAAAAGTTAATGTACTTCTTTATTTTTATGAATGAATGCATGAATGGCTGAAGTGTCCTACCTGACAGGTAAGATGTCTGCATACAGGGGCAAACCCCCTATCTCCAAAAGTGAGCCAATACATCATGACTAGTTTCCCTCTTTAAGAGGGATACCCTAAGACATGCATTGCATAGATTTCTCCAGGAACCAAACTCTAATTTGTAACTGTTGTCGTCATTGTTATAGGTAATGAATACTAGTCCAACTTCCTCTATAATAGTGAAGGCCATGGGTTACAAGCTTCAGGAAAACATACCATTGGGAAGCGGGAATGCAAGCGGGGACCCCCTGTGCAACACACTTACCACAATCTTAGAAGGGACAATTCCTGCCTTAGAGGAGCCCGAATACCAAAATCCTTCCATCCTAACCACGCAATCTTATCTCCCTGGCATGGACTTAACCATAGGAGCCTTACTAGACCCTTCCCCTTATCCCCTTATCCTTAATACGTTGTTCGAACCTAAACCCATGATCGCTATGGCTCGACCTGAACCTCAAACCAACAACCAAGGAAACACATGACCTAAACTGCCTTTAGTCTTACCAAAGAAGCCAAATGTGCCCACCACTCTACCTGTCCTCACCAACCCTTTAGCTGTAGCAATCCCTTTGCCCGTAAACCCAAGGATAACTCTTCCCACCATAACCCAAACACCAATACCCAGTCTTCATAACGTCCCATGGAATTACCCACCTGATAAGGGCATCGGAGAGCCCGTAACAGAAGTAGGGGGAATGACTCGGTCAGGGCGCCTTTATACCTCTGTTGAAGTGGAAAGAAAAAGGAAGGGTAAGGACAAAAAAGGAGAGTGCTCCAACCAGCCAACAGATCAGGAGATGTCAAAATTCACCAAAGCTTTAAGAAAGGTCGATTACGATATCATGGAATAACTTAGGAAAGCCCCAGCCCATATTGTGATGTTGGGTTTGCTGCTCACTTCTGAGGTGCACCGGAATGCTTTAATAAAGATCCTTGAGGATGCTTATGTGCCCGTGAGTTTCACGCTAGACAATCTACATGACATGGTCAGTCTCATTATGGCCCCAAACATCATCACTTTCTCTGATGACGAGATTCCGGCTGATGGAACAGGTCATACTAGGGCTTTGCATATCGCTGTAAGAACAAGAGGAAGAATGGTGGCCAAAGTATTGATAGATAATGGGTCGGCATTGAACGTGTGCCCGTATTCTACTCTGGAAAGGCTGGGAATGGACCAAACTTATTTAAAAAATAGTGGTATGATCATCCGTGCCTTTGATGGATCTCGGAGGGAAGCCATGGGAGAAATTGAAATGCCTGTTGAGATAGGACCAGTAACCTTCACGATTAAATTTCAAGTTTTACACATTCCGGTTGTCTATAACTTGCTGTTAGGAAGGCCCTGGATTCATTTCGGCAGGAGTGGTTCCTTCTAGTCTTCATCAGAAAGTCAAGTTCATCGTGGGCTCCAAGCTAATCGCTATTTTCGCTGAAAAGAGCTCGCCGTATACAAAGCTGACATCATTGCATCGGACACTGAACTGCCCTCTTGTTTTCAATCATTTGAATATATCACTGTCGTGCAGAAGGAAGATCAAGTGAAGCCAAATTATTCCAAGAACTCTCAGATGGTAGTACGGTACTTTAAAGAAAATGGTTTCCATCCGGGTAAAGGCTTAGGGAGATGTTTACAAGGAAGACCAGAAATCGTAGAAATACCGTCAGCTGAACCCACCTTTGGGTTGGGATATGAACCCACGAAAAGAGAAAGAATAGAAGCAGCGCGGAAGAAAAGGGCTGATAAGAAATCTGTCATGGAGCTCTCGGACCAATTCAAGCAGTTAGACATGGGAAAAGGAACACCTACATTAAGTAATAAGAAGAGAAAAGTCCAAGGAGAAGCGCCCGTCATGACGATCAACATCGGAGTAACCCAAGATGGATCCATTCGAGCAATGTTGCCAGGCGAAAAGTTGCATAATTGGGCCAGCTAAGACATCATCCGTGCTCGCAAGTTTCGGTACAAAACTCGTTAAAGCGAGACCCTAGAGCAACTGATTCGCCATAAACTTTGTCCTTTTAAATTTATTTGTTTTAACTTGTTAAAAGCAAGTTATCAATGAATAAAATAATATCCCTTTCTTGTTTGATTTATTGTACACTATTTTCCATGCCAGGGACCCTTGCATCCGATATCCTACTCAACTAATCCAGGGAATGCCAATCTTGATGAATGATAACTTGAACACCGAGTTTGATTACCAACAAATGGGGATTGAAGAAGATATAAATTTTACAGAGGAGGTGCTAGAAGAAATTCGAGAACAAATAGAAAGACATGAGAATCGTAATACCCCAAATATTGAGGAAACGAAAACCGTTAATTTGGGAAATGAAGGGGATCCGAAGGAGCTTAGAATTGGTACAGGCCTAGATCCATGGTAGCGCAAAGAGTTATTGGAACTTTTGCATGCATACTTGGATGTTTTCGCATGGTCCTATCAAGACATGCCCGGACTAGATGAATCCATTGTCGAACATAAACTACCTTTGGATCCGCAGATGAAGCCCTTTAAGCAGAAGCTAAGAAGATTGAAACCCGAATGGAGCCTGAAGATCAAGGAGGAGGTGATTAAACAATTCCAGGCAAGGTTTCTGCAAGTGGTAGAGTATCCTCAATGGCTGGCTAATATTGTCCCGGTACCCAAGAAAGATGGCAAGGTGCGAATGTGCATTGACTTTCGGGACCTTAATAGGGCCAGTCCAAAGGATGATTTTTCTCTTCCCCACATAGACTTGCTTGTTGACAACACGGTCGGTCATGGAATGTTTTCCTTCATGGACGATTTTTCGGGCTATAATCAGATCAAGCTGGCTAAAGAAGATTGGGAGAAGACTGCTTTCATTACCCCCTGGGGAGTATATTGTTATCAGGTTATGCCATTCGGTCTTCGCAACGCAGGGGCAACTTACCAAAAAGCCATGGTAACTTTATTCCATGACATGATGCATCAGGAAGTAGAGATCTATATGGATGACATGATGGTCAAGTCCAAGCAATGGAAGGACCACTTGTTTAACTTGCGGAAGGTGTTTGATCGCCTCCGTAGATATCAGCTTAAGCTAAATTCGGCCAAATGCACGTTCGGAGTAGCTTCAGGGAAATTGTTGGGATTTATAGTCAATGAAAAGGGGATAGAGGTTGATCCTGCCAAGGTGAAGTCCATTGTTGAAATGCCTACACCTAAAGGGGAAAAGGAGGTTCGGTCTTTTCTAGGAAAGTTGAACTTTATTAGCAGGTTCATCGCCCAAATGACCCACCTGTGTGAACCTATTTTCAAGCTCCTTAAGAAATACGTTCCAAAGGAGTAGGATGATAACTGTCAAATGGTGTTTGAGAAAATTAAAGAATATCTTCGAAATCCCCCTATCCTAGTGGCACCAACCCTGGGGCGTCCTTTGCTGATGTACATGACAGTGTTAGATACTTCTATGGGATGCGTTCTGGGGCAACATGATGAAATGGGGAGAAAAGAGCAAGCCATTTACTACCTCAATAAGAAATTTCTTCCATATGAAGCGAAGTATTCCGATCTCGAGAAAACCTGCTGCGCATTAGCTTGGGCGGCTCACAGGCTTCAACACTACATGCTCTATCATACCACCTTCCTCATCTCTCAAATGGATCCCCTCAAGTATATATTCAAGAAACCAACCCTGTCCAGCAGAATTGCTCGATGGCACATGATCCTGTCAGAATTCGACATTGTGTTCACTACCCGTAAAGCAGTTAAGGGGCAGGTGATAGCTGATTATCTGGCTGAGAACCCCATTGATGATTATCAATCCATGGAGCCCCAATTTCCTGATGAAAATATACTATGCGTTGATGGTACGTCTGAAGAGCAAGAACCAACCGGGTGGAATATGTTTTTCGACGGCGCTGCTAATAAAAGGGGAGCTGGCATTGGGGCAATAGTAGTGTCAAGAACCGGCAGTCATTATCCCATTGTAGTTAAGGTATAATTTGAACTCTATACTAATAACATCGTCGAATATAAGGCTTGCATCCTGGGGTTAAGATTGGCATTAGAAATGAGGATTGATGAATTGGTTGTTCTTGGTGATTCAGATTTGGTCATTCAGCAATCCAAGGACGTGTATCAAACTCGAGATGCCAAACTCTCCCCGTATCATCAACAGGTCAAGGACTTGTGTCAACTATTCAAAAGCGTGGATTTTCGTCATGTGCCCCGAACAGAGAACAGCTTCGCCGATGCCTTGGCTACATTGGCTGCAGCAATCAAGGTCGACAGTGGCACTGAAGTACCCCCTCTACAGATCTTCACCAGGGATATCCCCTCTTATTGTCTGTATACAACTATTGAATCTCACGAGAAACCGTGGTTTTATGACATCCAGAGGTATGTTCAAGCCAGGACATTCCCCGATGCGGCAACACAACGCGATAGGAAGACCATTTGTCATTTGGCGGGACACTATTTCATGGCTGGGAATGAGCTTTTCAGGAGATCATGGTTCGGACCTCTAAGATGTGTCAATGCCGCTGAAGCCAAAGTTATCATGGAAGAAGTACACGAGGGAGTTTGTGGCCCCCACATGAATGGCCATACGCTCGCAAAGAAGATTCTCCGAACGGGGTATTACTGGTTAATAATGGAGTCAGATTGCATTAGATACGTTCTTCGGTGTCACAAATGTCAGATACATGGGGATAAGATCAAAGCACCACCGTCTGAGCTCCATTCTATGTCTACCCCATGGCCCTTTTCTATGTGGGGGATAGATATGATTGGTCCTATCACTCCTAAAGCTTCCAACGGCCATCGCTTCATCCTGGTCGCTATTGATTATTTCACTAAATGGGTGGAAGTTGTCTCTTACATCCATGTCACCAAGAAGGTCGTAGAAAGGTTCATAAAAAATTACATCATCTGCCGGTATGGGATTCCCGAGTCACTCATTACTGATAATGGTTCCAATCTGAATAACGAATTGACAGCAATGCTATGCCAAACATTTCGCATTACTCACCGAAATTCGGTCACTTACCGGCCCCAGATGAATGGGGCAGTAGAAGCGGCCAACAAGAATATTAAGAGAATACTCCGAAAAATGATTGACAATTACAAAGATTGGCATGAGAAACTTCCGTTTGCATTGATGGCTTACCGAACTACTATGAGGGTCTCCACCGGAAGTACTCCTTTTGAGCTAGTTTACGACACCGAGGCAGTCATCCCTATTGAGATTGAGATTCCTTCTTTATGGATCTTAACAGAAACCAAGTTAGATGAAGCAGAATGGATTAAAGACCGATATGCCCAACTCTGTCTGCTGGATGAGAAGCGGTTAGCTGCAGTTTATCACGCTCAATGTTACAGAAGGCGAATGGCCAGAGCATTTGACAAAAAGGTACGACCTCGATCATTCCAGCCGGGAGATTTGGTGCTCAAGAAGGTGTTCCCCTATCAGGAGACAGCACAAGGAAAGTTTGCTCCAAACTACGAAGGGCCATTCATGGTAAAGAAAGTCTTGTCTGGAGGAGCTCTCGTTTTGGAGGAAATGGATGGCCAAGAATTTCCTAGCCCATTGAATTCAGATGCTGTCAAACACTACTACATGTGATTCCGAAAGCTAGACCTTTGGTTTCTGTGAAGAAGCAATGAAACTTACTCTCCTCATTTTCCATTAATCAATAAGGTAGTGTTTTAAGGTTAAAGCTCTATGGACTAAACAATCTAATTCTAAGATGACGAGGGGCCTTATTTCATTTTCTATCCAATCAAAATGCATATATATATAACCTTTGTTAAACCTTTAGAGCCGGTTACTTTCTTTCTTGAGCATTCCCCTAATAAAGTGATCATATTAAGCAGAGGCACTGAAAATAAAAATAAAAAAAATAAAAAAAGCCCTTGAAGTACTACTGTCCGCACAAATATTGGTATTAACGTTAATAGCAAAAAAAAAAAAAAAAGGGGCGTGCAATGAGATACCCAAGGAAAGATGGGAATACGCAGGAAAAGTGCCATTGAACCAAAAACTATCAAAGGTAATCACTAGTAGGATGGTAGGCTTGAGCCTTTTCTTTTTCTTTCGAAAGTAAACACCAACACCATAACCCCTAAAAGTCCTCTTAGATTGGAGTTAAATTGATTAGTCCAAATGAGCTTACTAAATATGCCATGGGTTGGAGAATGGGACAAATAGCGCTTAGGAGCTTCTCAACAGAAACCTGAGACCAAGCTGAGGAAAGAGAGAGAAAGTAGAGAGAAAAGTTAAGCGCTTCCCGAGGATGCGGTGAAAACCCGAAAGGGCGCCGTAGGTAAAAAGGTAGGGATGTGGCAAGACACAAAACTGTCGACCCTGGCGAAAACCTGCAAAGGCGCCTTGGTGCAAAAATGACAGAGCTGGGATTGGTGAAAACCCTCAAGGGCACTAGTAGCAAAAAATAGCAAAAAAAAAAAAGGGGGGGCGAGAACAAGAGATTTAGATATAAGAAATAGCTCGAGCTACTACATTCCCCAGAAGTTAAGGTATGAAAGCAACGGTGTAAAAGTCGAAAGGCATCTTGAAAGGCATTCTCCGGTTTAGCCCAGTTAGGGTTAAAAAAAGCAGGGGTCCCTTTCACGGAACAACCAGTGAGTCAAAGAATCAAACAAAGGGGAGTTATTTTTCATTAAACTGCAATTCTCATTTAATTTTTCCCAAATTTGTTACTATACTAATCATGCAGACAAACTACACCAAAAGCGCGGGAGGTCATGAATTCATAAGATAAAAGAAGCATAACACTAAACAAAGTATGTTTTTCTACAAATGCAGAAATCAGCAAATCTAAGAGCGAGGGGCAAATATATATCGCTCCCCGTCGTTATCAGAGGAGGAATCAGCTATGTAGGGATCCACTAGCTCGTCGGTCACAAGAGGAGCACTCGAAGAAGTACCAGCAGCAAAAGACCCAAGCCGGCCTCGCTCATAGTCCGCACATCTAGCCAGAAGCATGTCACTCTCTCGAGTAAGGGACTCCACGGTTGCCCGCAAGGACGGGCCATCCATCAGGGAAGGAGAACTGCCTAGAACGCCTCGTGGCCGCCTGCGGACCCTCGCAGCACCCAAAGGTGGGTCATCATGTGTCGATCTGGCTGCTGCTAACTGCCTCTCCAGTAAAACTATCTCAGCGTCTCTCATCCTCAACCGGTCATGCAACATCCGTATCAGACGACGGTTTTCCCGTCTGTGACGACGCCCCTGAACAATCATAGCAGTCAAGAAGTCGGTATACCCTACGGGAGGTAAATGAGTCTCAATGAGAAGATCCCCAAGTCTACTAGGACCCAGCACGTAGCGTCGAAGCCAATAATGATAGGCCTCAGTCGCAGGGGGCACGTTAGAGAAGGGACCATCATCATCAACGTGAGGAAGCAAAGATCTCCATATATCCATAACTTTCTCCACCAATGCTCTAGGAATTGACCCCTCAAAGACAAGAGTAAATTCGGCTGCAGAAGCTAAAAAAGGGATATCCTGACTCCTACCAAGCTGTCGTAGAACCCGAATCCTGAAGAAAGAGGCAATGCCCCGCAGGCCTGCTAGGAGCACGAAGGCTCTCCCGGAAGGCCGAACTCTCAAGCAATACCTACCAACCAGCCCTGAATACCACCTGACTGTGCCTGACCTCATGCTGTTAAGATAGTCCGCCCAGGATGTAGCGGTCTGCGGGAATCTCCCCTCATCTGCCATGACACCCTGAGATCTCACCAGGGAATGTACATGATCGAGCTCAGGATACCATGTGTGCTGAAACAAAGGTGTAACAAACAAATGACTAATCGCCCAGAGCTGGAAGAGAGTAGTGCATCCGCGGAAACGAGCGTCAGGGGACTGTTGGAATCTCGTAAGACTCACGAAGGTCTCCCCTACAATCATAAGAGCATAGGAATGCCCCTTACGGATCAAGGCCAGTGGTGCACAGAGTCGACAGTCCACTAAATCATCGTCTCTGGGGAACACCAAGAAGTTCAGTAGAAGCAAGGCTAAGGCAACCATACGAGAAATAGCCCAATCCTGAAAGGTGTGCCACTCACCTGAATGAACTCGCATACCCGTAGGAAACTCAAAACGGGAAAAAAGGAACTCTGCTGGGACATAGGGAAACTGGGGCAAAGAAGAAGATGAAAGAACTGCGCGTCTGAATCCGAGCTGGGATGAAACCACTATGATACAACCATCCGAAAAAAGGGGTCCCACAATGTCAGCAGAAACATCTCGGAAACCAACAAGGAACCCATACTCGTGAGGAGTAGGGGTAAGCTCACACTCTCCAAAGCGGAAAAGAGACAAGTCCGGCTGCCAAAAAGGGATCACTGCCTCCATGAGTCCGGGAATAAGCCGCACTGATAAAAGCGAAGCCACCAGACCAAAGGACCGGCAAAAGATATCCTGCTCATCGGGAGGGTAGCTATTGTGCCAGGCTCTCAGCCGATGCAAAACTCTATCTGCCATCCTGAAAAGGTAAGCCAAGGTAAGTGATGTAAATATACCATCCATGCAGTTTAAATAACAGTAAAATAAAACAAACAAATAACACAAAACAAATAAAGGATTTTGAATAAAAAATCAAAAACAAAATTTTCACACATCTTGGTTTTCCAACTCCAAATCACATCTCAAGGGTTCTCTGCCATTTCCCTTCAAAAAGATTTTATTTCTAAGATTTTAACCAACTCTTTTCATAATTTCTAAAAATTTCGGCAGAGTCCCGTTTAAAAATGGCCCCTACAACACCCATGACATCAACACAAAGTACAAAACGTGCACCTTCCAACGCAACAATCACATGACAATGGCACCCGTGCACACTTTTCAATTTTTCAAAATTTTCAAAACACATGTTTTATTTTTTCAAATAAGTCAATGGTTTTCAAACATCTTCTGAAATTTTTCAAAATCACCTCAAATGTTTCAAAAATATTCCAGTCTTTTTCAAAATTTCAAACTTTAAAAATTTCATCAATTTCTTGAATTTTCTAATTTTTTCTAATTTTCTAAATATTTTTCTATTTTTTAAAAAATCAAAAATTCACCGACTTTTCAAAAAATCACGAAACTTCATACGGTTGTCAAACACATTTTTCTAAGGCACATTGCACAAAAACATAGCCAAAAAACCCAATACTCATGCCTGTAGAAACAAATTCCCTAGTCCCACAGAAAACCCTCTTCGCATAATCATGAAAAACCATTCAAATTCAATCAAACAACCATCAAAATGCAAAAACAATATCACCAAAGTGTTCAAAATATATCAAAACATCAATTTCCACTATTCACATGATTCAAACGAAGTTCTACACATCAAAATCAACGAAATTTGCAAACTCACCTTTTGGAAGTTCTCCGGCGAAATCTTCACTTCCGACGACTTTTTCGGCGACGTGGACTCCTTCCGGCAATCACCCACAGTCCCTAAGCAGTGCTCCTTCAAGGTTCAAGTCGATTTCCACTTGAAAACTTTCGAATTCCCCAAAAACTCTTTAAATCCCGTAACTGTTCGAACCAGAAATTTTTTGATTTTTAACCTTAAGCCTGGCGCCACTAGTAGAGGCGCTAGTTCTAAATTTTGGGTAGTTTTGCCCTTTTTCCCGCCAAAACTCATTTTCGAAGGCCTTTTTGGCCTGTTATCCGTTTTTGACCCCCGTTGTCGAAAGAATCTCAGTGTCCGTCCCTCCGACTGCCTCGCGGTCAACATGGGACTCTTACTCTTATCGTTTTCTGTCTTTGACAAGCAAAGACAGAAAAAGAGGGGTAGTTGTAAGCACCCCATTTTTTACCGCTTAGCAGTCTACACTCCGTCCAGACTTGTTTTCAAGTCATTTTGGGCATATTTCCAATCAAAACCAATTCTCTAGGTCCAAATTCCGTCTTTCCATCGCTTCGCGGGCCTGTCAGGCCCAAATAGAGGCAAAATGACCAAAATGCCCTTAGGGGCATTGTCCTTTCTTATTCCAATCCCAATCCCTTTCTCGAGACAGTTTATTCCTCGAGACGGTCCGAGTAGCAAAACTACTCACAAAACCGTTAGAGTAGCGGAAATACTCACGAATAGGTCGATATAGGGAATTGGCAACAAATCCCTGTGTCACGACGACCACCGTTAGAGTGGCGGAAACACTCAAAATCCATGCACGTCTCCTCGGAGACGGTAAGACCTCTTTCCAATCCCACTTTCGAGACAGTTTATTCCTCGAGACGGTTCCAATCCAGGCACGTCTCTTCGGAGACGGTAAGACCCCTTTCCAATCCCACTCTCGAGACAGTTTATTCCTCGAGACGGTTCCAATCCAGGCACGTCTCTTCAGAGACGGTAAGACCCCTTTCCAATCCCTCTCTCGAGACAGTTTATTCCTCGAGACGGTCCGAGTAGCAAAACTACTCACAAAACTGTTAGAGTAGCAAAACGACTCACAAAACCGTTAGAGTAGCGGAAATACTCACAAAGCCCTTAGAGTAGTGGAAATACTCACAAAGCCCTTAGAGTAGCGGAAATACTCAACCCTGTCCGAGTAGCGGAAATACTCAACCTCGTCCGAGTAGCGAAAATACTCACAAATTGTCAACCCCGTCCGAGTAGCGAAAATACTCACACCGTTAGAATGGTGGAAACACTCAAAACCTAGGTCAACACTAGTGTCTAAAATGTTCAAACTGCCCTTAGCACCTTTTCCGAGACTTTCCGGTTAAGATGACCATTTTGCCCCTAAGCATCCGAATGCCCCGTAAACCACGCCGACTCTGGGTATCAAACCGGTAACCGCCTGAGACTACTTTTTATAGTATTCTCAATCTTCTTTTACCTTTCCGAATCATTCCGAGTCAGTTCTGGTCAACCCGGTACAAAATGACTGTTTTGCCCCTAGAGGGCCGGTCTCCTTCTTCGACCACACCGGCTCTGGGTATCAAACCGGTAATGTCCCGAGAATACTTTTTATAGTGTTCTCAACCTCCCCTTACCTTTCCGGACCATTCCGAGTCAGTTCCAGCAAACCCGGTACAAAATGACCGTTTTGCCCCTAGTGGGCCGGTCTCCTTTTCCGACCACGCCGGCTCTGGGAATCAAACCGGCAACCTCTGAGAACATTCTAAATAATGTTTCTAGATCCCAAGTCTTCTTCCGGGACAGTCCGAGTCTGTCCCGACGGTTTTCCGGTCCGATTGACCGTTTTGCCCCTAAAGGCCCGGTCAACCTTTTTGACTCACCTTATCTTCATTTTTCAAGTCAAATACCTCCAGGACACTATTTTGAGTGTTCCTGCTCCTTTCCAGCCTTCCGGGTCATTCCCAACTCCTTCAAATCATTCCCGGACTTTCCGGAGTCACTCCTAGTGAAGCCAAGCAAAAAATTGCATGGTAGTCACTAGTACAGGCGCCCAAATCTAGTCAAAGATACGTTGCTTGCCAAACTTAAATCTTTCCTAATTGGCTGGCACCACTACTAGTGGCGCCAAGCCAAAAAATGGCCTGGCGCCACTCCTAATGGCGCCAGTGTAGAATTTGGCCTGGCACTACTGCAATAGGCGCCAGGTTTGTCCTCCCTCTATAAATACAGAGCCTCATTCAACGTGAAGGAGGTCTGTAAACTTAACCTAAAAATCCTATATTTCGATATACAGAGCTGGAGTACCTCCAAAACCCTAGCCTCCCTAGGTTTTCCCAAACCCTAGCCACTATACACAAACCCTAGCCTCCTATACACTCATACACTCCCCCATACACTCATACACTAGCCTTCAATCACTCTTTGAAGACTTGAAGAGCTGCCATCCAAAGCTTGAAGACAACTCTTGAAGACTGAAGGTGAAGATCAAGACAAAGACCGAAGACCGAAGACAGCGTGGCGCGCAAAATAAAGAAGACATACAATAGGCTTTCTCTTTAATTTTTTGCATTTCTCCCCTCTCTCTTCTCTCTCCAACCCACTTGGGTTTTCTCTATTTTAATCCCCCATCTCTTTCCCCCCCTTTCTTTGCATGCATGAAACAAGGGGACTCCCGATCCATGTGTAGGATTAGACTATTGGAGAGTCACCGTGTCGGGGGCTTTCTTCTAGTCTAACCAAAGACCACGTGGGTCCGGCCCCCTTGATTATGCGGTGAAGCCTTAACCTTGTATGTTCACGACCCCAAATTGCATTGTGCATATCATAGTCTTGCATCTTCCAAAAATCGTTTTCAAAGTTGTTTTTCAAAACGTTTTCGAACTTGTTTTCAAAATTGCGTCAAAATCTCTTTTTCAAAAACTTGTTTTCAAAATCACAATTCTAGGGTGATTCTAGCTTTTCCATGGCTAGGGTTGCTTTAGGAAAGTGTTATATTAAAATTGACCTTTTTGGTCTATATTTCCAAATCTTATTGTTTTCTAAAACCACCTTCTTAAAGTGGTTCTAGCCCTATTATGGCTAGAATCGCTTTAGGAAAGTGAGACATTTTCATACTTTCTAAAAACTCTCTTCTCAAAAAGTCTTTCTTCCTAAAAATCTCTTTTTCAACATACTTTCCTAAAACTCTCCTCTCCAAAATTGTTTTCAAAAACTCCCCTCCAAAATCTATTTTTTTCAAAACCCCGTTTTCCAACTCCTTTCCAAAACTTCCTCTCCCTAAAATTCACTTTCAAAAAACGCTCCCTAAAAATCTTTTCAAAAACTCTCTTTCCAAAATCTCCCTTCTATAAATTCCCCTCTAAGATTTTCCTTCTAAAATCTACGTTTCTAAAACACACTTTCCAAAACTCCTTAAAAATCTTTTTCCAAAAACTCCCTCTTCAAATTCACTTTCCAAAAACTCCTTTTCTTTAAAAATCTCTTTCCAAAAACTATCCTTTCCAAAATTCTTCCCTCTAGAAACTCCTCTTTAGGCTTTCCTTCCAAAATCTTCGTTTCCAAAAACGCACTTTCCAAAAACTCTTTCCTTAGAACCCAAGTCAAGCCCTAGAACCCACAATTAGGAAACCCTAAATTTTCTTCCCAAAAACATGATTTTCAAACTTTACCCCAAACCTAGGTTTCCAAAACCTTTTGTTTTCACATCCAAACTATACATGTTTCCAAAACCTATTTTCTACGCTCAAACTATAGTTTTCCAGATCTAGGGTTTCTAGAAACCTTCCTTTCCCAATCCTTGCCAAATCCTATATTCCCTTTAGGATACCGAATCAAATCTCGCCGTTTATGAAACTAGATCCCGTCCTCCATTTTTTGAAACAAAATCAAATCTTTTCTTTTAGAAACCAAATCCAATCCCTTCCAAATCCAAATCTTTCTTAATTCAAATCCTTCCTAATCCTCCACTTTCCTAAATCTTAAGTTTCTAAAACTTGAACATAAAAACTTTCCTAAATCAACCCTTTCCTAATTCTACCTTCTTTTCAAATCTTAACTTTTCAAACCTAAGTTTTCAAATTCTTCTTAAACTCAAACCTTTCCTAATCTCAAGATTTCCTAAAACCCTAAAACTTTCTAAATCTTAAACTTTCTAAATTTCAAATCTTTCTAAATTCTAAATTTTCTTAAACTTTAAATCTTTCTAAATCTAATACTTTTCTAAACTCAAAACTTTCTTAATTTAAGACTTTCTTAAGTTGAAACTTTCTTAATTCAAACATTTCTTAAATTGAAAACTTTCCTTTTTCAAACCTTTCCTAAAACGAAACTTTCCTACTTTCAAAACTTCCCTATTTCAAAACTTTCCAATTTTTAAAACTTTCCAATTTCTAAACTTTCTTAAATTCAAAACTTTCCTAATTCGAAAACTTTCCAAGAATGAAACTTTTCTAATTCGAAACTTTCCTAAATCAGACCTTTCCTAACTCAAACATCTCCTAAAATCCAATTTTTCCAAATCTTCCAAGCCAAGTCAAATCTTTCATAGGTTTCTTCTCTTTCCTAAGTCTAGGTTTTCTTAAACCTTCTCTTTTCCAAAACAAGTCCAAATCAATCTTTCCAAAGCAAGTCCAATCTTTTCAATTTTAATTTCCAACCTCCTTTTTCTAATCTCAAATCAAATCCAATTTTCAATTCAATCTCTTTCTTCTAATCCAATTTCTCTCTTCAAATCAATCTCTTTTCAATCGAACTCCGGTCCGAACTACAACTGACCTGATTCCCCCGAAGGGATACGTAGGCAACCTTCATAGGTGCGATCACAACACTTTTCAAACTTTCAATTCCACCCTCATGGGTGTGGTTTCCAAAATCTTTTCGAATCTCAAATTCCAATTTCAAAATTTCTATTTTCAAATTTCTACCTTCAATTTTCAAACTTTCCACTTCCAATTCTATTTCTTCAAACCTATTTTCAAATCAAATCAATTTCTTTTCAAATCAATTTCTATTTTCCAATTCTCTTAACTTGCACTTGCATATCATGCATCATGTTAGTTCCTTTTCAAACATTGTTTTTCAAAGTAAATAGGATTGAACTATAGTTGGTTGAAGACTCTCATAGGCGAATCTAGGGTAGATTGACATGTAGGTACCGAAAGGGCGGGATAGGGTGATAGCTTAGTACGTCTTCCCTACACGTAACCAACCTCCGAACTTAAAATCACTGTTTTCGAAAGACCAAAAAGGAGTTATTTTTCTAAAAAGGGCTAAATATTTTTCAAAGGTTGTCAAACAACCTGTTTTCTTAAAAACCCTCTTTTGAGGAGATATTTTCAAATCGTTTTCGAAAAACCCTAAGTGTAGTCTTCGGATTATTCTTAGTTTTTAGGTGACCTAACTCACCTTAATCAAGTTAGGTGGCGACTCCGGATCTTTTTCAAAAAGCCCTTTATTCAAACCAATTTTTCAATTCAAACCTAGTCGCACTCATTCTTTTAGGACAGTGAGTTCTAACGAGAGAGTACAGCATTTTTCCCGCTTGTGTGAGTATTCCTCAAGTGCAAATAATCTAGGCGCGACATGAAGGACACTTCTCCTTTAAGAAAACCACGGCCAAAATTTTACAATGTGGGCTTTAATGGCCCACCATGTTCAAGAACATACATACTTTTTGTCTAGCTTGCGGTAGGTGCCAACGGTTAGGAACACTTTCTAAGAGGCACATGATGCCTCTTCACCCCATCACTATTTTGAAAATATTTGATTGTTGGGGGATTGATTTCATGGCACCGTTTCCTAACTCGTGTGGGTACCTTTTTATTCTTGTTGCGGTAGATTATGTCTCTAAGTGGGTGGAAGCAATTGCCACCTGAAGCAATGACCACCAAGTGGTCTTGCGATTTTTGAAAGAGAACATTTTTGGTAGGTATGGTATGCCTCGTGCCATGATAAGTGATGGCGGTTCGCATTTTTGTAACAAGCCCTTTGCGTCTTTAATGCATAAGTATAGAGTGGTCCATAAGGTTGGATTACCATACCATCCTCAAACGCAAGGGCAAGTAGAGTTGGCCAATCGAGAAATCAAGCACATTCTTAAGAAAAACCGTCAATCCAAATAGGAAAGATTGGTCTCTTAGATTGACCGATGGGTTATGGGCATACTACACGGGTTATAAAATCATTCTTGGCGCATCACCCTATAGACTTGTGTACGGGAAGGCCTGTCACCTTCCCGTCAAAATTGAGCATAAAGTATATTGGGCGATTCGCCAATGTAATGAGGATATTGATGTTGCAGGTACCCACCGAAAACTCCAACTCAATGAGTTAGATGAACTCCGCAATGATGCCATACCTTGTGAAAGAAGTTTTTCCCCATGGAGCCATTAAGGTGCAAAATCTCACGCATGGCTCGGCATTTAAGGTGAATGGTTAGCGGCTAAAGCCGTATTTTGAGTTGTTCTAAGGGGAGTTGGATTGTGTGGATCTCATTGATCCACCGTCCTTTGAGTGACATTAGATTGTCATGTTTTCTAGTTTAGGAGTAGTTCTTTTGTTTTCCTTTTTATAGGTTTCTTTCTTTTTTCTTTTTGGTAGTTAGTTGTGTACATTTGTATTCCCGAGGGTCCCGCCCACCCCGTTGTTCTTTTTCTCGTTAATTTTCCTCATGCCATGAGGTCATGGCATGATTCCAGTTTGGGGGGGGGGGGGGGGGGGGGCACCATTTGCATGTTGCTGTGGAAAATTCTGAAGATTACTGCAGAACTTCAGAGAGGCTGTATTTGCGATCGATCGGCCGTTCGATCGGTGGCGCTCCATTTCGATCGGTCCACGAGGCGATCGATCAGTTTAAGAGTCGATCGATCGGTGACCGAGTTGTCTATAAAAACCCACTGTTCATTGTTCATTCTCATTTCGCTCGCGAGTATTTGAGAGTTTCGAGAGTCTGTTTATATATCGGAGCAGCGGCAGAATCAGACAGGGCAGCCAGTGCAGCCCCAGGCTCAGGCTCAGGCTCAGGCTCAGGCTCAGGAGGAGCTAGTTCAGGGGACGTTACTTCAGACTTTGGCAGCCATCCAGGAGCAGCTGACCACTCAGCAGGTAGAGCGCCAGCAGTGGCAGGCCGACATTATGGCTAGATTAGATCTTCAGGACACTGCCATTGCTGCACTTCAGGGTCAGCTGATTGACATTCAGCAGCAGCAGCAGACCCAGTCCACTCGACTCCAGGAGATTATCCAGCACCTTGGTCAGCCTCCTCCGGAGGATGATAGAGACTTCTTTTCGGATCTCCAGTTAGATTAGATGCATTGTGCACTTCATAGCATTTCATTTCATATGATGTATCTAAATCTTTTTTTATTATAGTGGATGTATTTATTTTTGAGCTGTTTGTATAGTGATCTTTCCTATTGTGGCATACCCCTTTTTGTATACATTTATTATATTCTTTTGTCTAATTTTGGCATTTCAGTTACAGATATCCTTTTTGATTGATATCCATATCGCATGTATTGTTCCGACCGAGGTAATGGATATTGTATGGTATTCGTATCACTCTTTTCTATAACTTGACACCTTAGCTATGTCCTTAAATGTTGATATCATTTCTTTTTGAATTTTGTGATGGAAGTGTCAAGGTTGTTTCAAACAAATACCATACTATGTTTTTTATTAAATTTGAGTTGATGATTAACCCACCTTAGAAATTATGATACAATGCAAGTTTTTGGCATAAAATCATTATAAGAGACAATTCACATTGTTGCACACTAACATGTTATGTGATGCCTTGTGTTTCATTCTTATGCATGCATGTCCTTATAAGGTGAAGATTTTTACCGTGTGAGCTTTAGAACCTATTTATCGCCTTTGAAGAGTGAATCACATTTATTCAAGATTATTTTTGTTGATCCTCATTCATTGAATAGCTTCATTATATTTTGATTTTAGTTTACATGTTCGAGTGTTAGATAGATTTATTGACCCCTTATACACCTTTGAAGTTTTGATTTGTTGTATTCTTCGAATTCTAAACGCATAGGCCATTTCATTCCATTGAGCCATTTCATGTGTATTTTTCTTCTTCTTAATGTTCATATGCATGTGCATAAGTTTAAATTTTGTCAATGCCAATGGATACATTGCTCTTATATTTGTAAAGTTGGAAGTGTATGGAGTTGAAGAGTGAAGAAAAATATATATATAGAGAGAAAGGGATGAAAAGGTGTTCCCAAAAAAAAAAAATCAA
Source organism: Euryodendron excelsum (assembly GCA_033060915.1). Taxonomy (NCBI): domain Eukaryota; kingdom Viridiplantae; phylum Streptophyta; class Magnoliopsida; order Ericales; family Pentaphylacaceae; genus Euryodendron; species Euryodendron excelsum. The sequence goes on along the minus strand of CM065387.1, from coordinate 11,667,366 downwards.
ATACAAAAGAAGTGAGGTGAAGGAAGATTGCAAAAGTGATTCAAAAGATTGGAAATGTAGAAGTAAATATCATTGATCATCATGTGTAATGCGCATGCATATGTTGAAACCTTTTACCACTTTCTATCCTCTTACATGGCTCTTCTTTCATTCATCACCCTTATGGCCTTGATATCCGAAGATACATGAATCTTTAATTCAATTGAGTATAAGTCATTAATGTTAATTTTCTAGATTATGCTTAAGCTGTGAATATTCCTTTATGAAGCTATGCCAAGTCGATACACTTACAATTTATTCATTTTTGGTTTTGAAATTGCTCTACTTGTACGATTTATACATTTACTCGTTAAAAGAGCTTTCCATTAAGGGACCATGAGTGTTCATGTTCAAAGTTGAATGTATGCCTTGTGAGACTTGGATCGAAGCATCGAGGAGGTAATTGTATGAGTTTTGAATCATTAGAGTCATATGCCATTGGTAGTACGCGTCAATGTGTTTTATTTCTTCCATGCTTTATGCCTTTGCCTTGCGATGGTTCACAACCTAGGTGGATGGAGATTTGACTTGAATAAAGTCAATACATGTGTATATTTTTGTTTTTCTCTCATACTTTGATAGGGACTATCAAATGTTTAGTTGGGGGGTGTTGATTACTCTTAGAAATAGTAATCTTTAAGATTAAATTGTTAGTTGATTAGTTAAATTTCAGTGTTAATTTAGTATTTTGACTTCTAAAATGCATTGAAATTCTTTTTGTGCACTTCTTACAGGAATTGGAGCTTAAACCAAGGCAAATGAGCAAATGTGAGGATGACCGATCGATGGCCCGATCGAACGATTCACGGAACGTTCGATCGGCCGATTGATCGGTGATCTTGCAATCGATCGGTGATTCTCTGTTCGACCTTCTGTAGCAAACTTTAGAGAGGGCAATTTTCTGATCGATCGGTCGTTTGATCGGTGACGTCAGAATTTCCTCAATAGACTACACAGAAGCAAACTTCAGAGGGGTCGATTTTGCGATCGATCGGGCGTTCGATCGCCTGGAACGTTCGATCGGTCTCCTACCGATCGATCGGTGTGTACAGACTCTATTTTTCTACAGAGTATAAAAACTATATATACGGGACAAAAGGCATTCTTGGTTATTTTCTGCAGAAACTGGACAGAGAAGAAGCTTCAAAAATGGGACTTTTGTTATCTTGTAAGGTTTTTAGTTAGATTTACTTTTAATGCTTTGTATTTGTTGTTATTTATTGTTTTTGGATCATTGTAAATGAATGCTTTATATATATATATATGAAGTGAATGTTTTCCACTCTTTCAAGCCATTTTCTCTCATTTTCTTGCCATTTTCCCTCACTTTCTTAGTAACCAAACACTAGTTCTATATAGTTTAATGGTAGATTTGTCTTCTTTTATGCTCTTTGACATGGATTCTAGTAGCTAAATACCCCTTGGATGTGGTTGTGAAGATCCACCAAAGATCTTCAAAGGGTGAAAAATGAGTTGTATGAACTTCAATGGCATATTCTTAAAATTTCATGGTTTCATTTGATTTAGTTTGAGATTCATTAGAAAAACTTAGATTCATAACCCCTTGGCAATATTTATGCACAAATCAATGTTTGGTATAGGTATTGCACATGTCTAAGGTTTGATTCTAGGGTGCCAATCATAGATTCCCTCTTTATGCTCAATCAAACAAAAACCCACACTTTTATAGTCGACATTTTCCGAATCAAGAATCTAAGGTGTGATTCTTGATTTGAGTTATAAACCTCTCATTGGAAACCCTTGTTGTGAATTGGTGGATCGAAACAACCATGTCCAAGCCTTTCTTCTAAATTGCATAAAACTAGATTTTATCGTCTTCATCAATCATTAAATTATTGCATGAAGCATTGAACCACCATCATCTCAAAACTAACATATTTTCGGTCTCTTTTATGTTAGGAACAGACAAGAATTTTCATTTGCAATCCATTAAGATAAGTGTCCGTGCTAGTTGAGCTTTGTTGTTATATTTGCATAATTCCCTTGGGAGAGAACGACACCGAATTCTCCGATTTTTACTACAAGCACAATTTTCGTACTCTTGTGGAGTGACTCCAGTTGAAACATATCTGGAGGCGTGTCAGCTAGTAAATTTCTTCATTCCTAAGATAGTGGTTTCCTTACTCTAGTTGACAATTCCTTTGCTTTTCTTCAATCTTCCCCTTATTTTAAACTAATCTATTTTTCCTTTTTTTTCTTTCGTCGGTTGAGTGTGCTAGTCCGTCGAGTGCTTCCAACGAATTGTATTAGGCCGCCTGTTCTTGTAAAGCTTCCTCCCGGTTAGGCTCAAACAGCTCCTGAGTCCCTAAGCCCACTGGGTCCACTAGCTCGCAGTCCGGACCACTCTCTGATGCGACCTGTTGCTCTTCATTATCAGTCATTTCTTCACTACTTGTTTGAATATTTTTTATTAATCTCTGCGTCCCATTGGTTGACACCAGTGCTCCATGGCCACTTCTAATGGCATGCACCTGTTCTGATAATGGCATCCTCCTTTCCAAGGATACTTCATTTAACTCCTCAACTAACTCAGCCATATCTGCTTTGTGTGATGACGTCATCACTTCCTCTAATTCGTCCACCTGGCTGGTGAACACCAGGTCCTCATCTTCCCCGTTGAGCTGTTCTTGCACCTGAGAATCATCTTCCCATCAAAACATGGTGAAATAGATGGTTCTGCACCCATTGCTACGTTGTTGTTCACAATCTGTCCCTAATTACAACACTCATTCTTACAAATGGATCCATTCTTGACATGCTCCCATTGATTAGTATCCTCTAACACTGTGATCTCATAACTCCATCTTCCCACCTTTAACTTGCTTTTACCTTGAATTTTCCTATCTGATTCTGTTTCCACATAAACTCTTCCGCAATCAATTATTTCTTTTGCTGATGTTTTATAATCCACTCCTACAACTGTTCCCCATCTGCTTCCAATTTTTTGAAATACTTTCTCATTCCAGGAGTTTAATGGCACCCCCCATACCGTTACATTTTCTAGCTAAATTAAATTCCTTGTAAGACCAATTATAAGCCACTGAAAACCAGCGATCGAGCCATTTTCTACCATCATCCATGAATGCATTTTTGTCACCTTCATCCTTAAATTGTAGAAATACCTTCCATCCTCCAATCTAATGCACCCCACCCCGTCGTTTCTCATTTGATCTTCAATCAGATAAAGCATCTTGCGGTCCTTTACAATGGCTATTGCGCAAGACTTGAGCCACTGCACATCGGTTTCATCTGCCTCAATCCTCTGTTCCTGTTGGCTCAGTTCAATCTTCCATCTTTTGGATTCCTTTTACCACCTCTTTATAGGTCTTGTCATCTCTAATTGCCTTACTCACAGTATGACGCTCGATCCTTTTTCTTGTCCGATCCATTGAATCCACTGGCTTCCTTGTTGTGAGCTCTGCCTTTTTAACCCTCAATTTCCCTTTCAATAGCCATATACCATCAAAAGTTTTTATTGCCCTGTATGCTTCATGAGTTGATCTATATCGCACAAATCCAAAAACTCCTTTTCCTTTCCCATGCATATAAGAGACATATTAATCAATTACTTGCCCACAGTTTTGGAAGATTTTAGATAGCCAAGTCCTACCCATTGATCTCGGTAAGTTGCCAACGAACACTGAATAGAGGCTTTTCGAATCCATCCTTGCTCAGTACGATAATGTTCAATATAAGGATATACATAAACAGCAGTATATTTAACCTTGGAGAGAACTTCTCAAAGTTTTACTCATTCTCCTGACAAATCAAAGATCCGAACAAGCGGCCTTACCAAGTGGAGGGATTGAACCATTTTTCGTTCTCTACTGGAAAGAAAAAATCTGGGGTTTATACTTCCTCAAAATTGAATCAAAGGAAAGCAAATAACAATTAAATTAATTTAAAGCCTGTTAAGGTTGATGAATGACTTCTCATTGATAAAGTAAATTATTCTTAATTATAGCAAAATAGTGAATCCATGTATTCAATGTTGATTGCTTTAATTTACCAACTAGTAGTGAACTCATACTATGCACGAAATGAAAATAATATATATTAAATATAAAAAATTTATAAAACAGAAGTTATCAATAGTCTCCACTAATAATATGATTACACTAAATTATAATAGTCAATATAGTTTTAAAATAAAAGATTAAAAGTTGATTGTAATAAAAAAAAAAAAACATTAACTGCTATTAAGAAATTGAGTTTTAGTGTAAACATTATTATTTTTTTACCTTAAAATATTGCTAAGGAACTATATTAATCCAGAGTATAAGTTATACATTTCAGATGATTTATTTAATTAAGTACATTTAATAGTGCACATATAACTATCTAAAACTGATAATTTACCTAAAAACTAATTTAATGGTTTTAGTGGGGGAGATTTGATTTACCTAGATTACTTGAGTTTTAGTAAATATTTTAATAATTATGAATAGAAAGTAAAGTTTTCTATATTTCATGGTTAAAATGAAACATATAATATTTTGGTTTAGGTGGAAAGCAGGGCAAAAATTTCAATCATAAACCAACTGCTTAATATATAATATAGATAGATTTATCCTTCTTAAAAAAAATTTAGGGGATTTGAATAGGAAATTCCAAAATTTTCAATTAAACAAAGAACTTTCTAAAATTATAAAGGAAGAACCTAAGAAAATTCAAAATAAGAGTTCTAATATCTTGGATTTTATGCAAAACTTTTCAAAATAACATGAGATTTTAGTAAAAGTTTATTAATCATTAAAAAATTAAAAAAAATTTATGGTTAAACCTATACTATTATGGCACATGCAATATTAGTAATTTAAAATTTTAAAAAACTAAGAAAATTGGATTGAGTTTTCAATATGACAGGCTCAACAACATATTGCTATAGTATAGATTGTTGACTCTATGCCTTGATTTTGACAATCACAAAACTATTTGTTAAGTTGTCTAATGATTCTAACTAGTGTACAGATTAGGTTTATTCTTAAATGACCTGAAGCTTGACACTTGGCATACATTACACGAATTATGTATTGAGGCTTGTTAAGAAAGAACGAAGAATGGAATAGCATGATGAAATGATACAACAAGATCGTTTCACAAATCTTGAAAGCTTTCATAAAGATTTAATGAAGCTTTGAAAGTATGAAGAGATTGAAGGTATTCAAAGAAGTCAATAATCAAGCAAAGTCAAGATCACAAGTCCCATTGGAGATTTGATGAAGACTTGGAAGAATGAATATTGAAAATGTTCTTGAAGATCTACATGCCTTGAAGAAGACCTTTCAAGCCTTAGAAGTTCCAAGTTGATGATCCTTGAAGAGCTTGAAGAGTTCTGTAAAGAATTGAATAAGTCCTGCAAAGTTAAAGTCTCTAAGAAAAAGGGTCAACGCATGCTTCAAAAGAGTTGACACATTGAGACAGTTAGTTGAATTAGAATCTGCCAAAGAGAAAGGGGTCGACTCCTCTACAAAAAGGGTCAACACATTGGTCCAAATTAAAAGCCTTAGAAAAGGTCCAAAAAGAGTCAACTCCTCATTTCAAAAGGGTTAACACATTGGGATAAAATTTCGATGACATTTGCTGAAGAACACAAAAAGGTCGACACATTGGCTGAATGGATCAACACATTAAAGCAGATTGCTAAGAAGCTAGAAACAGAACAAAAATGGTAGACATATACAGAACAGCGGTCGACACATTGCCTGTAAATGCATTTCCAACCACCTCCAACGTCTATAATAAATGCAAGACTATAAAACCAAGACCCTCACAGCATTTATACAAGAAGAATACAATATATTCAAGTGCTATACATGTGATTGAGAGCTGAAATTCCTAAGCCAATTCAGAAACATTCTTTTTGCTGAGAATTTGGAGCATTTACTGATTTTTCACTTTCATAACTACTCTTTAAGAGAGTTATACTTTGTTTGTAAGGTTGAGTGTCATTGGGAAAATACTTGTAAGTTTGAGTGAAACTTGAAAAACATCACTTGAAATGATTAGAGCTTGGAAAAAGCTATTGTAAAAAGTGAGTTGGTCATTTAGGAAACTAGCACCTGCTTTGTAATTTTTCTTTGCATAGTGCAAAAACTTTCAATGGGTTATTGAGAATGAGGACGTAGATCACACATTATGGCTGAAACTCGGTAAATCTTGATGTTCTTCTTGTGCTCTATTTTTTGCTTGCTTGTTATTACTCTGTTGGTTTACACACACACACCTTGATTCACTGTTCCATTGCTTAACTTGTTTTTTATTGCATTATTTTTTGATTCATTTTTGAGAAATCGAATTCAAACCCCCCCCCCTCTTTGGTTGCATCTTTGGGCCAACATAGATATATAGTTATAAATGCAAATTATCTTACTCCGAATAACGTAAAAAAAAATGTCAAACTTATAATTTAAATAATAAGTGTTATTTTAATGTTATCAAAAATTTAATTTTTATTAATTTTAAGGAGTGAGTCTAGTAAATATATTCTAGTTTGAATTTTGAAGGAGATTTTAGGAAAAATTTTAAAAGTATGATAAAAGTAGATTTTTAACCAATCAAACTGTAACAATGTTATTTTAATATTATCAAAATTTTGATTTTTAGAAACTTTAAGGGAGTGACTTTAGGAAAGATATAATAGAAATTAAAGCTCCATCTACATACTATGTGTTACACTATTGGTGAGAGTTGTTAGGCTAACCAATCAATTGCAAACGCAATATTTTACTATTATAAAAAAATAAAAAATTTGTAAAAATTGGATTGAGAGTTTAAGACTCAAATACCTCTTAACCTATTGCTATAATATATGGTGTAGATAGATAGATTATAGATAGATGTAGATATAGATAATAAAAAAAAATCATAATGGACAATTTAAAAGCTATTTGTCTTCTACATTAATTATTATTTTATAAGCTTATTAACATTTTTGATGTCATCTTTATTAGGTTTGAGTAAATCTAACCCACAAAAAAAAATGCTTTGAAAAGAGCATTGTTTATAGAAATTTGAATAGATTGTTAGATATAGTTACTATATCGATTAAATTTCATATTTAATGATTTTTAAAGTTTCCATATAGATAGGGTGACAATTCAAAAAATATTACTAAATTGCTTTGAAAGGAGCATTATTTATAGGAATTTGAATAGATTTTTAAAGTTTTCATATTTATAGGGTAATAATTCAAAAAAAAATATTACTATGTTAATTAAAGAACCAATGGCTTTATAACATTTGTGTTTTCATATTTTTTAAATTCAAAAAATTAAAAAATATGAATTAAATTTTTGAATCTCAAAGACCTACCAACCTATTGTTATAATATATAGTATAGATAGGTGAGACCAATTGAGGTCTATTTGTTTAGCATCTTTAGTTATATTAGGGGCAATGGACCATATATTTTTTCAACATAAAATACCTATGGTTCAATTGTATGTGTCTACTCGTAGGAATCACGACCCATTATTCTCTCCTTGAGAATAAATTATTATGTGATTAAACAATATAAATCACGTTACCACAAGAGATGGATAATTACTAATTAGCAATAAGATTGACAATTAATTTGGTTGTTATTTGCTTTGATTAGATGGAGGGGCTAACTTGTAGTTATTTATCATGTAAGGGTTTCTTTATATATCACTATAATATCGAAATACAATTCATATCATGTGGTGGGGTTAAGAATAATTAATAAATTGATTAAATAAGTTAAGAGTTGACTACAATTTTATTTTAAGCTCGTTGGAGCCAAAATAAAGGATGGGCCTTATGGAGAAAATGCAACGTAATGGTGATTTCACTTTTCTTCTATGTGGTGTTATCAACCATTAAAATCACACTAAAAGCAGGGTTCTATGTAAATTTAGAAAGGTGAAATATTTTATCCCACTGTCTCACTAATTGGAAAAAATATTCAATGTAACAGTAATTACTCGTCATTTTTTAGGTGTAAGTATCATAAACCATGGCACATTATGGGTAACTAGAAAAAATCACTCCTTAATTTTAATTCATTAGATTTCAACACATGTATTTATCATGATATGATTGACTTGTGATTCTACGTCAACAACATAACCTGCCATCATCCTTACATTGAATATTTTCTCCACTAATTAATGTGACATTTCATCACCACATACTTATATAGACCAATTTCAATAATTTGTTATATCACGTCAGCAAAATTGACATAGTATTACCTTCGTATTGAATATTTTTTCAGCTTTATCAAACCCTACTCTTAGTCTTATTAGGAATCTAAATTAAAGAAATATAATGTTCAATTTAAGGAGATACATAAACGGCAGTATATTTAACCTTGGAGAGAACTTCTCAAAGTTTTACTCATGCTCCTGACAAATCAAAGATCCGAACAAGCATTATGTTCCTTTGTTCTTGGTAGCCTAATGAAGCATGAAAGAATAGCCTATAATAGTATGAGCTAACCAAGCTAGGGGCACATAGGAGAACAAGATATTACATGAATGAAAAATGTTACAAGTTATAGCTTCAAATAATAGAATTATGGTCCAATCTCTATAATTTACAAAGCACGAATTCCTCTTGAAATCTCATCACATTCATTCCCTTCTTCATATACTTTCAAAACCGGATTTGGACACATCTCATTGTTCATCAACCCTTGCCTGGGTCCAGGATCCGAGTAAGGAAAACTTTCGGCCAACAGGTCAGGGGCTTTGGACTTAGATGATATACTTGACCCGCCACCGGATGAGTCCTTGGACTTCTTTCGACGAGACGATTTTGGTACGCCCGGTGGGTCTTGGGATGGTGACTCCGACCCGAGATTCGAATTATGGTGCCGTCTTGCCCGGGTAGATGACTCTCGTCTCGGAGAATCAAGATCGCCTGAGTTCTTGTGCCTCCTCGGCTTGCTAGAGCCCAAAGAATCCCGGGTCGGGGAACCCACTGAACCACTTGAAGAGTGATGCCGCCTGGAATGCTTTGTTTTGCTGGAGTTGCGTCGGGTCGGAGAGTCCAACGGACCGCTAATGTCTGAGGTCAATGGATCTTGAATTCCCAAAAAAATCACATTATATTTATGTGTTAAATTTACTAGCTAATTTCCAGTTTAAAACAAAGCCAAAATGATTTACCCTCTGTTTGGTTAGCAAGAAAAACAAGGGGAAACAAGGAAAATAAAGTAATATTTCAGACTTATTAATTTTGATGCTCTTGTACCAAAAAATAGTAGTAGTATTTCACACGTGTGCTTGATGTTGTCATGGCTTTTGGAAGCAGACCTGACCTTAACTGACCCAAAATTCATGTAACTAAGTAGCATAAAGTTTTTGTATTCTCTTGTTTCAAATGATTAGAAAATTCTAACTCTGTGCTTGAATATCCAATTTATAAAAGAAGATTAAATGAGAATACAAATGAAAGAAGAAAATTAAGTGAAAGAAGCTAAATTTATTTTCTTTTTTGTTTCATTGGATAAGAAAATGAAAGAAATGAATTTTTAAGGGGGAAAAAAAGAAATGAATAAAGCAAGTGAAGAGAAAAGAAATTGTACCTCTTGGTTTGGTTGCATGCTTGTCCTTAACTTCAGTATTTGATGGTGCAGACGAGATTTCTGGTTTATACTCATTCATCTGCACAAATTTGAAGAAGAGAACGTTCATATAATTATATATTCATGAACACAAAATAAATGGTTATGATGTTAGAAAAAGTACAATTTTCATAATTAAACATTCCCGGTTCCACTGACCGGTCTGGTCTGGTCGGGTTCAAATAACACTGTTAGAAACGTATGTAAACAAATTTTTAGTAGAAACGGTCGCAAGGGGCAAAGTTCATTTGGATTTCGCACCTACGGGACGGGCCAATGAATAAAAGAATCACAATGACCATCACATATGGAAAACAAGCATGTGACAGCAAGAAAATTTATTTTCTTCATGTAAAAATTAGGGTTTGTATATTGTGTTGGAAGTAACTAGTAAAACAGAAGGCAAAGAGAAGAGAAAATAAAATTAAAAACGAAACATACCCAGCTTGGTGTGCTTGCAGATGGACCTTCCATTCCAATGTGTGCAACATGCTTTACATCTGTAGGGAAGCCAATCTTCATTTCTTCTTCTTTTTCATCTGCCAAGTTATCACAATTTCTTCAAAATTTCCTTCTTTTACAAACTTTTTAAGCTCTCAATAGAGAGAGCATGGTAATTGAAGGAAGCCTCTTATGCACACATTAGGAATAGGGAGGACTAGGAGAGACGAATTGAAAATAATTCATTTAATACAACTCTAGATTTTCCCACCATCTTATCGGCAAGCAAACGGAGGCTATGACGATCTTGACATAAAATCACATCGAGCTAAAGGAAATGATACGTACCAAATATTTGCGAGATGTATCTTAATCCTTTCAAGAGGCCCTTCATTGATGACATTTTGGCGGAAGGAATTGGCTTCTGGAGCAAGAAACCTTCCACCGCCAATCGAGTTGCTTTTGTTTGATGCTACAGTGCTTCCGATCTACAAATAAGAAGAAAAATAAATAAATAAAAACCTTGAATGTGTAGATATTTATTTAAAAAGATCCAAACATAGTGTTAGCGTCAATTTGATTGCCAACTTTTGTTTTATCTCCCTTCAAAAAAACCAAAAAAAAAAAATAAAGAAGAAGGTATGTTCTTCTCTTAATATTGATATCAAACCACAAACAACCATCAAATTCTCCGAAAAGAAAAAAAAATTATTCATGTCAAAGCTTATTTCCAAGATGTATATATACATATTTGCAACTAACTTTTTGCTTTAGAAGAGAAATTGCTTAGAAAATTTTGTAAAAACACATTAAGCTTAAGCGAAAACAGAAAAAGCTAGATGGAGAACTAAACCACACCTTCAGAAGAAAATTTAAGAACACGCCACGAAGAACCCGAGTTTCAAAATGATCTTAACATCAAATTCTCCCACCGCCCTCGCATAATGCGGTGAAACAAACAAGGAGTCATCTCTCCGGATTATAATTGTAACCAACAATTAAACTCTGAATCCAAGAACAGCAAAAGCAAAAAAGTTTCGAAAAAAATAATTACTAGAAATCCTTCATTGTTCTTTGTATGCAAGAGGGACAGTATAATTTGAAGTCCCAAATTTCATTTAAACGTAAGGTTTGTTTGAACTTTTGCGCGTGGCAACGCGTTTTTTCTTTCGGTTGCCAGTCAATCAAAAACCAGTAGCTGTCCAGATTTTTAGGTGAGGATCCAAAAGTGGTAGAGCTGATAAAACCTCAAACCTAATTTCTATTTTTGGGTTGAATTCTAACTGTTCTTTTCTTAGAAGGCATAGGCTATATATTCCTCTAAAACCCATTATCCAAAGTCCTAAGAACAGTAAGATTGTCTCAAAAGGTCTTTATATCAATGACCGGGGTTAGGATCTTGACAGGAGTCTCAAAGGGTTACGAAATAATATGAATCAAGCAATCTAACCACAAGAGTTAGATTTGGCAACGGTGGTATTTGCTTTGAAGATTTGGCGCCACTACTTGTATAGAGTCACATGTGAGATCTTCACCGACCACAAGAGTTTGAAATACCTTTTCACACAGAAGAAGCTGAACATGAGATAAAGAAGATGGCTCAAGTTGATTAAGGACTACGACATTCTCATTCAATACCATCCGAGCAAAGCCAATGTGGTGGCTGACACCTTGAGCCGGAAATCTACCCCCAACCTAGCATATCTTATCACTTTTCAGCGGCCATTACTCCTTGACTTGGAAAGATCAGAGATTGATATTGTTGCACCGGGGACTAATATGATGCTTACCACCATGATCGCCCAACCGGCGTTGATAGATGTTGTGAAGCAACAACAGCCTGAAGACCCTTACTTGTGGAAGATCTATGAAGAGCTGGGAACGAATCCGAAGCCTAACTTCACCTTGCACGATAGAGCGTTAAAGTTCAGAAGCCGATTGTGTGTTCCAAATATACCCGAAATCAGGAGGCAAGTTTTAGAAGAAACCCACAACACGAAGTCACTATGCATCCAGGAGGTGCAAAGATGTATCGGGATTTGAAGGAGACATTTTGGTGGCCAGAAATGAAGAAGGAAGTAGCCGAGTTCATATCACGATGCCTACAATGCCAACAGATCAAAGCAGAACATCGAAGACCGGCGGGACTACTTTAACCTTTACTGATACCAGAATGGAAGTGGGAGTATATCACTATGGATTTCGTCGTAGGATTGCCGAGATCACCACGGGGTTGCAATGCCATATGGGTTATAGTTGATCACTTCAACAAATCTGCACATTTCTTACGGGTGAAGACTACGAACTCTTTATCAAAGCATGCGACCATCTACATTGCGGAGATTGTTCGATTACACGGCACACCAGTTATGATAGTGTTCAACCAAGACCCAAGATTTGTGTCGGAATTTTGGAAGAGTTTGCAGAGGGCTTTAGGCATCAAGTTAAAAGTTTAGCACACTTTTCACCCACAAACCAATAGGCAATCAGAAAGGACCATTCAGACCCTAGAAGACATGTTGTGGTTATATGTTCTCGACTTCCAGGAGAGTTGGAAGGATCACCTACCACTAGTGGAGTTCGCCTACAACAACAGTTTTCATGCAAGTATTGAGATGGCACCTTATGAAGCACTTTATGGGAGAAAGTGTAGATCTCCAGTTTGTTGGGCCGAGGTCGGAAAGCAGAAGATTCTTGGGCTAGAGATTGTGCAACTGACCACCGACAAAATCAAAATCATTCAGCAACGACTACGAATTGCTCAAAGTCACCAAAAGAGTTATGCGGATGTGCGAAGGTGGGACTTAGAGTTTGATGAAGGGAGCCACGTCTTCTTGAAGGTATCTCCTTCTAAAGGGATAAATCGCTTCGGCAAGAAGGGAAAGCTTAGTCCAAGGTACATTGGACCGTTTGAAGTTCTTGAACGGGTTGGACATGTTGCTTATCGTATTGCTCTTCCTCCGGAACTTTCACAAGTTCACAATGTCTTTCATGTTTTAATGCAACGGAGGTATGTTCAAGACCCGACGCATGTGATTGATTACTATCCCTTGGCCGTGAGTGAAGATTTAAGCTACGTTGATAGACTGATTGAGATTCTTGATCACCGTGACCAAGTTCTTAGGAACAAGGTCATCTGTTGGTACGAGTTTTATAGCAGAACCACACTTGAGAGGAATCTACTTGGGAATGTGAAGATGAGATCCGGGAGCGTTATCCCTTTTTGTTTGAATGATAGCTTGTATAAAGTTTGGGGGCCAAACTTATTTAAGGGGGGAAGGATGTGATATCCCAAACCTCTATTTAATTATATTAATGAGAATTTCTAGTGTATGCAATATTTAATGTTAATTATTTCTTCTTTTGGGTCAAAAATGACCAATGAGAACTTGTGTTGGAGGTGTGCGACACATGGGATTATTTCCCATGTGTGTCTTTTTATAACACAAAACACACACACACACATATACACACACACACTAACAGGTTGAAGAGGGAGAAAGAAAGAAGGGATTGAAGGAACAAGAGCTTGAAGGAAGAAATTGAAGCCATTAAAGACTTTACCAAGCTTAGAGAAAGGTAAGACTTCATCTCTCTACAAAATTATATATGTATATATATCTATCTTGTGTGATTTTGTTAGGTATTTATATATATGCATCTAGGAGTGTTGTTATTAAGTTTGGGGGATTCATTGGGTCCCATTTACAAGATTTTGAGAGCTTGAAGCTCATTATTGAAGATTAGGAGTGGTGGTTTCAAAAATCCCCAAATATGTGAAATGTTAGGGTTTTGATTTCGTTTTTAGATCTCTTTGTTTTGATTGTTCTTTCTCTCCCATTTTGAATTATTATCATCCTTGGGGGCTAATCTTTTAGCCCTAAGAGTATTGGGAAGGTTTGGTTGTATTTGGAAGAGTTTTGGTTGAGTTTTGAAGTTTGGGTCAAACTTTGGTTGTTGTCCAGAATTAGCCGTTCGAACTCTCGATATAGAGTTCGAACGGTGAGGAATAAACTTGGGCGTTTGAACTCCCCCGGGGGGAGTTCGAATGTTCAAAGAAGAGGTTTTTCCATTTTTCTTCTTGGAGTTCGAACTCCCAGTTCATTTTACCTAGGCGTTCAAACTCCCCGGTTGGGCGTTCGAACGGTCTGTCAGTTTAGGCACTATTTAGTAAAACATGCATAACTTTTGCTAAAAAACTTGGATTGATGCACCGTTTAAAGTGTTAGAAAGTAGACTCATAGAAATTTGTACTCATATAAAGTTTGTTCTCTAATTCCTTATAGATTGAGAGTTATGAAAGTTTAAAATTAACCCAAAATTTATGCCAACAACATTGTTTTCCAAAATTTTAGTCCACTTTCCGTAAGGCATAACTTCCTCACCCGAAATGTGTTTTTGGCCCATGACCTATCCAATTAAAGGCCTTTAAGCCTATTTTCAAATGGAACCAGCATTGAGTATGAACTCACCATTGAGAGGTAGTTGGGACTCGATGAAAGAGTCGACATTCCGGCTTTCATGTTCAAACCTTAACTTCATGTTCTTATTTTACATCGGGACTTTATCCTAGAGTTTAGCTTTGCTCTCCCGTTGTGAGAATGAGGTGTTGTTGAGTTGGGGTTGAGGGGTTTATATGCTTGGTCTTGACTTATGTGTTATTGCTTTGCCTTGAAACCTTGTATTGATGTTTTTATGCTTCTACGTGCATTTTGTGTATGAACACCCTGTTTATCACCCGTCCAATCGAAAAGAGGTGAATAACGATATGCCATGAGTAAAAACTCTACTATTTTCTAAATATTTTAAGCTCACCTCTATATCATAAATATTTTACATACATTTTAATACATCAATGTTATATTCAATTACAAATGTCATATTTCAAATGCATGCAAATTATATTTATGTTATGAATAGAAATCATGGACTAGAATATTTAAATGAAAGAGATGCTAAGTTTCTAATATATGGTGCCAACTCGGGTCTTCTCATGGCAAAACCTTAATCTAGCCTGAAAGTCCTACGATAGGGGACGGGAAATAAACTATCTATGTTGGGAGACGTCCATGTGATTACACCCTAAAAGTGTAATTATAAACCCTTAATTTATACATTGTTTGACTTAGATTGTAGTTAATTATCTTATTTTAGTTCAATATTTGATTAATTGTGTTTTATGTGTGTTTTATAGGTTATAGAAGCTAATAAAAGCAAATAGACGCAAAGAATGATCAAAGCGGGTTCAAAACGAGCAACCCGGTGATGAGAAGTCCAACCTGTCTCGGTATTTTGGCCATAACTTTTCACTCTGACGTTCAATTGAGCTGATTTTTATGGCATTGGAAAGAAAACTTCAAGATCTATAACTTGTCATCTAATGTGTATTGGCTGAATCAACCTCTAAGGTGGTCAAAATCGAGCTTCAAAGTGACTATGTCGAACAGTAATGAATAGTATCCGTCCGAATACTGCATTCAAATAGTACTATTCACTGTTCAGATGGTACTGTTCATCGGACGATGAACAGTACCCGTCCGAACGCACTTCAGACGGCCATCAGACGCACTGTCTGATGACTATTTGGACGGTTACTGTTCATCCAGAATGCATTTTTTGCGACTGAAGTTACGTTTTTAGGATTTTTTTTAGAGTTTTTGATAAGTGAGGGTTAGTTTGAGATAGAGGGGTTGCAGGAGAAGCTCCAAGAAGGTTAGTTTTTCCATTTTTCTTCATTTTTAGCTTAGATTTAGCGTTGTAGTTATAGTGTCTTGTTAAAACTTGTAATTTCTCTTCATTGTATTATATTTTCTTTCACTTTCTTGCACTTTTCTTCATTTTCTTTATAACCACACAGTCTTATTATTGTAGTTAATTTTAGATTTAAATCTCTTTATGCTTTTCTTTTTATTTTTACATGCTTTTAATTATGATGTATTCAAGTAGCTAGAATTTAAATTAGGTTTAAATGTGAAAATCTCCTAAACAATTCAAGGAATACAATGGAGGTATCTCATGAATTAATTGCCATATTTTTCAGAATTCGAATTTCTAGTAATTACATGTGGAATTTTAGAAAATCTAGATTATTGACTAAGTTTGGGGATTTTGATCACCCAAATCGATGGTATTAATTTAGGACTCTTGATTAGAAAAATACTCTACAATTGCTAGAAAATTCATTCCCAATAATTGATTAAAGATGCCTTAGAGAATCTAGGTTATTGACTATATTTAGCTAATCAATGCACAAACCATAAATTTGGTATTGACGAAGTTGAATCGATGGTATTAACCTTTGATTCCCCATTAAACATGTATCTAATTTCAATTGCTTGAGAATAATTGGTTTTTAAAAGTTAAATCTTCCGAATCAAACACTCTTAAATGTTGTGTTTGATTTGAGTTATAAACCTCATTGAAAACCTTGCATGAAATTGAGATTGGATCGTTTGAATAGAATTCCCTTTTAATTGATTTAATTCTATTTTCATTTTGCTTTCATTTAATTGTCTAGTGTTAATTGCTTTAATTTCTATTGCACTAGGTTAGTAATTCAAAACGATCATCAAAAATTCAAAACATTTTCAGTCTTTTTATTTTTTCTTTTTATTCTATATTCAATTCGCACAATTTCAATTTGACCCTAGTTAGGTTAGTGTGAGGTGAGTGCTACAACCTATATTGGGCTAAGTCCCTTGGGAGAGAACGATACCGGATCTTCCAGTTTATACTTCATCGCAACACTCGTACTCTTACGGGGTACTAACTCTATTTGTAGGAATACCGAATTTTGGGGCGAGTCACCTTGGCCTAAAGAGCCTTAGTGTGACCTACATGGTTACTATAGAGCCTAGCTCATATATCGAGTTGTAGCACACTTATGTTTTAAACTGAGAACTATGATATGTTCACATGCTTTACGAAGGTTATGAAATACTATATCAAGAATAATGTTATGTTGCATCTCTTCTTATGATACTATATTTTGAAATGTTGAAATATTTCAAATGACGTTTACGTTACTTATAAATTCTAAGTCTACGCTTTTAACGTTCAAAAGCTCATTTCCTTATGCATAAATGATTATCTATCATTGTATGTTGGATATAGTTGCTAGTCCATGATATTTTCTCGCTCATGCATCATTGTTATTCACTAAGCATTAGCTTACGTTTTCTCAAATAGCCAATTCGGGAGGCTCTAGAGCGAGGCCATATGTGGATTTGAGCTACGGCCCATGGGCCTATGTTTTGTATAATGTTTGAGGGCTGGACCCAATATTTTGTAATGATATAATGCTATAACTTTAGTGGACCTTGATTTAGTTCTTATGTATGTTATGTTTTAGATTAAGTACAGTTCTACCATGTCTGACACAGATTATGTTTTCAAGTTACCAAAAGTTCTATTTTTCGCAATTATGCATCATTCTAAATGATTATGCATAGGTAATCAACTAGTTTATGTAATGAGGTCTTGAGTAGTCTTGCTACTGGCCAGTCATGTACCCTAAATCTGTATAGGCCTGATTTTGGAACGTGACAAATTGTTTGGATGAATGGCAGCAGATCAAGAAATATTTTGGAAAAAGAGTTTGTGCATAACATAAAAATATTTTCTCAACATAAGAACCATGGCACAGTTGTAAGGTTATTTCATTACAATTTGGGCGTTATGGGTTTAAAGTATGAAAACAATCTCTCTCCACCCGTAAAGTAATATCGTACCATATCTACCTTCTACGTTCTTTCTCTATTGAACGTTATATCTTACTCTTTTTTCTTTCTTTTTCCTATTTTTGGAGTTTATATGAATAATGATTTGCCATAAAAGAGCATGGAGGGTATCAAACGTGAAACCTTATGCTTAGCTTGAGGACCGACCAACCAACCTCCCCTAGTGGTTATATCCTATCTTATTAAATAGTTCGGTATTGAACTTGCAGAGTCAAGTTGAATTGAATTTCTAGGTAATTTTTAGTCCAAGGCTCATCTCCATACGCTTCCACTGAAAAGACACTACATTTATTTTGCAAGATGCAGGGATAGTGGGATACAACCACGATTTTGTTTTTAGAATGTCAATACTTAAAACACAAATTTTTATCCATCGGTATTATTATATTTTAGTTTTCTTTACTTATATTTTAAATTTAAGCACGAGAAATATCTTAGGTAGCAAGACTAAATTTTTTACAAGAAAAATAAAACTGCCACCTATTAAACATCAGCAAAACACGAAAAAAGAAAGGACAAATTAATTATTTTTTAGACAAAAAAGGGATAGAATCTACAGTCTACTATACAAAAAAAATTATATTTCATTAGGTTAGGATTTTGAAGATCGGTTTAAATTGTAAATATGCCAGAGAAATAAATTTTTCCTAAAATATTGTACTGTATATGCTATATGTATGAATGGCAAGATAGACTCAGAAACAATCTATTTCCCTTTTTTTTCCCTTTAATACTTGAGAAAACATACCTGGCACCTATAAGATGCATCAAGACTAGTGGAGAATGAGCACAGATGCTCATAGACTTCAGCAGCGAATGGTGCTTTTGGAGTCACCTGACTGCTCCTTTTTCTATTTTGAAAAATGATTGTTTAGGTACCCACCACTGTTAGGTGGTAGAGATTTTATTTGTTCTATTTGACCACCAAAAAAAAAAAAAAAGAGTGGAGAATGAGCCTTGATGGTTCGGACGCTCATTGTGCACTCAAGAAATTCGTGTTTTGATTCAAAACCAAATGCATCAAAGAAACAACAAAATGTTTCAATGTTTTACCCCTTGTGATTGACTTGATTGGATTTGACTTGGCATGTTTTCTTTCATGATTTAATTTAGCGCATTTTTACAGGGTGACTGGAAATAATTTTCCAGATCTTACCTGCAACATTTTTATTCTCCGCGAGATTACTTTATTTTCAGGCCTTTTCACAGCTACCAAAACCACTACATGATCTTATTAGTATCTTAATAAAACAGATATTGTAATCGTTTCATTTCACAAGATAACTAACGGTGGTAGCACCTCAACAATCATTTCTCTAAAGAGAAAAGAGAAAGTCTGGTAGGTTATTCACCTTAGTTTGCAGAATTGATTTTGTTTCATCCCAGATAGTGATGCTTATGTATTTTGCTCTTTGGTGTTTTTATAGAGTCTCTCTCTCCCAACCAGAAATTGATTTTGGATTCTGCTTGTAGATTTTAGATCAAATTCACCCATGCAAATTTTACAACATTAAGACTATGTACGGATCTTGAATTTGTGAAAGGAAAGGGAAAAGAAAAAAAAATGGAAAACAAAGCTACGTTCCTTTCTTTTGTTTGGTTAAGGAATGAATACCTACTTGTCAAGAAAAATTAATTTTTTATGTGATTATCACAAAAATAAATATTTATAAATAATTTCATTTCTTTCATGTTCTTTCACACGACAAATCCAAGATCCGAATATGCCATAAACGACAATTCAACCCCTCTACTCCCCAGGGACTGATCCACCTGGTAACAAAACCACACAATAAAACAAGAAGCTATACAATAGCCAAGCACAAGTAAAGTAAAACAAGAAATATTTGAATTGAGAAAGTTTGATGGAAGCAGTAATTTTGGTAGCAAACGGTGGAAATTACTGAGCAGATAATACGGAATATAAATATTCAGAACTTGACGACCAAAACAAAAAGAAAAAAGGAAGAATGATAGAGAGCAGGGACTGGAAAGAAGCCGAAGAAAGTTGAACAAAAGCAAGAACTTTACTCATGATGAGACCCCCTTCCATCATGAAGCTTTCATGCCATCCAAGCCAACACTTGCCTGCACGAAGAGGATGAGTTTTAACCAATGGGAATTAAAATAACCATGTTAGTAAATCTACTTTGCCATGTTTTCCTTACAGTTATACTGGCTATTAACTGTATATTCTTCAGTCATCACATGGCCAATCCTTTGATATTTTGAAAGACGCAATGGAAGTTTGAAGCAAAAATCAGATTCACAACAGCACTAAGTATTTACCAGAAACTTGTGGATCTCTTGAAGAATTGGTGAAAACGTAGTGCAAAACCTTTCCATATCAGAGTGGAGGTCCCCCGTGCCGCCTATCACCTCCATGAACTTCTTCCTATCTGGAGCAAGCTTGGTAGCAACCTGTGATTCCATTTCAAGAGAGTCAAAAGCTCTGCAAAGGAAAGTCATGTTTTACTAAGAGCAGTAGTGTTTGAAGGTAGAAGAGATATTTGAAAGGATGTCTAGTCATAATATCTCAAATTTTTGCATTACATGCTTGTTTTCAGAAAAGGGGAGGGGGGAAATTGCTTACACTTTTTCTAAAAGGATTTAACTAATTTCATTCGAGGTGGTCCCTTTTTTTTTTTGATACATCACAATGTATTAAGAGAGACTGCATTTAAAAGCGGCGAACCCTCTGCAAAAAGTATATACAAAAAAGCTTTAAAATCTCAGGTCTCACTGCCTATTATCTATAGGCATATACAAGTTGCCCAAAAAGTCCACAAAAGAAGACACGCAAAATGGAACAGCCACAGACGTCCAAGAAAATGTGAAACAAGAGTAATTCCCTTAACTAATTTCTGAAATGAAAACAAGAGAAAAATGCTATAAGCATTCAGCAATGAATTTGCATTACGAAAATTCAACAAATGCAAAGAGTGGATATATTAAAGTTCATACAGATGGTAGTATCTTACGATTTATGAAAAAGTGGAACAATGGTAGTAGAACAGAAGAATGCATCAAGGAGTGACAAAAAATGAGAACAATGAATAAGATATCAGAAAGCTTTTAAAAAGAAGCACTTGAATATTATTGATTACCAATTCAGCAAATAAATTGTCAGAACAACAGCCTTTAAGTCCAGTAAAGTCTATAAGGCTAATATGAAGCCAGATGTATTACGAAATCATTTTATTTCTATTTAGGAAATGCATAACGTGATTGAGCAGGCATCAGAAACATTACAGTAAAACTTGAACTGGCAAGCCAGCCATGCCATTTCTTCAAAGTCTTGCCATAAGAATTGGTACAAGCTTGTGCCATTGTCCAATCTTGATTATCGTGTAGGTTCCGGAAAAGCTCCACCAAGAAATCCATTGCTCTGCAGAATTATCATGATCATATCATACATGGTATCAGAGCAATGTTGGTCTTTCAAGAAAAGAAAGGTATGGTTCCACTTTGAAACAAAATCTAAATTAATACATATATATATATATATAACTACTGCCACTTAACAGAATTTGAATTTCTAAATAACTGCAATATTATAGAGAAAAACTCGTAAGGGAAGGTGCACACTAATAGTGTGTGCATGGTGCGCCACCCCTGTAGATGACAACAATGCTAGTAGCAGCATCCTCATGAAAGCAAGTTTCTTTTGTTTAAACACATGCAATGGCTACACTGATACAGAAATGTACCAGACCTTTGTCCCCCTTAAGATTTGCCCAAGGCTTGGAGCACTTTGGGTATTTCAAAACCCATGATTTACAAGGAATTGAACACTGTATATTCTTTCCTCTATCACATTTCTGAACAACTAAAATACTCTTAATGGTACAGAGTTTCAAAGTCTAATAGTGCTTATATCTTAAAAAGTTCACTTCATCTAGATTATCTAACTGTGCATGTGCCTGTGCATGCAAATCCACAAGGGACAGAATAGAAATGATTTATGGACTGTACAGGCCCATAACATTTATCATGTACCTTGTCAACCAAAGAAGGGCATTTGTACAACTTGATGATGATTTTGCTGTTTTTGTTTCAACTTCTCCTTGTACAAAGCTGAACAAGTAGTTGAATTTCGATGTATTGGAAGAGTATTTAGATTCCAACCTCTGCAAGTAAAACCAATGTTGAATAATTAAACCAAATTCAGTATCAAAAATATAGTATCAGGGCCTAGAAATTTATAAAAATTTGATTTAACTAGAAAGCTGTATATCATTCAGGTTAGTCAGACTGTCAAACAAAGAACAATAAAAAAAACTTCCAAATTGAGCTCGATGTACATATGCCTAGCCATATAAGACACAAGATAATTGGTTTTAAACTTACTGTGCTATTATTAGGATCATAACAAACAAATACAAAAGGTTTTCTAGGCTTTTATGAAATTTTTTGAAGCATAATGGTGACTAAATAATCTGATTTTTCTATAATAAAAAATATATATATCAAAGCACTCTGTTTCATAACAGTGGTTTCAGTTCCATCATATCATCATTCGATACTTATCCTGGGTTTGTCAGATTCATCCCATTATTTACTTTCACCAATAGACCTCTGTCCTGTCCATAAAATGGTATCTTCAGAGCCACCTTAGACAAAAGATTACAGATACCTAAGGCCACTAAACAGGAAGTCTAATGTAGGCTTATTACCTTACAAAACAAGAATCTCAGTTATTATTTGGGTCACCAATAAAAATCTACCATTCG
Organism: Euryodendron excelsum; assembly: GCA_033060915.1. NCBI lineage: Eukaryota > Viridiplantae > Streptophyta > Magnoliopsida > Ericales > Pentaphylacaceae > Euryodendron > Euryodendron excelsum. The sequence goes on along the minus strand of CM065387.1, from coordinate 11,644,801 downwards.
AGCATTCAAATGCCAATTATGCCACAGGCTTAAGATTGGTGACTTAGTACATTTAATGCACATGAGCTTGAGATGTGCCAAAATGGATTCCATTGAACTGAAAATTCTAATATTCATGGAGTCCACAAAATTCAAATTAGAACACTTGACAAAATTCATTTCTGGTCTTCGCTCATCTATAGTAAAGGTGGGACTAATCATGGTATTTTGGAGCCATCACAAGGCAGTAAATTAGGTTCAAATTTTGCCCCTGTTGGGCTGTTACAGTATTGCTTTAGAAATATTGCAGCAGCAGTAGCAGAAGTAAAGCTTACAACCTCTGCATTTACCGTCTTTTACTGATAATAAATTGGCATTGTTGACATGTTTTTTCATTTTGGAAAAGTGCTAGTGTGACATGTTAATTTTCTTATTCCAGGCCAAAATAATTCTTCTCAAGCAAGAAAGCATTTACGTCAAAATGAGAGAGAAAAAGATTTTACCGTTATATTACCACCGATATCAGATTTCACAACCGTCATAGCAGCTCCAAATTTGTCTGACATGAAAAACTAAAAATTCAACAGATTGCCAAGCCAAATCCCAAGAAAAACAGGATTTAGAGTAAGTTTCTAAACATATATTGCACCAATGGAAAAACATATCAGGCAAGAAAATTAGGAAGAGATGTATGATGTTTCTGCATTTTCAAATGTTTTGAATTTGAAAATGCAGAAACATGCTCTATACAAAGGTTTTGTTTTTTCTTCTGTTTTGTTTTCCTTAGTCACACAATTCGTCTGGGTCAGGCAAATTGTGCGTTAGGTCGCGAATTCACGAATTGGGGATTAAATCAGGTCAAATTCGCGAATTGTACACGAATTTCATTTAAGGCGCCACGTGGACTCCCAGATGAGGGGCGTGTCACATAGAAGCACTGCCAATGTTTAAACACTAGCCAAAATGCAGTAGCAAGTCTCGAAACGGAGACCTCAAGGTAGCTTTGAAACTTTTCAAAGCTAGCTTGAATCATCAGTACAATTGTTTAACAGTTTTTTTTTTTTGTTTTGTTTTATTGTATATTTAGCAGTTACAAACAATATATTGGCATATAAAAAAGAAAAATACTTGAATGTATTATATAGATATACAAATATATTATTTATTTAAATATATATATACTCGCTCTAAGGATGCTCTCATTCTCAATCCTTCTAATATAGGACGCTCTCGCGCTCCCGCACACAATTTATGTGACTTAGGTCCCGGTTGTTGCTAAGCAAGAGAACAAATGAACTTCAGCTCCTAACCTCAAAGTTGAGAACCAACTATGAAAGCTATCTAAAATGCCTTTAAATCTAATTCAAAACAAAGCTATCTAAATCACAGGGAAAAAATAAAAAAAAAGTACAGTTACAAGAAAAAGATGCACCTACAAAGCAGTTAAGTGTGCAAAATATCTAGAATTTTCTAATTAAAACTTTACGTTCTGAGCCACAATAAAAACAAACTACGGTCACTCTTTTTCATTCAAGCTGTTAACTAGCAAAGATAACCAAGAAAACGCACCTAGAATAGGCAATATGTGTTGGCAGACATCCAAGAAAGGCTTCGTCAACAGTTCTCCTCTGTCAGACTTGACATGCTTCATTCCCTCCAAAGAAGGGGTAAATACAGTTCCCTCCATTTTCAAGGTTTGCTGCATAATTTAGAAATCATACAAATAAATGTTTTACTTAGTTTTGGAGACGGAACAAAATTAGATAAACTTCTTGATTTCTTTTGCTATCATGCTTCAAAATCAGATGAAAAGTTATAAACTAAAAAAGAAGCAACACCAAAAAATTATGGACAACAATAATTGTATTCAAGCATAATCTTGTAGACAAAACAAAATTGCATTAACTCCTTGGTATCTACAGCTGTCATGGTTCAGAATCTCAAGAAAATTCATAAGCTCGAAAAAAAAAGATAACAGGAAAATGTATTCACGCATAGTAACTGAGATACATATGTCAAATGTATCCGCAGATAATTCTGAAAAAAAAAAAAATTTCCGTGATGGTTTATCATCCAGAGTCAAAATAACAATTACATTTGCCTTTGTGATAAAACCTACGGTACCCCCTAACCCCAATCTAATATATGATTAATACATTGAACCCAATAATTATTTAAAAAGAAAAAAGAAAAAAAAGGTGGTTAATAAACCCAAAAAGATTCATTATCAGGGTAGATTATAGCTCAAATTCTGAAGGCCAAAATACATGCAATCAATTGAACAAATGCATATGTATGTATGCGTATATAAGGTATGAATCTATTATAAAATGCAAAGAAAGCCAAAGGATGGCAATCTGATCATAAATAGATAATTCAACGGCCAATCACATATTCCTACGCATTGGTTCAAATTCATAAGCACAATGGGTTAATGCTACGATGTGAAATGAAAGAGAATAGTCATGTATATATATATGTCAATCAGATCAGATCAATTATCGATGTAGCAACGACGAAAATATTTAACATAACAAGAAGAAATTGCATGAAAGGCGATGGCGATGAAGAACCTGAGACTGAGATTAGCAGAGAAAGAGGGAGAGAGAGTTCGGTTCGTGAAAGTCGGAGGTCTGATGTGCACTATATGGATGATATACATGGATTTGACAATGAAGATTTGAAAATACATTAAAAACAAGATGGGAGAATTAATGTTAAGTCATTGGGAAGTTTAAAAAGTAGTAATCAAGAATGTTTTTCTTGAAAATGGTAATAGTCAAACTCATTTTTGTAAGAGAGGATCATTAGCATTAGGCCCGCCCACATTAGCCGTGACTCACCAACTCACGGCTAATGTAGCCTGCATCACATAAAGAACAGCAATAATTAACGTTCTTGAGCCTATTTGTCAAGTGTTACAAATAGTAGTACTTTAATGTGTGCATACAAGTTAAACTGATAATTGCGATTAAGGAAAAAAAGTCATAGAAAAATAATTTTTTTTCTCATTTTTCTTTTATTTTATTTCCATTTCTCTTCTTAATATTTACTTTTCTCTTCTTTTTTTTTTGAATTTCAAATAAAAAAAAGTTATTTTTCTTCAATTTTTTTAGCAAAACTAAACGGAGAAAATTAACTATTTTTCTTATGATTTCTCCCTTTCTTTCTCTTTGCCTTTCAAAAGTTCCTTACAAGCTATAAAACGCAACACAATTTACAAGTTCATTTTGATTGATTAAGAAAGTATTAAAATAGTTAATTTTCGTCAATAATTAATGTTCTTGATTTCTATTTTGTAATCTACTCAATGGCTTAAGGTTAATTCTTCCAAATAAGACTGAATTGAAATAAATTAATATTAAATGTGGAGTGAAACTGAATGTGTCGTCGGCATGTTCAACGGTTTGAAAATACTACCCGCTACTTCTGCTATATGCAGATATGGACTCCGATATGAAACACGGGAAAATGCTCTTGTATGAAATGTTTTGTGTACCATTCAAATCTTATTGGTGAAAAGCATATGATTGTGCTAATTAAATGGGTCCCATCTATGACTTTAGATGTAAAAATTATTCTGTGCTTTATGAGCACCATGGTGGACATGCTCTGCCATCACGATCCATGTGAGTTTCACCAATTAGATGGATTCGAATGCCCTATAGGAGCACGCCTACATGGTGCTCATTGAGCTCTCAATAATTACTCCTGTAGGAGTCCTAGTGACAAAGAGTCCTAGGTTTTGCACCATGCAGGACAAATTTTTAGTGGCATATATCATTGTATCAATTAGTGTCATTCACATCTAAATTTTATAGGGAAACACCTATCAAATATAATGAGAATAAAAAAATCAAGTGTCACCATCATACTAAGCTCTTTGGATGTGATCCTCGTTGCAATTGCGTATGCAATAGGAAGGTGGGACCTCTTTTTGCTAAATTAGGTGGCAAAAATCCAAACCGATCATTTATGGGATCTCCTATAGAAAATATCATTCATGAGATCTCCTATAGAAAATTTGTCTTAAAAATGCCATCTACAACTGCGCATCTTGTTGGTAAGACTTAATTAATATGTCACCCATCAATCGGCACTTGTACAACAGGCCGTTGTTAATAGAGATCCTTATTTGACCTAGCTTTAAGGCCACTTCTTTTGTTATTCATGAATTCTAATCTTTCCTTCAAGTGAAAATAAATAAATAGAAATTTGTTAAAGTAATTGTTTGGAGATCAAGAAAAAATCCACAGAAACAAAACTATTTGTTCCAATATTTGGGTATTTCAACAAAATGATTTTTTGCACTCACCAAACAAAATTTTCTGATATAACATTTTTTTTTTCATTAATTAGAAGAGCTTGGGTGGGTATTTGATTGCATTCTTGACAATTTTCTTGGAGGCAGCATCACCAAGATCAATGCCACATATATCAGCCAACCTGATGAGGTATAGAAGCACATCAGATAACTCTTCCCCTAAATGCTCCTTATCTGATTCCTCCCAATTTGGTAGCCCTTTATCTACCTCTCCCCTCCATTGAAATATCTCTGATAGCTCTCCCACTTCACCAACCTGCACATCACCAAACATTAAAGCAAAACTGACATATACTAACAGAGCATCGTTTAGACCAATGTTGATTTGTTATATATCATTTTCCATGCTTGCCATAATCATTTTCAAGAAGAGATTCATAACCAAAGCATCTTGGACTAGTCTTTGGAAAGTGTTTGGATGGAAGGAAAAGTTGATTTGGGGATTATGGTTACTACTCGGACCCATCACCCATGCTGCCATGCATGCCTTAAGCATTATCAGGAAGAGATTCATAACCAAAGCATCTTGGACTAGTGTTTGGATGGAAGGAAAAAAAAGTTTATTAGAGGATTATGGTTACTACTCGGACACGTATAGTCATTGTTAATCAAGTTCCTAAATCAGCTACATGGACAGCACAAGTTGCCCCTTTCTATATGCATATGATCACCAATTATGTTCTTGATGTCAAAATCTTGGCACAACTTGGAGACTTTACTCCGAGCAAATTGATATAGAATGTCTAAGTACAATCTTACTAATGACATCAGTAAATAGGTCTGAGTTATTATTTTTCAGTAGAGAATGGTGGCCAAAAGGAAGGAAGCAAGAAGAACAAGCACAACCAGAACCACAGTCGTTGTACCATAATTGATATTGATCATTATGTAAGAGATTAGATTTGCAAAGTCGGGAGAAAATTTTCCGTAACTAGTATTGAAGACTAGTATGATAAGCATCGGAATACAATTTTCGCACTTAGTTTTTTTACTAATCCATAGTAATTCCTTGCATGGCGTTAAACCTGACTTTAGATTACTCAAAGCGCTAGAGAAGATGACTGAATTCGAAAGCGCTATTGAAAACTAGAAAAATCATGAAGTATATAAGAGTGTGCTAAAAAAAATTACCATAGCAAGGAGTAAATTCCTGGGACTGTGGTACTTTTCCCAGTCTCTAGCCTTGGCAAATTCTTCAAGCTTCTTAGAGAGGTCCTTGAGACTTATGTCCACCACCCTCTCTTCTACGACCTCTTCTGCTTCACCCATGGCTCTTCTTACTTCTTTTGAGCCTTCACAGAGGGTAGAGAGAGGGCTCTCCTACCTTTAAAGGAGAGAAGCTAAAACATCTATGTCAAAGAATATGTGTATTCTAATTGCAGATAAATTTAGAAAAGGAACTGCTTGAAGTGGCAAAAGCAAATGCCTTGTCCAAGTTTGGCACAAAATGGTTTTATACTCGATGAGATTCCCCATCCCTTCCCACCATGCAAAATGGCCAACTTCACTGCCTTGTATTAATCGGAGAATATGCCTTCTTTGGTGGTTCTTCGGTTTTTGTTTTCATTTTCGTTATTATTTTTTGTGTCGTTAGAAAGTTAAAAAAAAATCGAAACTTCTTGCTTTTCATATTAGAAATAAAAAAAATGAGGTCATAAAAAACATTATCATTTTTGAGACCATTTTCATATGAATGGAAAACAATCCCAAAAACTCAGAAAACACATTTCTAATGATTCCTCAAATGGGGTGCTTTCTAAAAAAAAAAATTAGAAAATAAATTCCAAAATTAGTTTACTAAACGTGATCTGAGAAAAAATAATTTTTATAACTAATTTGCCAAACGCAATTTTAACTAATGTTAGAAAATGAAAGCAGGAAAAAAAAAAAAAAAACCCGAAGCCATAACTAAATAGGGCTGATGGTCTATTTTCAAAGTTTGAAAGACTAACAAAATTGAGCTAAAACAATATGTTGATATGTCTGGTTTATATGTACCCAACGGGGAGATGGCCCAAACAATATGATAAGGGAAAATTGCAAGCTGAAAAAATACCAAGTAATCGTCTATGTGTTTGTGAAAAAATAATAAAAGACGTTAGAAGAACACATAATTTTACGTGGTTCATTTTTTTCTCTTCTTCTTTAATTCATTTTTGTTGTTTTTTTCTTTTCGATTTATACTGTAGAATGCATGCATCATCGAGGGTTAAATTTCAAAGGAAAGTGACTAGTGGAAATTTAGGGACTTAGCAACATATCTTTTGCATTATAATAATAAATTATTATAGTCAGGAATATCTTTTTGGGCTTATCCAAGCTTATCATTTAAATTCAAGCTTTCTTCCTTATCACTGCTATAAAAAAAAGGTTGTCAAGAGAAATTCTTTAGGCTTTGTCAAATATTCTGCAATCATTTTGCTTATACCTTTTAATAATTAATATTAATGACAAATCTAACCAGTAGAAAGCAAAATAACTAAATTTTTTACTAAAAAGTTGCTTGAGGATTAAGAATAAATCAAGCAAGAGAATAAAAATTTTAAAGTCAAAGATAATCACATAAAAGTTGAAAATAGATCGAACATGATTTAGTTTAGAGAACAAAGGAAAAAGACCAGAATTGAGGGAGAAATTTTTCTAGAGGACCTACTCCCACTCTTTGTGAGTACACATGCGACAAAACTAAAATAACACTGGCTTATTGTAGAGGTAATTAATGGTTGAATGTAATAATTTTTTAATACTCACTCGCGGTAGTTTGATGATATATAAATAGTAAGTCTACAGATAAAAGATTGTTATTAGTCTTTCTACAAACGGTAAAGTTGCATACATCTAACTCTCTTCAAAAATTGTCGCGGTGAGAACATTGAAAACATCTCTGTTTTTTTATTTTTTTTAGATTGGGAGAGGATCTGTGCTGCCCATTATTTGGTTTGTGTTTTTCTTTTCTTTTCTTCTTTTTTTTTTTTTTTTTGTGCAGATAAATGCTACTAATGTGATATGTAGAAGTGCAATAAGAACTAAGAAATCTCCTTCTCTTCTTAAAGATGTTTGTTGGGTGCAGTTTTCAGTCAAAATTGGTGGTTGTATGGATCTGTCCAAGTCAAAAGAAACTTTGGAAAATTGTGTGTGTGTGTGTGTGAGAGAGAGAGAGAGAGGTTCTTATTCTTTTAGGGTAGAAAGTTAGAGGTAAGAAGATGCATTACTATCTTCAGCTTTAAAGAAAAGAAGATTTTCAACTTTTGGAAAGAAGAAGATTAATGACTTTCAATGGATATTCTTTGCCCAAAAAAAATACTAGGTACAAAGAAATGGACACCTCATACGAGAGGCCATTATCTAATTTTGTATTCCTCAGGGATTGTGCTATTTATCAATCCTTGTCCTTAGCATATCAGTAGGAATCCAACTGGAACAGCTTTGTTTTTTACCTTTTTTTGATTTTGTGTTTTTGGCTTATAAGTAAAAGAGTTAAAATATTTTTACTTCTTTATTTTTATGAACTAAAGATAATTAAAAAAGTCAAAAAAAATTGACTTTTCTTTTTTTCCTTATAAATTTCAAAAAAAAAAAAAAAAAAAAAAGCAAAAAGCTCCTACCAACTAGACCTTTAATCTCTACTTGGGAAACCAAAATTTGAAGTATCAAAATTTTCCAAGAGCATTTAAGTTGAAGTTGTAGAAGGGATAAAATTAGAACTCCAACTTTTGGCAAAACAATTAACTTGATCCTTAAAGTATGTGTTTATTTCAATTTTATCCTTCTATTAGCCACGTGCATAAGAATGGACGGAAGTTGCACATGACGAGTGAAATGACTCAAATGCCTATTGACCCGTCTTTTAGATATATATATGATGCACTTTACAAAATTCTCTGTCCTCTTCTGTATCTCTCTCTAGGCTCTCTGGTTTCTTTACTTCTTTTCATCTCCCACATCTAAAGTCAATTGGGTGGAGCGTCTCATCAGGGTGCTGAAGCTGCAACCCTTGCCCTTGACCTCCCGTAACTCATGGCCCTTCCATCTAAACCACGACGATGGTGACCTGACTTCATTCTACTTGTCGTCGTTTGGGGAAGAAGATTAGTAGTCGTGGAAGTCGAAGCGATGGTTGTAGCCGTGAAAACAACACGAAGGTTGAGAATTGGTTGTTAAGAGAGACGAAAATGGGTTTGTTTTTGCAGAGAGATAAAATGAAGGACGAGAAGGTTGAGAATGAGAAAGTGACGGATGGGTCACCTATCGTCGTTTCTGTTTAAGTAGACCTAAGGCAATTGTTATTTTTCTGTGAATGGTGGAACAACCCATCAACAATATTTCCTAGCTTACAGTTGGTACCATGAATATTGGTACTGGATTTGTATCGGACCATTTCTTAGGTTTTCACTGTTATTTTCATTGCGGCAATGACGTTTTTAAATTATAAATCAATATTTCTTGCTTATTAATTCAGTTGTTGTAAACCGGTATTATAGATTAAATATATTTTATTTATTTATATATATTTTATTTTAAATATAATTTATATTACAAATTAAAACATAAAGAATCATGTAAAACAACGATAAGTGTTACTTAATTTTATTCTCATTTCTCAATTTCAACTCTTGAAAGTCCTAAATAATTAAATTTACTTAAAAAGTTAAAATTGGTCAACATTTTTTTTTTAAAATCAGCCTATCGGTTCATCAATTTTTCAAAATGAAAAAACCTACCGCTTCTTTTTGTTCGACTCAATTCATATGCATTTATGATAAATTAGTTAAATCGTATTGGTTTATAGTTCAGATTTTTTTTTCAACTAGCCAGTCCGATAACTATGGTTGCTGTGGTGAAAAGATCCAATATTTGATTTTATTTTACCCAATTCAATTTTGACTTTAGGAGATTCTAAACCTGTAATCGAAATTGATCGAAATAAGAATAGATGTAACTGGCATGGCGTCTAGATTTGTGAAAGACTGCTGGTTTATTGAAAATTCTGCTTATTGTGAATTATCTTTTGACCGTTCATTTTGTCTCCCTCTGGATGGCACAATTGCGTGATATGTTTGGAGAAGCAGTCAGAAAATCCTAAAATCATAAATATTATGGTTGAATTCAATTCGTTGAATTAAATACTGAAGGAGCGCATTGAAGATAAACATTCACCTGATTCAAGGCAGGACATTGAAACATTAATTCAATGTCATTGTCGACCTTGTACAGAACCAAGTAGCCACATTTTAAGTAAAATAATGGGCAATTTTGGCATTTTGTGCTTTTACCAAGACAGAAAATTTTCTTATTTATGTGTTTGACCATCCGAGGTTAATAATGTAATTCTGCGTCCTCAATTGACGGTGTTAACAAAAATTTCAATTAGCTTACTTGAGGGGATCAAAATATCCATTTTTTTAGTTGAGGTAGGTAAAATAATACTAAGTTAAAGGGGTCTCGATGTAATTAACCCTTATTTCATCATCCTTTTTCTCTCATTCCCATCCTCATATGCTTTTAATATTTTAATGAGTTGTGGTCGCACATTGCACAGAAGCACCATTTAATGATGTTTAAAAATTTTAATTTATTAGGTTTTTCATTGAGAGTAATCTTGTGCTTAGTTGTTTGAGAGTGTATGCTGATGAGAATTTGGTTCAAGGCTCTAAATTTATAAATATGTGAATAGATACATTTAAGTTACATTATATGACTCCAGCACACACTCACATAAACCCAGCTCACATAAACCCCACTCTTGTATCCTTATTGATCTATTCTTGTTTATATTGGAATTAGGAATGTGGTGTTGAAATTACTTTGATATATCTATGCATCATTTTCATATTGTCTTAAATCTTTGATTAATGATTATGAGTCGATGTTTGTGACTATCATCACTGGAAGCCCTCACGAGATACTAATTGTCCACTAGGAATAATTTAAGTGTTTAAAGACTTGATACATAAGTTAAATGCATCTATGAGTCTTACGAAAGTGGAGATTATCTCTTGTATATGTTTGCTTCTATATAGATTTTGCTAGGGACTAGCAAAAAGTAAGTTGGGGGTTGTGATTGCACTTCAAAAGTGCAATTACCATACATTAATTTGTCTTTTGTTAGCCTTAATTTAGGAATTTATATGCTTCTTTAATTAAATTTTAGTATTAATTAAGTTTGTTTTGATTTGTATAGGTTTTGAGCTTAAATTGAAGGATTTCAAACACAATTCGGACAAATGTTTCAAGAGGATGTTGTCAAAGTATAAGCTGTTAAAGCTGTGGTACAACCTGCTGAAGCATGCAGAACTGAAACTTTGGAAGACTATATCTCTCAAGCCAGAAGTGCTATCGAGATCCATAATATATTCTTGTCACGTAACTTTTTGAGAGCTTTTCAAACTAACCACTTAATCGACCGATAGATCAGTCCATCAAGGCGTTCAATCGCTCGCCAAACTTCAGAAAGGGTGTTTTATCGATCGCAGACAGATTGATCGCCTCATTGACCGATTAATTGGCCGATCAATTGCCTCATTGACCGATCGATCGGCCGCCATAGTCCCTGTTTTTAACCTATGTATTTAAGGTCGTTTTTGGCCGAAAATTGAGACTCTCTCACTTTTTCTTAGTTTCTAATTTAAATTTCTTTGTATTTAGGAGTAAGGTAGAGATAGAACTTGTACTTTTATCTTTATTTTCTTGTATTTTCTTAACTTTCCTTCATTTTTCATGTAACCAAACATTAGGTTTCTTTCAATTAAATGCAAGATCTACATTTCTCTATACTTTCTCTTATGGAATCAAGTAGTTAATCACATTCTTGGGTACAATTGTGAAGATCTACTAAAGATCTTCAAGAATTTTAATAGAGATACATCAACTACATTGATTCATCTTTTGATTTCTCTAAATTCATCTCAATTGGGTTATAGATCTGTAGAAAATTTATATTCATTATCAGTATTGGTAACTTCTATGCACAATTCTCACATTAGTATAGAAATTACACAATTGATGGTTTGTTTCTATAATTCTTTTCATTAAGTACAAATTTATACTCAATTGAGTATGAATTCAAAGTTCTATGGTCTAAATTCCTCTATTGAAACTCTTGTTGAACTTAGTAGATTGAATTAATTATATTCAAGCTTTTTTAATTGCATCTCAATATAGTAATTAATTGCTTTATTTGCTAGAATATATTTAATTACTTTGCTTTAGTTGTTAATCAAAATCTCGCCAATCTCAAACACATTTTTGGTCTTTGTTACTTAGATTCAATTTGCTTAGTTGCTAGTCAATTTGGGTTAGTTTAGTTTTTACCAAATGTTAGCAGCTTATATTTGGCTTGATTATCAAAAAAATCGACTCCGATACTTATCGAGTTTTATACTTTAATCGCTATACCTGTTCTCTTACAGAAAAACTCAAATTTACATCATCTTTAGATGCGATTCAGCATACCATCAAGATTTTGTAACATTCTTTTTGTTTTTATTCGCCCAATCTTTTTGAACACTAAATCCTCTTAACCCACCATAATGATTATTAAAAAAAGATATGCATGATGATCTTCTCATTCAAATGCCATACCAATTTTTGGCGTATTAATATCAATAACTTTTGGTTCCTCATTAAAGTTTAGTCAACGTGGTATTCAAGTTCCAATTTTCATACTCAGTACTGTATGCAATCTGCAAAATAAAAGAGACGACATACATACGTTACATTCAAGCTACTTAGCACCAAAAGTTAAAAAACCAAAAAAAAAAAAAAACAAAGAGGCAATCAATGAATGTTACTGTATGAAAATACGAAGACTATATAGGTTTATCTTATGCACATGAAACTACAAAGGATCAGTGAAATCAATGCATACACAAAGGTCTTGCTTCTAAACCAAAATATGCGTACAACACTGAAAAGGTTGTGTACACCTGCACCTATGAATGTGTACATATATTTCACATAATCTGTACACAAATTATTAAAAAAATTAAAATATCAACACTCACCCTTTGCACCACCGTTTTTGTCAAGAACATAGAAGCGAGGACGACAAACGTAGGACTCTTTGACTGGAAAGAGTAATTCCATTGAAGAATGAGAATTACAAAATAAAAATAAATAAATAAATAAAATTACATAATAGAAAAAACAAACAGAGAGAAAAAGAGAAAAAAAATTTTATTAAAAAGGAAAAGATCATTCCAATGTTAAAGGGAATGTTTACGTCCACGACTATGTTAGTGTTTTGAATCTGCTAGAATGTGGACTTTTTTGTCTTGTGATGGGGCGTCTTGTCATTAGGTCACGTCATTGACTTGACCAACAGCAACTTTCTCAATTGTAGTTAAACCGCGCCCCACAAAGAGAAGGCGTTGGGCTAAAGAATTTCACCAAAAAATAAAAAAATACTGAACTAAAAAAAGAAAAATTCAACCATTTACATGTCTTTTTTTCACCTTGTGATTTCTTCTATTTGGCTAAAATGAAATAATGAAACAAAATGAAGAAAAAAAAAGAAGAAGAATGAGGGAGGGGGACAATCTGGAACTAACTTTTTGTGACAGAAACTAAGAAAGTTTGGTGAGGTATTTAAACAAGTTGCACACACACCTTAAGTTTCCCATTCCACACGCGGACCTAGGTTGTAGCCTCAACTCGCAGAGTTGCAGACCCTCATGGACCCGCTCAACACCAAGGTGAAATGGTTCTTTTGACATACCAAACCAAACTAACCCACTAAAATAAAAAAAGTTTGGTGAAGTGTTTAAACACAACGCGCACACCGTAAGTTCCAAATGTGAAGACCGTGGAGCTAGTGTGGACTTTGGATGTAGTTTTTGTACCGGCTTAGCCGTAAGTCAAAGTTATAAATTGAAAAAAAATTGACTAAGAACAGATAAAAAGAAAACTAAATCCAAATGTGCAATTGGTCCCGTTTTTTTTTGGTTTTGTGGGCCTGTTGGCTTTTTTGAGCCATGTGATGGATCATCTCATATAAACCCAAACCCGTCCTCTTTTGGACATACCACAATTCGCTCCAAACCCGACTCCGTACCGCAACTCTTCCAATCACGAACTAAACCGAGATCGCACAGTCGAGAGGACCCTATAAAATTGGGCAAATTACATTCACTTTCTTTGAGTTTTTAAACTAATACAATTTACTTTTTGAGATTTTAAAAATTATATTTCTTTCCTTCAGGTTTGAGGTAAGTTATATTTTTTCTCAAATTTTAAATATTTTAACAAAATATATGTGATATTGACAAAAAAATAGGTTCATTATCTAAATTGCTCCTAATATACATAAAATGACATAAATAAGTTTTTTTTTACTTATAAAATTAATTAGTGTGTTGATTTTAAGCTTTCTTCTAATAAAAAAATGTGTTATTAGTATAAAATTTTAAGAGCAAATTAAATGTTATATCTGTATAAAATATCATTTTAATCAATAAATAGATTATAAGTCTCATATTTTTTTAAAACTTTATATGTTATAATTAAAGCCCTATATAGATTCTGTAAATTTTTATAAAAAAAATTTTAGTTAATATGAGAAAAAATGTCCTACAAAAAGTAATATCGAAAACAACAACGTTAGTTAACTTATATTAAAAAAACAACGATTTAACTTAAAAAAATTAATTGCATCAAAATTTTAAAATCTTATATACTATAAAAAAATCAACACACATGTGAAGAAATTTAAAAGAAAAAACACAAAGATTTAAAAAAATCAACTCACACTAATTAATTTTAGAAACACAAAAAAATTTATTTATGTCATTTTATGAACATTAAAAATAATTTAAGTAATAAATTTATTTTTTTACTGTTATTACATGTATTTTATTAAAATATTTAATATTTAAAAAAAATATAACGCTCATCTCAAATTTTTAAGGAAGAAAAATATAATTTTTAAAATTTTAAGAGTGAATTGTATTAATCTGACCGGAGTTGACCTAAATAGTTGGATATAATTTACCCTATAAAATTTGCTCAAAAACCCTATCTCACTCCACCCTCTATTTCCTCTGCCTCGCTTTGTCTCTCTACCGGCCTCTCTGGTGGTTTCACCAAACCCTAGACCAAAATGGTGAGTCTCTCTCTCTCTCTCTCTGATCGATTGCTTTCGTTTTTGTTGTATTCCACTTCGAATCTGAGTGTTGATTGATCTGTTTTGTGTAGCCATTTAAGCGTTACGTCGAGATCGGGAGGGTCGCCCTCGTGAACTACGGCAAGGACTATGGGAGGCTCGTCGTCATCGTCGACGTTCTCGACCAGAACCGCGTAATGTTTCTTTCTTTACTCTTCATGTTTGGTTGTTGAGAAACCTCGGGAAAATGAAAGAAAGCCTTAGTTCTTATGCTTTGCGTTGTTTGGATACGATGAATTATGGAACACTCAACTCAAGCAAAGCTATATAGCCCTCTTAGTAGCTCAGATAAAAAATAGCAGCCATGTAGGATTCTGTCCCTCAGTTTCTAAGTGACCAAATGGGGAAGCATTGTTTTTGGACATTTCTCTGAGTTGTTCAGTTGTTTAAGCTCGTTTGGAAAACTTAATGAGTTTTTAAAATGTGTTTAAGCTGGGCTTTGATTATGGTCGAGTCAATGTCAAATGAGATTCAATCATGTCAATCACGAGCTATTTGAAATGTTTCTTTTATTGTTTAAATTGCTTTGTTTTTGTTCCACTATGTATAAGTTTATTGAGCCGGGATCATAAAATTACCTAGATTCAAAATGGGTTTAAGTTGGCTAAATTCAAAATGGACGTCAAACATCCATTTAGAATGCCAAATACGATTTAAGCTCGAATAGCTTGAGCTTGTTTTATTATCCTAAACACAGCTACACACATCCACACGTAGACACATACGCACAAAAGCAATGGCTTTTTACTTTGTTCACATTGCTGTCTTCAAGATGAGAATTCTCACAATTCATGTTTCATTTGCCATATATCATTGTGTTATGTGAGTTTCATGAATTTTCAGCTTACCTAGAAACTCGCATGTTCGCCTTGTTCTATTTCTTGCATAGATTTCAGTCCATTGGGGTGCAAAAATAGTAATGCTATCATTAACAAAAAGAAGTGATAATTACAAAACACCCCTGAACTATAAGTCAGTATCACTAAATCACTTAAAACTCTAAAAGTGACACATTCATCTATTGAACTTTGAATTTATATCAATCAAGGTTAACAATCCATTAGGAAAGCAGGTGAAAAATTATCATGTGACTTGTACATGTTCACAAAAATAGATTTCGTACATAAATGCACCTTCTCTTATTATAATAATTGTCTAATGACTGAAAGGCCCTTGGAATGACACCTAAATATTGGTGCAATCCAAAGAGCATCTCAATCATTAGACAATTATCCGTCTTGCTTAGCAATTTTCATGTACTGTCTGTGCAGGCTCTTGTGGATGCCCCTGACATGGTGAGATGCCAAATGAATTTTAAGAGGCTCTCTCTCACAGACATCACAATTGACATAAAAAGGGTCCCAAAAAAGAAAACACTGGTTGCAGCAATGGAGGCTGCAGGTAAAGACAGCTGTGAGAAAATGTTGAAGCTCCATTGTATATTTAGTACTATTTGTCAGATTTAAATGTATTTCCGTGTTTGCAGATGTTAAGAACAAGTGGGAGAATAGCTCCTGGGGCAGAAAGCTGATTGTGAAAAAAAGAAGGGCCTCCCTTAATGATTTTGATAGGTTCAAGATCATGTTGGCGAAAATCAAGGTTAGTTTGTCACATAGTTAGTAAAATTTAGT
This sequence comes from Euryodendron excelsum, assembly GCA_033060915.1. Classification (NCBI taxonomy): domain Eukaryota; kingdom Viridiplantae; phylum Streptophyta; class Magnoliopsida; order Ericales; family Pentaphylacaceae; genus Euryodendron; species Euryodendron excelsum. Next base: position 11,628,708 of record CM065387.1, on the reverse strand, counting down.
AAAATACGGGATGACAAAAGAATAGTACAGACGGGTTTAATATGATTTTTTTAAAAAAAAATACAGTTATAAAATTCAGCATAAAGTACGAGAACTTAAAAAATACAAATATATAATTATATGGGTCTCATACGAACATTAGTTAAAAAATTGGGACAAAAAAAATGGTAACCTTTATAAGCAATTTTTTTTTTTTTTTGTACATGTTAGTAGGTAGTATTTTTGTCTCATATATATATATATATTAATTTTTTTAACATATTATTAACAAATAGCTATATTAAAGTGCTAGATAAATAATTTTTTATTTTTTATTTTATTCTTTTAATATAGAAACGTATGTTTAATTATTTAAATATATCAAGTATTAGAAAAATTTCACAAACATATATGACATGAAACTAGTAAAGGCACCAAAATCATGATTTATGCAAACTTTTTCTATAATTGATGAAGTCAAATGAGTTCAATGGTTAGTAGTTGTACTATTATAATTATATATTAAGTATAAAATCAATAATGTGATAAGATTATATTTAATTTTTAATTGAGTTTTTTATTCTAAAGTATAATACGTGAAACATTTAGTACGTGTACTATACAATTCAACTAAAAAAAATGAGTATTTTTTGTTAGGTTTCAGGTATGGACGAAAAACGAAAGTTTTTTTTTTTTTAATACCTATGTACGGGTATTATACGTGAGTAGTTTGTTTAATGCAGTCCCCCAAAAATTGTTTCAAGTATCTGTCTATCTCTCTTTGAGGTAGCTAATAAGACTAATTTTGCTTATGTGCAGAGGGGTGGACTCATCAGACAAGAGCTTGCAAAGCTGAAAAAGCAAAATGCATCCTGAGCATTATATTTCTAGGGAATCCAAATTTTGTTATGAATTTTTGCAATGTTGTACTTTTGGCTAATTTTCATTTGTTTCTCATTGATTCAGAGTTTAATGTCAGTCTTGAAGGGAACATTTTTAATTCTATGACAGACCCCAGAATCAGCGGTAGTTTTTTTTTTTCGGAGATTTCTTGCCAGGTTGTGTTGGTTTCGTTGTGTTTTTGTTTGTGCTTTCATGAATGGCATGCTACTCGTCAAACATACTGAATGTGTTACTGGGAAACTGGTAGTTTTGAGGTTATTGAAACTCTCTGGGATGGGTAGGGCTGGAGCATATGAGCCTTTATACTTGAAGCCAATAAAAATTGTGCTTCCCACTGAGCCATCAGCAATGGAAGTTTATCCCTGTTTAGGATTTTCCTGTTGGCTGTTGATGCATCATCAATTGTACAGTATGAATGTTGAACAATTATATGGACTTGTCCTTCCTGACTTGTTTACGCTTGCAAAGGTTGCTATTAGTTGGAGAAGTCGGTGAAACAATACCAAAAAATGTGTTTGTTTTCTCATATGCTGGATTCTGTGAAGACCTTGGATTGAGTCTCTTGACATCCTATTGCACAAGGAAAATGCTATTTTTATAAAAAAAATTTATACAAAACTTGTATACAAAATAATATGACAGTGATTGTTTTATAATTAAAAATTATTATGACAGGTGTTTATTTTAAAGTGAAATGCTCTTAAGTTACATTTTTGTATATAAATTTTATATAAATTTTTTGTTTGTATAACATTTGCTCTTTTAACCTGCACGTTGTGGCGATTACTGAGTGAATCTCTGACCTTGACTGGTCCAGTTCTGAATTAGTCCGACAATACAGGGCCTGGATTACTGATGGAGCTCTCATCTGCATGTAAAGTTACCTAAGGATGAGTTTTCGACTGAACCCTCAATGCAAGTTGGGCCCAGTTTCTGGGGATGATATATATTCAAATTCAACTGCTTCAGCCCTTCTCAGATATTGGCAAGGTCTTAACAGGTCGGGAGCAAATAAGCCTGAGATGCCAACCTTTACAACCTCAAAACAAAATCGTAAATGCAAGGTTCTTACAGTAAAATTCCCACTGCTATAACAAAATCTGTATTGTAGTGCAGAGTTGAAGAAGCTTACCAACCAAATCTCTTCAATTAACTTGGCTAAGCATCAAGCTTGCCATCCATAGATCTTTAATTAACTTGGTTAATCATTCTCCTGATATAATGTAAACCTCTGCAGAGGTACAAGTCCAACTGGGCAACAGGAGAAGATTCCCCCAGCAAAAAATGTGGGATCAAATTTTGTTACCAGTTCGCTCATTCATGATCCGTACTATAGTATTCCGTCGCCATGGCAGTTAAACCGACTATATCTGCAGGAGGACATTCCTCAAGTTTTTGCAATAAACTGTGGAACTTCGTTTTCAGACGCCTTTTTTCATCTGTGCAACTCCATAGAGCATGGATTACTTCCGGAGGAAAGACAGGTGCTGGCTGAGCAATCCACTGCCTACCATAGATTTCCACTCCATTTAATCTGGAGATGGAAACAGAAGCATAATTAGAAGGTTAAAGCACAATGACAATGAAACACCCTTAAAAACATGCATTTACTCACTGATTAAGAATCTTTAACATGTTTGGCCATTCAGCGAGCTTAAAATACACGTCCACAATTTGCTTGGACCTTGGAATTACATGCTTGACCTGCCCATAATCCTTGCATATGGAGTAGAGTTTCTTGCTCGCTTCTGGGAAGCACAGGTTTGAAAGCCTCACAACTGTTGTTCTTGGTGCATCAATTCTGAAGATTAATAGCTGCTTGCAAGATACATTAATTGAATGCTTTTCAAGTGCCCTTTCTTTGGCTTCTTCTGTCTGCCAAAGTGACAATTGCAGGCATAAGTGGCCGAAATTATAAATAAGCATATCCAAGCATGGCTGACAGAAATTTTAATTGCTTACCGCCACAGGCATCGCTGAGAGAAAGACAAGGCATTCATTTTTGTTTTTCAACAAATAAAAAAGAAACGTGTAAGGCATATGTGACAATATAATTATTGTTTCATAATTTTAACACAAATTACACAATGCATCTCACATTAGCTTCAGAATTGGGCCACGTACAGTAGATGCTTACCCTACAGGCTAATTAAGTTAGAAAGCCAATCCAAGGATAAGTTCCAACAAGACAAACCCTACACTACCATAATGCCAATATGAAATGTGACTGTTTAAAGCAAGTCGGAGAAAATGTGGAAAAATAAAAATAAAAAACTCACCTCAAATTCCACATAAGCTACAGAACTTGAAGAACCAAAGAAAAAGCCAGATATATTGCTCCCACAGAAAGCAAGAGCTTCTTCAATATCACGTGAGCTGATGTCAGGAGTCAACTCTTTGATCATGACTGTTCGGATTGGATTCTTCACTAATGAGGCAGGGACATCAGGATCACCAATCAAGTTCGGAATTAAAGTTTTATTAGGCATGTTCTCAGTCGAACAAGCTGCTTCAACAATGGCACTAACATTTCTGAACATCAGATCAGTTTTTTTAAGAGCTTTCTGCATCTCTTTCTTTGTCTGCAATAGAACCAACAACAACAGTTAGACAGATCGCAGTGAATAACCAGATGCCTATACTTGTATGCAAGGATCCTTGAATCATAATTCTATGGCCCATTCCATTGACATTCATGATCCAGACGTGTTTGTCATTCCACCCATGTAGCGAGGATATTATGATTGTCACTCTCCAAAATTTTTCTCCACACTATGAATGCAAACTTGACCATCAGTTAAGACAATAATATAAGGGTACATAAATTCTTGAACTGTACTGCATGCAAATAAACACAGACCTTAAAGTATACGCAAGCAATTTTATACAAGCTCCCTTTAGCCTGAAATTCAATCTTCGTTATGCACCCACAATCCTGGAACATTGGATATATATCACTCTTTTCGGCAGCTTTATGCAAGAACCTCAGAAATACTTTATTTTCATCAGATCCTTTTCCAGCCAAAAATTCATCCCGAATCTTATTTAAGCCTTCTTTGATTGTTGGAAGTGGAACCCGTGGGCTTGGTTTTGACTTTATGCGCTCAAAGGCTGCAATATCTGTATCGCTTCCTTCCTTATTCTCGCTCTTGGAATTTGTAGCAAACACTTTGTAGAGAGCCCGTGTACCTAGATGATCGTTACTTTCCGTGAAGTTGTTACTCTCTATACCCATATGGTGGTCATTCAATGAAGTCTTTCTTCCTTTATTGTCAAACCTTTGTGAATTATCCTGAGATTGTCTCCCTCTAATTGCACTTTTATTGCTAGTCTTATTTGAAATAATATTGTCTAGAGATCTGATAATTGATCTCTCTCTAGGTAGCTCCTTAATGCAGTCAATTAAAGCCATTATATCACAACTTTTTACCATATCCTTTTCATTTGAATATTCAGGACTATTGGGTGTCACACTATTGTTCTTTTCACCAGTCATCTCTACTACTTCTCGATCATTCATTCTCCTCATGAAAAGATCTGCTGACCCTGTAAGCTTGTAGGCACCATCAAAAGATACAGGTGGTGTTCCATCCACCTCAGAGCCTGCATTTGGAGTTAGGCTGGAACTCATTGTTTCAGTTTCAGGTTGACAGTTTCGGTATCCAGTAGAGGCCAATCCATTCAAACTACCTTGCAATATTCTACTAGGTCCGGCTAGTATTGGAAAGCAGGATAATTGCTCAGACATCGACTTGTAATCCCCATCAGAACTTGTGATGTCTGAGACTGCTCTGTCAGGTTTCATATGCCCATTTTCTAACTCTACTAGCTTTGGACCGTCTGAAACACTATCTGATGGAATCATATCCTCAAAAGAGTTTTCACTAATGACATGTGATGTTGCACTTGTTGAAATACCCTTCTCATTACCATGAGAAACCACTTGAACTTCAGGCAACTGAGCTGTACACGCAGGTTCTGCAAGTTTGATAGAATCCGGATAATTATGCATCTTAATGAACTTGAAAGCTTCTAGATTGACACAGTCTGCAGGAGAATATTCCTCTGATACATGAGATGTTGCATTGGTAGTATTCTTCTCATTATTGTCAGAATTCCCCGAGGATTTCAGGGATTGCACTATTCTTTCAGGTTCACTATGTTCAGTATTCTCTGTACTAGTACACATTTGAACAATCTCAGAAGCTGTTGCATTGATCATATTCTTAGATGAGTTTTCTCCCGACATACAGGATGCTGCAGTAGATGAAATGTTGTCCTTATTAAATTCAGAGTTCATCACTGTACCTTTGGCTTCACCAGGTTTACTAATATCTTTATTATTATGAGCTGTAAAATCCTGCACCGGTGTTGCATCAACTGTGGAATCTGATGTATCATTGGTGTGAGGGTGGAGTTGAGGATTTCCCAGCATCTTTTCCTTTAGGTTGGTGAGAATATCTTTCAATGTGTACCATGATCCTCCCACTTTGTTTTGGACATGTGTTGCTTTAGGGAAGTTCCCTGGATGTGCTTCCATATATCTGTAAATTCAACAATCAGAAGAGAAAGAGCTTCAGAGAGCATGTACTTACTAAATCAGATATGACTTCAGTTGCAGAAATATGAAATGACACAAACACTCACCTCTGCGCCTTCTCATCTACAAGCACACAGACATGCATGAATACCCCAATACTCATAAGCATAGGGGTAATGCTATACAAATAGAAAATTCATACAGAATTTTCGTACAGAATGATATGTCTTAATGACATCCTTTCACTTCAAAACATAATCCCTATTATAATGGCTTTTAATTACAAAACTACCACTGCCACATCATTTTGGTGGTATTTCTGTATGAACTTTTTGTAAGAATAGCATTTTCCATAAACATAAACAGCTTAACTGAACTTTCAAGTTGTTAAACCAGCTGTATATGCTGAGATATCAAAAGGAGAGGCATCATTTGTACCTCTCATGAAAGTTTGTAAATGGGTTAATTATACTTCGTATTCAAAAGGCCTTGGTTCCGCAGGGAAAACTTTAACTTAATTGTTGTGCTATAGGATGATGCACAACTTGGATAGCTTGGACACATGCAGGGCACAGACTCAACACAAAGATACATTGATAGAAAAGTGAAAACAAGAAAAAGCAAAAAAAAAAAAAATGGGTGTAGGGCATGAGCAAGTCAAGGCCATCATGAAATGTAAATAAATACTTTTATATATATGTGTGTGTGTGTGTGTGTGTGTGCAGATATCATACAAGTATAAAACAGGTATATAATGTTGTAGCTGAAACTCAATGTAATATCATAACATAATTGCTTAGAGATATCGTGCTTTGTTATTTTCTTCATAAGGGCATTTATCTGATATTAAAATGTGTCCACTACATTCTTGACTTGTGTGCATCCTATGTATAACATGACGCATTAAATATGGCCACGATGTGCAATCCAAGTGTCTTTGTACCAGGGAGAAAAAAATAGATGGAAGGCAAAGTAGGAGGGCGAGAGGAAGTTTCTTGGGGAATAGAAGGTGATACTCATTCTTTTTGTTAGGTTGAATAAAGAGAAGGAAGGAAAGTATTAAGCAATTTCACGATTAGGCCCTTACATAATAAGGAACAGTCAACTCTTTTAAGAACAACAGTGTATAAATGCTTTTGAGAGAATGGGGGAGTTTTCACTTCCTCTCTTCCATCCATTTTTAGGCAGATGACAAATGGCGGCCTGGAGGGATATTTTCCCCCTTCACCTTTCCAATCCCTTCTATCTTTGTCCCTAAATAAATGGAAAAATGCATCCATTCCTTACCCCCTTCCTTCTTCCCACTCCTGTGTACCAAACAATGTAAGACCATGATATTTAATTTCAAATCATTGACTAATCCAAGAAGTGTTGGGCAGATTTCTCAGGTGTCCATGTTGGGCAAGGCTCCGCCTCCACTATGGAAGTGACCATGATAATTATACTGAATCAACCCAATAAGATCATCCTAGTAGAGCAAACGAAATACACCATTACATAGAGATTTGCATTTCAAATGCACTGATCCATGAGCAACAAGACGACAAAATCTTGTCCCAAACAATTTACAAGAAACTAGCTTTTACTATAGGTATTATCAGAAACTTGTGGAGTAGGGTAACTTCCTCTTACTTTATTTTCTACTATTGGCTAAATTTCTATAATCTTCAGTCTGTTTGCAGCAACTATTAACCTCATTCCTTTTGTTCAAATCTTCCAAGCCACCTTAATGCCTTGTGGTACAACCCTAGAATACAAAAATACTAGGCTATGCACATTCTTAAGAAATGGTACATTCCATTCCACTAAGCTACATTTAGCAATCCAAAAATCTTTTCCTATTTCTTCCCTCAATTGGAATCATTTCAAGAAGGAAAACAAAAAATTAACAAATTAATCTAATAGCTAATATATTTTTTACAGAATTAGATTACCAAAAGGGCCAAATACTTAGGACACAGACATGATTGTACATTTTTACATGACTAACTCTAATACAACGAAGTTCCAAATGTAAGTAGAGGGCACATGTATTTCAATAATAGTACAACTAATAATCAGTTTTAAGAAAAAGGTCACTCTTTTATCTAAAATCGCCTCAACATGTTTGAAATTTGAATATGTGGTCTACATAATCTCACCCGTTTCACCTTAAGTTGTAGGGTATCATAGAAACTGACTTTTTAGTTCACATTACATTATCCCAAAAGATCCAACTTCCAGATGAAATTCTTTTTTCTGATAAGTAACTTCCAGATAAGATTACATGGCAAAAACATTCATTATATTCATGAAAAGAGAAGAGAAACTCAAGGCTTCTGACGAATCCTTCACACTTTGGTACCACTATCATTTCCAAAAGGAATGCAGGCAAAATGAACCTGAAGCCAGCTCACTTGTCCCCTCAAAATAGGAAAAATTTCAGAGTTCCATTGATTCAATGGGGATTTTATTGCTAACTTCGTATTCTAATTGGCAATTGGCTTTTTTTAATGAAGCTGAAATTATATCTTGCAACTTTCTAGTTTTATAGACATAAAAATATCTTCGTCACAAATAAAATAACAAAAAATGATAACTTTTTTGAAGGGTAGTTAAGACAAAAGAACAAAAGAATGAGTTTAATTATGTGATGAAGCTCGAAGTAAGTATCTTGAAGCTCCCTAATCTTAGAAACATATATAGTCTTTATTTGCAGATAAAATCACATCAAATAAAATCTTCTTTGAAGATTAGTGGTACAGACATGAAAAATTAGTTTCTTTATAGAAAACATATTTACAGCCATATGGCAAGCTGCGCCTGACAGAGAAAGAAACGGTTATGTGACACACAAAAACAGAGGAGTAACTCAAGAGCAGCCAGATGCACAATGACTACATAGCTGACTTGTAAAAAGAAATCCCAGGAAGCTCAGGCCTAAAGTGTGCCTGCTTGTTTGAACATGTTGTTAACTAGCCATCAGTGAAAGGTGTTGGTCTGGTGGAACTGGAGTAAAAGTAGCTTTGACTGGAGCAGACCATTAACCATCTTTCATATGAAAACGTAGCCCAGAGCTCTCACTCTGGCAACAACCACACAGACATCTCTATTGTCCTTTGTTTCCAATAGTAATAGTGATTGGGACATTTTTCATATTCATTCCCTAGCTCATTTTAAGAGTTTGTTTAAATAGCAATCAACAACTTAACCTTCCTTTTGATTTCCTGAAAATTACTTTACTTTGAGATTCCATGCAAGACTTGGGCAAAGCTAGACTTGCCGTCGTTAAGTCCTTTTAGTGAGAAGGAAAAAAATGCCTTATGCAAGAGTCATGGTCCCAAGAATCGCTTAATTGAAAAACTGATGACCGGTTGTGCACCTAGGTCCTAGCTCCTTTCATATCATGCCAACTGGTGCTTGGAGTCAGAAATAGGCTGACACAAGTGAGCCACATAGGCAGTGGTATACCCACAGCATTCAACCAAAACAGTTCCAATTACCCTTATCAAGAATCTCTTACATGCATATATAGGAGAGCTTTTACATAGAACAGTTACCATTATTCGAAGAGTGTACTAATTAACACATATCCGTATCTTGATGTACAGATCACTGAGGCTTATAATTGAAAATTTGAAATATATAGTTAAAGAGACACTGCATGGAGAATTCTCAACACGTCGTTTATTTATCATTTTTACAAATAGATGTGCAGAGACATGCACATATGTATACATAGCTATACCTATATGCGTATATATATATCATTCAGCCTTGTTCAAGCCTGGCTGGCACTCAAACCTGTCAGTTTGAGTTTGGCTCCACTTTGCTTGGCTTGAGATCGCCTAGAAGTAACCAATCTTGTCATTACATTGTAAAATACGCACAACTTCAGAGAAAATTTGAGTCCAAGCAAAATGATGTGTTTTGGCTCCACTTTGCTTGGCTTGAGATGGCCTAGTGCTAACCAATCTAGATGGTCATTACGTTGTAAAATACAAACATAACTTAGGAGAATAGTTGAGTCCAAGCAAAATGATGTGTTTTCAAGGAAAATATGAGTTGTCACTACCAATCAGACATCCGCCCACATTTGTTAGATTCACTACAGAGTTCATAAGCTAAGCTGTAGGTAACTAAAGGCTAAGCATTTTTATGCTTGGGCTCCCTTTTTTATTAAAAACTAAATGGTTCCATTGATTGGTAATCCTAAAGCAGGTCGCTATGTCTTCTTTCTATAAGCCGACATACAATAATTGTCTGAAGCATACTTCTATTTAAGAATCTGGCACGTTCACAAACGTTTGACCGAAGTTCTAAGTTGTTCGGGCTCAATTCACTCGCTAAACATTCTCAAATTTTTTGCTGAAGCTCGGCTTGGCCATTTAGTCAGCCAAGCTCAAATAAATATGCAGTCAAAGACAAGCTGCTTACAAACAGCTTGATTCTTTGGGCATTACCCACTCTTGGTGCCATCATCTAGGATCCTAGCATGGCAACTACAGGTAAAACATAAAAGAACTCCTCGCAATTTGTACCTAGATCCCATCCCATTACAGAAATTAAACTCAAACAACTAGTGATCATTTAAAACGATGAACCAAACAAGAATAAAATTGAAATTCTTGGGAAGTCAAAAGAGTTCGTCCGTTTGATAGAGAGAATTTTATCTGTCACAAAATCCATAGAAGATTCTTTCTCTTTTTCCTTTCAGATTTTAAAATCTATGCTCCCCATAGAAGTGAGAAGTTTTTTTTTTTTTTTTTTAATGTGTGATAATCTTTACCATATAGAAAGTAATACAATATCAAAGAAATGAGTGGTCTAGCCTATTGGGATGCACCTAGGAAGCACGGACACTCCGTTGGAGGAGCCGTACCTGTGTCCGACACTTGTTGGACACCGACACGCGTGAGACACTCGTCGAACACGTGTCGGACACTCCATTCTACATGTCCAATTATTTATTATTTATTTTTACATTGGACACTTCACGGGCACGGCTTGGACACGGATGTCTCGTTTTGGACAGTTTAGGAACACGCGGGGCCTCAACTATAAATTTTGAAGCTATTTGTTGGTTCGAAGAAGAAGAAAAATAAGTACGCTATATGATGGATAGTTGATTAAATGTAATGACGTTTTAATATTTTTTGTCGTTTATGACTTTATAGTATTGTGTATTGATAGAACAACTTTTTTTTTGTTAATGTGTATTAATATGTTTGTTTACTTTATATTTTTTATGGAATATAATTGACTAATTATGAATTTGTTGCCAATTAAGTAATGAAATGTGTTCTTTTTTTATTTTTAATTCGTCTAATCTTCTATATTTTTTACTTCTTTTGTATAATATTTATATGTATAACATATGAGGAATATAAAAATATAGTCTTTTGTCGTGTCCCTGCCGTGTCGTGTCCAACAATTTTTTGAAAATTGCTGTGTCGGCGTGTCCGACACTCGTATCCATATCCGTGCTTCTTAAGGATGCACGTTTCAGTGTGAGAGAATTCAAGAGTAATTTATGTGGCTTTAAAGTGCATTCCATAGGGAGGACACTCAAGCATATTGTTATCTGAATAAGGCAATTTCAACTATGGGGTTTCTTTTACTCAGGGTTTTTCATTTGGTTGTATACCTTTCTGGTTGGATTTTTGTGAAATATCCGAGTTGGTTTAGTTTCTATTTTTCAAGTATCTTGTTTCTTGTATTTGCCCATGGACATAGTCCTACTGTGATGAACCACACCAATCTTTCTAGTTTTTGTTATTCAATTTATTTAATATTTTCCCTTCAATATCTGTTTGTCTAATTGAATTTGAATGTGAATGCGAATCAACACGTTTATGCTTCAGGCTCCCGCCTTGGTTTTAGAGCTGATGAAAAATACCACAGCTTTTATATACACAGACAAGGCCATATATTTAGTTTTTAAATATCTATACATACATATTCGAAAATTCGACCATATATTTAAGTCGAATCCTGACAAACAAAAAAGCATTTTTGAAAGAATGTAAGCTCGATATTCAAGGTCTTAGGTGCATGTTATTAGAAGTGATCAGTACAGAAATCACCAATTCCTTTATGCGGATTCAAATTAAAATACCCACTATTTATTTTCAGCAAATTCCATTTTCTTGTCCTCTAACGTCAAGCTGTCGATCGTAACACTAATCTAACTAAATTCAATAGCTAAGAGCTTATCGTTATGGGATTTTCAAAAGAAGTTCACCTCTTCACGAATGATTCCACAGCCACCGCCTTTTGCTCCTTCGCCAGACTGGGTTTCTTCGACTGCGACGACTTCTCAGTCACACCCTTAGAAGAGGTGCAGTAACAATACCTTGTTGGCTTCATAAGTCCTACAAATAGAATCAAAACCCACCGTAATCGCAACACGAAGAGGTGATTTTCAGAAACAATATTCGGATACGGAAGCACATTTTCTGAGATAGCGTTTACCTGCTCTTTGCAAACGAAGTGTTGATTTTACTTGAAGTAGACGATAGAGAGCCATTCCCACTCTCTCTCTCTCTCTCTCTCTCTCACACACACACACACACACACACACTCTCTCTCTCTCTCTCTCTCGCTATATATATAACCTGTCTTCACAATGCGACGTGAGAGGCAAAAAGAGGGCTTTAGGGAGGTTTTGGGGAAAATGCGGTTATAGCCCAGTGGACGAAGTCCAAATTGGTAATTTCCTTCAACATCCTTAACTTGAGCCCAAATAAAGACTGATTAATAAATCAGTTAATATAACTTAAACTTGGTTAGCTAAAATTATTTAATTGAAATTTTCTATTCTTGCAAAATTTTTGTACCAAAAACTCTACCAAAATGATAAAAGTTTAGTGAATCAGCCTTACTGAAATTTTAATAATCATTTTATTAAATTATAACTTGTGGTCTTATCTTACATCAACAAAGCAAAGAGGCATGGGTACTTTGAAATGATGAGCCTAGTCCTTTGGATGTGAAGTAAGAGTGGCCATGAAGCCACCAGCTCGCTTGGTCCGTCGAAGACCGCTAGTAAATGACAAGATTTGAGAATTTTTTTAGGCCGGATTAGTTAACGAGCGGGTTTAAAAATTATCTTTGAAGTTCGGTCCAAAATATCTATAAAATAATATATTTTTATATTTTAATATTATATATATATGTATATATTATTAAATTTTATATTATTTAATATTATTTATAAAGAAAAAAATTATATATTAAACAAATTTTATGTTAAATGGACAAGTTTGAATGAGCTTGAAAATACAATTTTTTTAATTAGACGGGCTTGAAATTTGATTTTGAACCCAATAAAAAATTTTATTTGTGGAGGCCCAGCCCAAGCCCGGCTTGAGCCCGCCCAATGTTCACCCCTAATGTGAAGTAAAAGAACCGCAATCAACTATGTTAATTTAGACACAAATTTTGTTTGTATAAGATTACTGTCTAATTATTGTAAATTACGGAGATTTTTTTTTTTTTTTTGGGTAGTATTGTGAAATATACGGTTGCCCAAAAAAAAGAAAGAAGTCTTTTTTCTCAAGTGTGGCAACTGGGGAGGGGGGAAGCTCTAAAAAGTTCAGTTTTACCACACTAGGGGACGCACATTGTGTGCCCATTTCACCCGTCAACCACTTTATTCTCAGTAACTGAGCCCCACTAATTTCATTATTCTCACTAACTAAAAATACCCGTGGTTAAGTTAAATTAATTTAAAATTGAAACCAGCTAAGTGATATTAATTTAAAATTGCAATTTTAATCCTGAAATTTAAAGGCTTTACATACCAAAGTCAAGCGTTGGCTTTTAGTATAACATAGATTCTTAATTGTTAAGGGCTAGCCCCTCGTAACTTCTACTATATTCATTAAGACCCAATATATATTATCGATTAATTTGGCTCTCGTAAACATAATTCTTGTATTTGTTACTGGGCAAGTGATTATTTTCATATTAAGAAACCAGCTTGGCTTTGAAAGTGTATGTAATATTTAAGATTATGACTAGACTAGTGATTGAGTCTAGTAGTTTTTTGGTATTGTGTACAGCAAGGATAAAGTTAAACGACACTTACTAAAATTTGAAATATACAAACATAGAAAGAACGAAAAAGAAGAGACAAGAAAGAAACTAGCCACTCTTTTGCATTTGAAATATACAAACATAGAAAGAACAAAAAAAAAGAGACAAGAAAGAAACTAGCCACTCTTTTGCACAAGTCGAGATGCTAATAAAATAAGTTAAGATTTATGTGATTAGTTTCTCAACATTAACACCATCAATTAAATTTCCTATTTCACTGAGGAATAGATTTTCTCTAACTTCCCTTGTCTAATATATATTACTAGGAAAATGTATCATACATGTGAGAGTTATTGAAATCACAATTAGTGATTTTGCATATTTGATTTCTTTTGTATGTATACACTACTCTCTCTTCTATTTCTCTCGTCTATTACCTTTCTCTCGTGAAAGGGAAATGCATAAATCAAGAAATAGAGTGCTTTCTAGTATTAAACCTGGTGACGGGGATTTCCCGACCAGACCGGAAGCCCTTCTCGTACCGCCTAGTCGTATCCCGACCAGGTATCCACTCCATCCGTCCACGAACTTCCTGATCTGAAGGGTCGCTCGCAACGGTCCCCTGATCGGGTCGAGGCTCGACCGTGTCCGCGGGGCCCACTTCTGACACCGGCCTCTCTGGACTGCATCAGGGACGTGGATGTGGCATGTACCTGCAACAACCGCCACGCCCCTGACACCGCTCTGAGCACACGCCACCCTGGAGTGTGAAGATGGCGCTCTCGAGTGCTCTGACATAGTTCTGACCTTCCAACTAGAAGTCGCCACGTGGAAGGACCACCTACCTCCACTATGCAAGCATACAAGGAAAAACTTCGGCCCCAAAAAAAAGGTATGGATACACAGTCAACCCCTGGATATCGGACCTTCTCTCCCACGTCGGAATCACCTTGAATCTAACTTGCACACCGGAGGGCCATTGGCTCCCATCACACCGGTGGGTTTTGGTGCAGGAGATCACCGTCCGACCATTGTGCCGTTCATCCTGGACCTGGGGGCAAGCCCGCACGAGATAGCTGCATCATCAGCTGGCGCCGTCTGTGGGAACCGTTTTCTCTCGTGACAGTCCATGGTCTTGACTAGGTCTGGGATTAGCACCCTCCCCGAAGAAACCTCGATGGCCGACACCAGTGCAGATAAAATAGCTGCCTTGGAGAAGACGGTGGCGGACATGATGGCCAGCATGCAGCAGCTGGTCCGTCAAAACGCAGAGTTACTCCAACGAAACCCCCCTCTTCCACCTGAGATCCCACCGCAGCCCAGCCCGGTGGCGGACGAACAACAGGAGCAGGAGGTCGACAAGGATCCATCCATCCTCCCCAATAACGGCGAAAACGGCAATGGGGGACGAGTCGAAGACCCCCTACTTCGCCGCGAGCCTTACATCGAAGAAGCACGTACTAGTCACGCCATCCCGTCAAGGACGGAGATGGTGGGCGACAAACCGGAGAGCTCCCATGTTTGGGACGAGCAAATGAAAGCCATGCAAGCCCAGATGGCTGGAGTTTTAGCCGCGGTAGAAGCCAAAGCCCCAAATGCAGTAGACACCCTCATTGGCCGAACGGCCTCACCGTTCACGCAGAATGTAATGGACTACCCACTCCCCCAGAAGTTCAAAATGCCGACTTTGGACTCTTTTGATGGATCTAAGGACCCGGTAGACCATTTGGAGACGTTCAGGGCACTCATGCACCTGCAAGCAGTGCTGGATGAGATCATGTGCAGAGCATTTCCGGTCACGCTGAAAGGTTCGGCGCGAACCTGGTTCAACAAGGTCAAACCAGCGACGGTCTCAACCTTCAAGGAACTTAGCAAGCTGTTTGTGAGCCACTACATTGGAGCCCAGCGGCAAAGGAGGCTTGCGGCGTATCTGCTGACGGTGAGGCAGAAGAAGGCTGAGACGCTGAGGGAGTATGTTGCAAGGTTCAACCAAGAGACGTTGGCCGTGGACGATGTCGATGACAAGGTGGCTGTCACGGCGTTCATGAGCGGCCTGAGAAGTGGGAAACTCCTCTTCTCCCTATCAAAAAGACCAGCCCAGGACATGGCAGAATTGATGCTCCGGGCTCAGAAGCACATGAACGCGGAGGACGCCATGAGTGCCAGGCGAGATAATGACGAAGGGGACGGTTCACGCTCCGAGAAGAAGCGAACGAGCGGAACATCGAACGACGAGAGGGAAAGTAAAACAAGCCGAAACGCCAACCGGTCAAGGAACAGGGGCGAAGGGAGACGCGAGTACTACCGCGGCCTCGATCAAACGTTCACCCCTCTGACGACGAAACTGAAGGATGTTCTGATGGAGATCAGAGATGACCCGGACCTGAGATGGCCCGAGCCTTTGAGGACACCTTCGGGAATGAGGAGCAAGAGGCGATACTGCCGCTTCCACCGTGACCATGGCCACGACACGGAGGACTGTATCGATTTGAAGCAGCAAATCGAAGATCTGATCAAACGGGGGAGGCTGAGCCGCTACGTGGCTGGTGGAGATCGAGCACGGGCGGAGCGACGCAGCCCAGCAAGAACGGAAACAACCACCCAACCCATTGGAGAGATAAGGGTCATTGCCGGAGGATTCGCTGGAGGAGGAGAGTCCTCGTCGGCGAGAAAGAAACATGTCCGAGACATCCGGAACGAAGCAGAAGTAATGCTGGTCGGGACGGCCAGCAAGAAGATGAAGAGCGAAGGTCCCGCGATCACGTTCACCGAAGAAGAGGCCACCGAGCTACACCAACCGCACGATGACCCCCTGGTCATCTCGGCGGTGATCTCCAACTTCAAAACTTGGAGAATCTTGGTCGACAGTGGGAGCTCGGCAGACATCCTGTTCCGAGGGGCCTTTGAGAAAATGAAGATCGGCCAGGAGAAGCTACAACCAGTTAACTGCCCGCTGGTCGGCTTCACCGGAGACCGGGTGGTCCCCCTCGGTTCCATTACCCTGCCAGTCACCCTTGGGGAAGAGCCACACCGGACGACGAGGATGGTACACTTCTTGGTGGTGGATTGCCCTTCCGCGTACAACGCCACAATTGGCCGAACCGCCCTGAACCAGTTTAAGGCGGTCGCTTCCACGTATCATCTCCGAATCAAATTCCCGACCGACACTGGGGTCGGGTGTGCAAGGGGCGACCAAAAGGAAGCACGGGAGTGCTATGTGGCTTCCCTCAAAGGAGTGCCCAGCAAGGAGACCTTGGTGATCGAAGAGCTCGAGCCGAGGGACGAAGAGGAAGTCAGAAGGGGAGAGCCGGCGGAGGAACTAGAAGAGGTCCTGGTCGGGCCACCGGGACAGGACAGAAAGGTGAGGATCGGGACCGCCGCCCCTGAAGAGTTGAAAGAGCAGCTGAGGGAGTTTCTGAGAAGTAACGCAGACGTGTTCGCCTGGTCTCACGAGGACATGCCTGGTATTGACACACGAGTAGCGGCCCACTACTTGAACATCGACAATGAGGCCAGGCCGGTCAAGCAGAAGCGGAGGAATTTCGCACCGGACCGGAACGACGCGGTGGCTGAAGAGGTGGAGAAGCTGGTGCAGGCAAAGTTCGTCAGGGAAGCGCACTACCCTACCTGGCTCTCGAACGTTGTCATGGTAAAGAAGTCCAACGGGAAGTGGCGGATGTGCGTCGATTTCACCGACCTGAACAAAGCATGCCCCAAGGACAGTTTCCCACTACCGACCATTGATCTTCTCGTCGACTCCACGGCGGGGTATGAAATGCTAACGTTCATGGATGCTTTTTCAGGATATAACCAGATCCGAATGGCGGCGCACGACCAGGAGCATACAGCTTTCATTACCGATAGGGGGCTCTATTGCTACAATGTTATGCCATTCGGGTTAAAGAATGCTGGGGCAACATATCAACGGCTGGTCAACCTCATGTTCAAATCCCAGATCGGGCGTAATGTGGAGGTTTATGTGGACGACATGTTGGTGAAGAGTAAGGAGGCCGCCCACCACCTGCGGGATCTGGAAGAGACGTTCTGAACGCTCCGCAAATACAGGATGAAGCTCAACCCCGATAAGTGCGCCTTCGGTGTCGCTTCGGGGAAGTTCCTGGGTTTCATGGTGTCACAAAGGGGCATTGAGGCCAACCCGGAGAAAATTCAAGCCATCATCGACATGCAGGCGCCCAAAACAACGAAAGACGTCCAGAGGCTGGCGGGACGTATCGCTGCCCTGAATAGGTTCATCTCTCGGTCCACGGACAAGTGCCTACCGTTCTTCAAGATCCTGCGCAAGGCGTTCGAGTGGAACGAGGAGTGTGAAGTAGCCTTTGGTCAACTCAAACAATACCTGAACTCAGTCCCGCTGCTCAGCCGAACCGTCCCGGGGGAGGAGTTGTTTCTCTATTTGGCCGTGTCGGCGACAGCAGTAAGCTCAGCTCTGGTCCGAGAAGAAGGGGGAGTCCAACGGCCAGTCTACTACACCAGCCGTGCTTTGCATGGAGTAGAAGAACGGTATCCGAAGATGGAACTTATGGCCTTCGCACTTGTGACCTCAGCTCGGCGCCTAAGACCGTATTTTCAAGCTCACACGATTGTGGTACTTACCGACCAGCCCTTGAAGAGCGTCCTGCACAAACCCGAGACTTCAGGCCGATTGGTGAAATGGTCCGTTGAACTTAGTCAATTCGACATCCGTTACCGACCCCGACTGGTGGTCAAGGGGCAGGCTGCCGCGGATTTCATAGCGGAATTCACTAACCCGCCCCAGGCCACCCCCGACGCCGACCCCCCTGAGAGCCCCTGGGTCCTGAACGTTGACGGTTCTTCCACTAACGGTTCCGGCGGCGCCGGCGTGGTCCTCGTCACCCCCGACGGCTACAAAATGGAGTATGCTCTCCGCTTCAAGTTTCCTGCCACCAACAACGTCGCCGAGTACGAAGCACTCATCGCCGGCCTCCGAATGGCTCGGCGAATGGGGGCCGAGCAAATAGTGGTCCGAAGCGACTCTCAGCTCGTGGTGGAGCAGGTTCAGGGAGAGTACGAAGCAAGAGAAGACAACATGAAGCAATACTGCCAAGTGGCGAAGAGCTTGGCCAGAAGATTCCCTAAGGTCCTACTGGAGCGCGTACCGAGACTGCAAAACGAAGAGGCAGACCGGCTAGCCAGAATTGCCTCGTCCGAGGAGCCCGACCCGAGAGTCCCGTTCGAGATCCTTAATTCACCGAGCATCCAGAGCCCAGAGGTTGACCAGATCGAGCCAGAATCCTCCTGGATGAGCCCGATCAAGAACTACTTGGAGAGCGGATCCCTGCCTGAGGACCGGAACGAGGCGATGCGGGTTCAGTACTGCTCGAGTAGGTACCTCACACAGGGCGGGGTACTGTACAAAAGGGGGCACACCATGCCGCTGCTCCGATGCGCCAATGCGGAAGAAGCAGACTACATAATGCGGGAGGTCCACGAAGGAGTGTGTGGAAACCACTCTGGTGGTCGTTCCCTCGCCAAGAAGATATTGCGAACGGCCTATTATTGGCCCACCATGGAAAGAGACGCCCAGGAATTTGTCAAGAGATGTGATAAGTGCCAACGGTTCGCCAACATCCCGAGACAGCCACCTCAAGAATTGACCCCAATCCAGACTCCTTGGCCTTTCGCCCAATGGGGGATTGATATTGTGGGCCCATTACCACTCGGCAAAGGACAGACGAAATTTTCCGTGGTGGCAATTGACTACTTCACGAAGTGGGCAGAGGCAGAAGCCCTCCCGATGATTACCGAGGAGAAGATGCAAAAGTTCCTATGGCAGAATATTGTGTGCAGATTCGGAATCCCCAAGGTCGTCATAACGGACAACAGGAAGCAGTTCGAGGGCAGACGGTTCAACAAATTATGCGCCGACCTGGGGATAAGTCACCACGCCTCGTCCCCCGAGCACCCCCAGGCGAACGGCCAAGTTGAAGTCACCAACAGATCGCTTTTGAAGATCCTCAAGACGAAGTTGGAGAAGGCCAAGGGCTTGTGGGCAGAAGAGCTCCATAACATCTTATGGGCTTACAGAACGACGGAGAGAGTGTCTACGGGTCAGACGCCGTTCTCACTCACCTTCGGCACTGAAGCTATCATCCCAGTAGAGATCGGTCTCCCCAACCCCAGAACAGTGCAATTCGACCTCGCCACCAACGGCGAGGCCATGAATGTGGACTTGGATCTGTTGGAGGAACGACGGCTACAGAAAGCTGTGAGAATAGCGTCCTACCAGCAGAGGATGTGCCAGTACCACAACTCTAGGATTCGACCAAAAGACTTCGCGACCGGGGACCTTGTATTGAAGAGAGTCAACCAATCTACCAAGGATCCCAGAGAAGGAAAGCTCAGACCTAATTGGGAAGGACCCTACCAGGTTATCGGCAGTACTAAGAAGGGCACCTACAGGCTAAAGAACTCGGAAGGGAAGGAGCTTCCACACCCGTGGCACGCAGAACATCTAAGGAAGTACTACTCTTGAAAGGCTCCTACTTGTAATTCCCCTGAATCTCAATAAAAGCGACTGTTCAGCAAATTGTTCACATGAATCGACTTTGAATTTATCGACTTTGAATTTATCTACTCGCGGGGAATCAAAATAGAATCTGCTCGGCCAAGCGCCGAGCAGAGCCAGAAGGCCTTAAGTGGCAATGGCACAGAAGTAGAATCTGCTCGGCCAAGCGCCGAGCAGAGCCAGAGGGCCTTAAGTGGCAATGGCACAGAAGTAGAATCTGCTCGGCCAAGCGCCGAGCAGAGCCAGAGGGCCTTAAGTGGCAATGGCACAGAAGTAGAATCTGCTCGGCCAAGCGCCGAGCAGAGCCAGAAGGCCTTAAAAGTAGCAATGGCACAGAAGTAGAATCTGCTCGGCCAAGCGCCGAGCAGAGCCAGAAGGCCTTAAAAGTGGCAATGGCACAGAAGTAGAATCTGCTCGACCAAGCGCCGAGCAGAGCCAGAGGGCCTTGAGTGGCAATGGCTCAGAAATAGAAACTGCTCGGCCAAGCGCCGAGCAGAGCCAGAGGGCCTTAAGTGGCAATGGCGCAGAAATAGAATCTGCTCGGCCAAGCGCCGAGCAGAGCCAGAAGGCCTTAAGTGGCAATGGCATAGAACTCGAATCTGCTCGGCCAAATGCCGGGCAGATCCAGAGGGCCTCGAGTGGCCATGACATAAGTGGAATGCCTTCGGCTATAAGCGCCGGTCAATTCGTCTTTGGTACGTACAAGCATTCTACAAACCATTCCAATCAAACATTCAACAAACATAACGGACACAGAATATACGAAAACAAACCCATTCCATTAGTGAAAGGAGGAATACAGTTTCAAAAAAAAAAAAAAAAACGAGAATAAACAACAAAAGATGCCTATGCGAAAGGCGAGCTCCAGCAGACGAGGGCCCAAGCCATCTTCAAGCCTGAGCGCGGTCCCCAATTTGTCCCTCAGTGGCTTCTGGCCGGTCACCGACCTGGTCACCAGCAGCGGCTTCTGGTTGAACCTCAGCGGCTTGGCCCTCTCCAGCAGTATCCGCTCTGGCCCCTTCCTCAACCACTTGGCCAGTAGCTCCCTGACCATCCACAGGTGCGAGGTCATTGAGAGGATCCAGGCTCGAGAAGTCTGACTCAGGATACTTCTTGGACGCCTGATTCCGAGCCGACTCGAAGCCCATTTGAAAGGTGGGTTCCAGCAAGGCCTGGAAGTTGTCCCCTTTCTTAAATTCCTCAACGGCTTCAGCCATTGCCCTCTTGAGCTCTTCACCGTGAGCTGCTACAGCTCTTTCCAGATCGTGCCTCTTCGCCTCTTCGGCCGTGAAGCTCAGGAGTAGCTTGTTGGCCTGCCTGGCGAGCCTTTCATTATCGGCCCGAGCCGACTGGAGCTCCTCCAGAGCAGAATCCCTCTCGGCCTTAGCAGCCGAGACGTCGCCCTTCAGCGACTGAACCTCCTGGACGAGCGCCGAGCTGGCCGCCTTCTCCTCCTGGAGAGCCTTTTCCGAGCCCCCTAGGCGATGACCCAGAGCCATAACCCTGGCAAGAGACTGAAACCCGAGGGGTTAGAACTTGTATCACAGGAAAAGTAATGAAAAGCAGAGCGTTAACCACACGGGAGCACACCTTGAACAGGTCGTGGTTGGCGTCCCTGACCAACCGGGAGTTGGGATGCTTGGACAACCTCGTGATGTCTGTAGGTCTCACCGCCTCTGCCGCCCTCTCCCAGGCCACGTCCGAGTTATCGATGACGTTCGCGGGGGCAGAGGCTGTCGGACCAGCACGGGCCTGGGGGTCTGCTGGAGTGGCCGCGCCTCGCCTCAGCTGCGATCCCTCGGAATGCCCCGGAGGTCTGACAGCAACTGAAACCTGGCCCCTCCCCTTCTGGGGTGACGCCTTCTTCGATGGAGGAGGGGTAGGAGGGAGTTCTTCAGCGACCTCGGCCGTCTTCTGGCGCTTCGACCCTGACGCGCCGGCTGCCGCGGCCGCCCTCTTCCGGGCCAAGAAGTTGATGTCAAAACTCATCGTGTCCTGCTCGGCAGCTGGCTGGAGTCCTTGACAACCGGGCTGAACCGCTGTAGTATCAACCTGAGCAACCGCAGCGACCGGGCGATCTGCAAAGGATGACCAGAAATGTCAGAGAACGGTCGCCATAACGAAAGTAAAAATGTACTCACTCCTCTCACGTTCAGCGGCCAAGGCCTCTCTGCTCGGTTCGGGCCCCAAGAGATACAGGGCGAGCGCCTCGACAGTCACCAAGTCCTTGGCGTTACGAAACTCGTACTCTTTGACCGCCTCTACCGCCGCCTTGTGCTCGGCAGACAGAAGAGGCTTTACCCGACCTGACACTCGTAAGGCACCTAAGTCAGAACGGGCGACACATGCAGAAAACATCGGGCAAAAGGGGAGGAAGAAGACACGGAGTAAGGATCATACCCTTCTTGCTCGGGTAACCCCATTGCCTGGGGATCCGAGCGGAGAAATCCGTCTCCCAGGGGCAGAACTCCCAGCCCTCTTCGCTAATGAAGAAGAACCGATCCTTCCAGTTCTTATGTGAAGAAGGAAGCTCGCCAACCAGATCGAGCCCGGTCGACCGACCTGAGAAGTACCAGTATCCCTTCCCGCGCTCGGCCGGCCTATAACAATGTGAGAACTCCTCTGGCGTCACGTCCCTCCCATGGACGATTTGCCAGAGGATCATACAACCCGCCATGATCCGCCAGGCGTTCGGCGAGAGCTGTCCCGGGGCGAGACGCAACCTCTGCAGAATCTCTCTGACCGGCCGAGGGAACGGTACACGAAGGCCGCCAGCTAGGGCGCCCTCGAAGATCGCTATCTCCCCCTCCCTGGGCGAGCACGCCCGGTCCCTAGAGCCAGGGACCCTACACCTTACCCCTTTCGGGATCTGGTACGCTCGCCGAAGGGCGACGACCTTCTCCCTGTCAAGAGAGGAGGCGACCCTCTCTGGACCGTACCAGGGGCCATCTTCTCCCTCCCCCTCGCCGGATTCGACCTCCACGGCTCGGGCAGCAACCTCAGCGGGTTGGTCCCGTTCCTCCCCGACTCCAGAGTAAGCGGCCCCGACTCCTTAGGACCCCCCGGAGTCCCCCACAGAGGCCTCTTCCTGGGTTCGGCGCCTCTCGACCCGATACCCACTGGAACCTGTCTCTTCCGTGTCTGAACTAACCCCCTCCGGGTTCGACATGGTCCCGAGAGGTGCACAGCCCTCAATCCTATTGAACACCGGCCTAAACAACTCACGCAAATCCCCAAGAACAGATTCTAAGAACTCCGCCCTGTCAACAAACCCCGACAGGTCGGGAATCTGACCTCTCCCCTCAAACACGGACACACAGCGGGTAATAAGCCAGTACATACAATCAGAGGGCGAAGCTTACCGCGTTCTAAAGCACCAGCGACGATTTTCGAAGCAAACCGGCGGTGAAACTAGGAGGATGGCACCTCTCGGCCGGCTGGAGATGACGAAGACGACGGTGGAGGCGTAGACAGCGACGACGGCAAAGTGAGTTAGGTTTTTCCCTCTCTCCCTCCTTCTCTGCGTATTTGGTAAAAAACAATGAGGCCGAAATTGGGGGCAACCGCCTTACAAAATTCCCCCCACGCCTTTGAAACCAACGGCCCAGATGACCCTCGGTGATGGGACATCAACGGTCGAGATGCGACACGGCTTTTCGACTTCTGACTGCTAACCCCTGGCCGCCACGTGGGGGCAGGCGAAACGACAGGACAGCGCCTGCCATAATTACGCCGCCCCCGCTATAAATGCGCTCCGCGTTCCGCGGTCGGATCGACCGACGAAATTCCTCTGACCCCGAACAGATGGCCAGATGAATTGGGGGCATCTGGTGACGGGGATTTCCCGACCAGACCGGAAGCCCTTCTCGTACCGCCTAGTCGTATCCCGACCAGGTATCCACTCCATCCGTCCACGAACTTCCTGATCTGAAGGGTCGCTCGCAACGGTCCCCTGATCGGGTCGGGGCTCGACCGTGTCCGCGGGGCCCACTTCTGACACCGGCCTCTCTGGACTGCATCAGGGACGTGGATGTGGCATGTACCTGCAACAACCGCCACGCCCCTGACACCGCTCTGAGCACACGCCACCCTGGAGTGTGAAGATGGCGCTCTCGAGTGCTCTGACATAGTTCTGACCTTCCAACTAGAAGCCGCCACGTGGAAGGACCACCTACCTCCACTATGCAAGCATACAAGGAAAAACTTCGGCCCCAAAAAAAAGGTATGGATACACAGTCAACCCCTGGATATCGGACCTTCTCTCCCACGTCGGAATCACCTTGAATCTAACTTGCACATCGGAAGGCCATTGGCTCCCATCACACCGGTGGTTTTTGGTGCAGGAGATCACCGTCCGACCATTGTGCCGTTCATCCCGGACCTGGGGGCAAGCCCGCACGAGATAGCTGCATCATCAAAACCCTTGCCTCACTTCCTCTTTAACATCATTCCTCCATTAGAAGATTAAAACACAGTATTACAACTATGTGAAATGCCCATTGATGTGGCCCAAGACAAAATCATATATTGGCCCCTTTAATTTATGAACAACATAACCAGCCTTTGGTACTTTAGGGGTTGCCTTGGGCCAAGATGAAAAAATACACTGCCGTAATTTGGTCACAAGTCAAGAGGTATAAAGGGTCAGCTCATCGAACTTTTATTGTTTTGGGTCTAGATACCCAACAAAGGGTTGATGGTTGGATTAATGTAAAACCAATTAAAGAGACCCAAAAAAAAAAAAAAAGTGTAAAACCAATTAGAAACTTTTCAATATATCAAAATTACAATTATAAAGACTAAATAAAGTAAACCTCGCCTCAAACTACAAGGTGAAACTTGTAATCTATCCAAAACTTGAAAAACCTAGAGCACTCCACCCTCTCTCTCACTGTCTCATGGGTGGAGTGCTAGTAACTTTCTTGGAGTGCATTGGGTTTATCTACTAAATAAAAGAGAGAATATTTTATGTATCTTTCTATTACCCATTTTGTCCAATTATTGGACTTCTTCAATACCTACCTACCTAGTCAAATCTTAATCTAATCTGGATAGTTGAGAGTCCATCTATATGGGTTTTTATACACAACCATAATATAATTTTATCTCGTTGAGCTCCAATTTTGAGCGAAGTTATTTTTATGAAAATTACTGTTTTGTATAGTTTTCAAAGTTTTTGTTTTGGTTTTTTGTATTTTGGAAGATCAAAACGATAAGAAGTTCGAAAAACACCACTTTCAAACTCTTTTATTTTTGTGTAAACTATTTTCTAAAATCCAGAAACTAAATTTTTTTTCCTTGAACTGGGGTCTTTCCCAAAAAGTTTATCAAATGAGTTTTTTTTGCATCTGTTTTCAATAACTTAAAACAATTTCTTGAAATGAAACCAAATGCATCAACTCTTCGAAGACCACGTTTTCTCCAAATTCAGATTCAAAGATCCTTAAACTTGTAAGATTGGTGTGGTAAATAAGGTTTTGTGATCCTTTCTATCCAAATAACATTAGCACTTCCTGACAGAAGCCATATATATTGCCCCTCCTAAATTACAAGGTGTGTTGTACAAATAAAATTCTTTAGGTATACCCAATCATTTTTGAAATTGAGTCCAGTACTTCTCCTTCATTATCAATAACCTAACTCTTCTACCTAGATCATTTGGCTATCTGATCATTGCAGTGCCTGAAAAGTTGTTGAATGTCAATTGACAATTTTCTACCCACTTCACTTTAGGAGGTTCATGGTAGAAGGGACTCCAACATGTGTGAGATTAAGAACCAGGGTTCATCCAATATGTGACTATCAA
Source organism: Euryodendron excelsum (assembly GCA_033060915.1). Lineage (NCBI taxonomy): Eukaryota > Viridiplantae > Streptophyta > Magnoliopsida > Ericales > Pentaphylacaceae > Euryodendron > Euryodendron excelsum. The sequence goes on along the minus strand of CM065387.1, from coordinate 11,602,914 downwards.
AGTGGTTTAGTCAATATTTTAAATTAGTGTATCACCATTTGTATATACTAGTGTTGGTGCAAGTGCATTGCACGTGGTATTTTTTTTTTCCGGACATCTCATGGAACTCAATTGTGGACGAGTATATTTTATGCTTGTGAGAAGTGTTTGTCATTTCTTTTTTCTGTAGTCATTCTCATTTCTACAGAAAATGTAGGGATTCAAATACTTGATATGCCACCACCTCTTAATGTTGCTATATGTTTTACCTCTCTAATTGTGAAGTAGCTGTAAAGCTTCATAATACATATTTTTTGCAGTCCTTGGGATGGTTGTAGCCTCAAAAATCACTCTCGTTGTATATGTTGCCGTCAAAAATAGACTAATTGCCACTGTTGGGGAATCATTACCAATAATTACAGTTACTCTAAAACCTTCTTATTTTGAGTAATACATTTTTATATGTTGTTTGTTCTGGCTGTTAGAGATAATTTCTTCTTTTCATAAGTAATTATGGAAGCTAGGGTTACTCATCAAACCTTTACTCAAATTCTATCAACAATTCTACCAATCTCCAATAGTCCATGGGAAAAAAGTCTAGTGGTCAATTAATATCAATTGTTCAGTACTCATCCCTATTAAATTGAAAGATGAAATACTTTATTATATTAACAATATAAATTTGTAATTAATGAAAAGACTTTTAATATAGTAAACACATGGCTTAATCTGATATGTATGAGTATCAAAGAATCTCGTACTACTTAATTACTGGACTTTTTTCCCTATCCATGAAAGAGGAAATACATACACTATTCAGTATTCTCTTCTAACAACTTGTGTTGAATAATCGTAAGAACAAAATCACAGAATGTAATAATTAGCATTACAAGCCAAAATAGTTCAAATAGGCAAACATGATCAAAGGGTCTCGCATGGTATTCCTTTATAAGATAATAACATTCAATAATAGTGATAATAACAATAATAAGATAGAAAATGAGAGACCAATGGACAGTCTTTTGGAGGTGTCTTCCAGCTCATCGAACAATCTGGAACAACTTGCATGAGGAAGGCAAAATTATCCATAACCATTGTGTATATTAGAAATTTGTGCAATTTAATAGTAAGTACGTTAACTTGTATCTCAACTTTTTTATCCATATAGAAACTCCATAAGTATTCTTGTAGCCTTTACAGATCCACATGTGTGGACGATTTTGGCTTGTCTTTCATATGGCTATCAAATGAGGGAATTAATTATGTTAACTTCAAGAGAGTGTGTTGAAAATTTTGAAATAATTGATGTTATAGGACTGGACTTACCAATGGGACTGCTAGGCTCTTTCGATAGTCTTTGCCTATCATTTGATTCATTGATTAGCTGACTAATATGTGTGCATGAGGTAAGTTATTCTTCTTGAACTTAACAACATAAATTTGTATACCCTTTGTAGTTGACAATTTTTGCTTTAAACCGTAAAATTTTGCCTCAAAAACTGTTTGCAACACATCTTCTTTATCTTCTAGTGATTTATCTTCTTTGAATTCATCTTTAGTTTCTTCCCGCTCCATATCATAACTCATGGTTACGAAAGTATTTTGTTGCATAGTATTTTGAACCGATGATATATCACTAAGGAATTTCGAATATGAAGTAGTTTCTTTTTGAGTAATATGAATTCAGATCTAATTGACCACACACAGTCAAAGAATCTTTTTCTTTTCTCATTGACCCTGCAAGAAAAATAGACCATTTGTTTTGATGAATAACTACGGAGAAATTATGACAAACATAGGCAGCGTAATGTGGGAGGACTACAATTTAATTCTTAGCAATTGAAACTCATCATTACAACCAGTTTCTAAATGCTTATAAATTGGGACAGAAAAGTCACCTGGGACAACACAATGCAGCCTTTCAGAGCAGAAGACCAGCCAAACGACTTTCAATAGTTTATGTATCCTGTTAGAGTGAAGGAGCAGAGCAGCAGAATAAATCTATTGGTGAAAAATAAATATTCTCATATTCTATGTGTGTTGCTAGATTACGGTCTCATGTTAAACTTACATATATGTCAGTATCTCAAGGGAAACAAAATACGCACGCAGACACATACCCACACCCTGTGAAACCATTTAAGCCTCAATACTCTAAATACGACAATATAACATATGCTTTAAAATTTTGAAGAGCAAAACTGAGAGAATAGATGCTTGTTTCGACTTCTTGTAGAATTTGAGTTGCTCGATGATTTAAATTAGTATGACTTAGTGAATGTTTAATTTGTCTACAGTTATTAAAACGAATTATCATAGTGATAGTAAATCCTGAAAAATACAAAAAAAAGAAGCATGCAGTCGTAGACATTGAATCTCTATGAAAAGCAAATTCATGTCTGTCCAATACAAGCCATTGGTATAATATATTACCACTGAAAACAGTTGTTAAACCAACTTATATTAATAGCTTCAAGAGGGACAAGCTTACTATAATAATAGCAACAGCCAAACAAGGTTACTCATGCAACATATATATATTCAAAAGGCTTAGGATCTAAAGAAATGGATTCTTTAGACTCCTGATTCACTACAAAAAGGAAAAACTATTGTCTATTATTTCTTCGATATCTTCTTGGCTTAATGTATAAACTTAAACTTGAAACCCATATTGGCATATAAATGAAGCTGTTTTTTTTTTTTTTTTTTTTCGGTTGGTCTAGGGAAGAAAAGGTTATAATATTCGATCATTGATCTATTTTGATATAAAAGGTGTCTGTGAATGCTTCTTAATTCCATTCTCTAATTGGTTCAACATTTTATGGCAATAAGTTTTTTTCCCTCATTTCCTTTATTTTGCTGGTGCAATAAAAAATTGTTGATGGCCCATCTATTTCATCACAGAGTCCCCTACAGTCTCTCGCTTTTTCTCTCACAATAAAATTTTAAAAAATATAAGTTCAATTCGGGCAAAATAAATAACTAGTAAGAATTGAGTTAACATGGTTATTTTCATGGAGGTGTACATTATAGATACAATAGATAGAGTGGACAGGGAATGTTAATGTGCCACAATATGGTCCAAATCGCCCACATTCATAGAAGAGGGCAATGCATAAATGGTAATTTGTATATAGGTTATATTCAGTACACCTTTATCTAAAAGTTTCCAAATATCCTTGTATGTATCAAATCCATAGAGATGGAAACTGTCCAAAACATAATTATGTACAGGATTAAAAACTCCAAAATACAGCACAAAATAGTTGGATAAACCCGAAGATCATATAAAATAGAAACCTTTTGTGAATATCCACCTGCAATAATGGCTTAATTCCACCAACATGTAATTATCTTTCAGCCAAGAATCTTGGACTATAAACCAGAAAATAAAAAAAAAAAAAACCATCACAAAAAGCAGTAAATCATTTTCTTCTACAACAATGAGCATAGCAGTTGTGTGTGGAGTTGAGTGGGAGATGAGTGGTCAAACCTGTAAAGGGTGACCCTCTGGAAAGTTAACGGCCGGCGCTGTCTAGGCGGAGGACCACCGGAGATGGAGGAGAGAGAGTTAAGGCGGTCCTAGGAAGAGAGAGAGTGGCAGTGTTCCAAAGAGCTTGGAGAGATTTTGGAAAGGTTGGTGGTGAGCATTCAATGTGGAATGAATGTCTTGTCAATGGCGAATGAAGGCTCCCTTTATATAGGTGAGGGAGATACTTCATGATTGGTCATTCAGTTATCGAGATTTTCTGTGATTGGCTCCTCAAACCTAAGACGGAACCCTTTGTTTATTGGCTCCTCAGTCTGAAGCTTCTTGAAGACCGACATTCTGAATGTCAACTCTGTAACTCTGTAGCGACAGCAATTCAGTGATTCAGACGGTTCGGGCATTAAATGGGCTTTGTCGTTTGCTTGGAGATCCCTCTCTCTCTCTAAGACCGGCCGGAGGGGCAAAGTCCCTCGGCGAACCCTCAACTCTAGTCTCCAATCCACTTATCTCCTAATGATCCCGCGCGGAGGTACCTAGGTCCTGCTCCCAACCTAGGTTATGGAGATACGCTTGGTTATGGAGAATTATGCTAAGTATGGAGATGCGCTCGGCGGAGAGGTTCTATGGCCGAGCCAGGAGGTGCCAAGCGCGAAAGCATGAGCGGACGTCGCGGAGGAGGTGTCCCGAGATCACCTGTAGGTGAGGGTCCTCTTTGATGTCTTAGCTCGGAGGAGGCACTATTCGCACTTTCCTCGGTGGGTGAGCCGACTTGGTGCACATGTCGTCTTAATAGGCTGCCCATGGAGCCAAGCGCGGGAGGAGGAGCGGTACGGACAAGTGATGAGTTAGCTGAGTGTCCTTGTACGGAGCGGATATGGACACTTGTACCTACAGCAGTTAATGACAATACATCCCTAAACCACAAGCCAGAAGCATTATACAACACAGCTTACAGAGAGTTTCAATTTGACAAAATGTACAAACAGCCATAAGTTGTATTTGAGGGAATTGTGCATGGTTGAATTTGAAATTGGAAGGATTACATAGGAAAGTTCTAAAAGAATAAAATGAGATGCATTTTCAGTGAAATCAATTTATCTAAGGCACAAAGTTGAAATTGAAAACAGAGCAAGTGGCATTCTTCATTATCCAGCATTGGCAATTAGGCAACAAGAACTTTAGTATGCTTCATATAAATACATCCCATCCCAACTCCCGACTCACTAAGTCAACGTTTTTGGGCCAATTATATTGACTCGAATACATTGAATTAATTATTGAATGGCAGGTTACATTTGTTGGCCCTGTACATTTATTTTGGACAATTATCTTTAAATCTATTTCAAGGAAGCATTTTATATATACATGTAGTCATCTTTTTGAACAGTAGAAAAAAAAAGCAAATGGAAAATGTTTCGATATTGATAGATTCTAGAAGGAAACAAACCCAGGAATTTATGCAAGCACTCTCTTGTTAAAAATGACCATTGCCATGATTCCATAAATTGCAAGCATATCAAAGAAAAAGTACAGACTTTGGAATCCTTATAGCATCGGAATCTCACTCATGTAGAAAAATATGTAAACTGTTATGGGCACAATCTCATTGGATGATCCATTTCATCAAACACTTTATGCACAATCCATATAAAATAGGAAACCAGGTCCAAGAATGGAAAAAAAAAATTTTCACGGTGACCCAATATAAGCTTACGTTTGATGGAAAACAAAATCAAAAGGCAGAAACAAAAATAATAATAAAAAAAAGATTGGAGCAACGTAGTTCTAACCTTAAGAGTGCAAGATTAGAGGACTGTTACTTGGTGGCCTGGTCTGGATTCTGAAAATCAGGACAATCGTAATACAACAGGTCCACACCTATATATTTTGTTCTTATTTGAACCACAGCGATGCAACCCAAATATACGAGAAAATATTCGGTCATCAATATGTAATGACAAGCCAATAAAAATATATTAAAATATAGTTTTTATTATATTTTTTAGAGTTAAAAAGTTAATTAAGATATTTTATGAGAGTTGTTTTTCTCATTCCCTGACACAATCCACCTCCGACCCCACCCCAAAACTCTCCCAACAATTACTAATATGCTTCCAATTCCCCTGATTTATTTATTTTTTTCAGTATGTGTTGTGGTTTTTTTTATTAGTTTTGTTTATTTTGTTGGCTAATTTTTTTCTTTTTTTATCAGTTTTTTTTCGGATAAAAAGTTTTTTTGATTATATGTTTGTAATCTTTTAATTATTTTTTAGTTGTAGATTTTGGAGTTATTATTTGTAAAAATTTTAAAAAGTATAAAAATATAGATCAAAATAAAAAGTATATATATGAAAATAAAAAAATACTAACAATTAATAAGCAAACACACTAATAGCTTGGGGACAAACACTTTTTTTCAAATGAAAAGTCTCTTAGGACAATATTGATTTAGTCATGTTCAGGAAAGGATAGGTCCTGACATGTGTTAAGAGTTGGAGGGTAATTTAAAGAAATGAGGAAGTTTTGATATGTGTCAAAAATTAAATAAAACAAAAAAAAAAGAAAATTGATGAAAAAACAATAAACAAAATTGATTAAAACAAAACAAAACTAATAAAAAAAAAGCAAAAATTAAATAAAAATTAAACAAAACTGAAAAAAAAAGCAGGTGGGGGTGTCGAGTTGCTGGGTAATTTATAGAGGGAAAAGTTCTGACATGTGTCAAAGGGTTGAGGGGTAATTTAAAAGAAGGAAAGGTTTTGACATGTGTCAAGAGTTGGGAGGTAATTTAAAGAGAAGGGGAGGTTTTAACATGTGTCAAAAATTAAATAAAACAAAAAAAAATATTGATGAAAAAAAAAAAAAACTGATTAAAAAAATAATAAATAAATAAAACTAAATAAAAATTAAACAAAATTGAAAAAAAAAAAGAAAGGCAGGTGGGGTAGTTCGTGGATTGTAATTTTAAGGGAGGGAGAGGGGCATAAAAGTAATTGTGATAAAAGACAAGGGAGTCAGGAGAGGGGGGAGAAATAATTTTCATATTTTATTCACACTACCTCACTAATTGATATGACATTTCATCATAATATCTATACGTGAATAAATTTTATTAACTTGTAATACCACATCAGTAATAATGACGCGACATCACAAATCATTGAATATTTTCTCCGAATATACAGTTATGTTGTGAGACTGTTATTGCCGAGACTTATGGAAGGTTGAGATGGTCAGGTTTCCAACGATTGGAAACAGAGGTTTAAATTGTAAAGGTAAGAGTTACGTTGGTTGGGAGAAAGGAGAGTTTGAATTTTGAAGAGTTTCATGTTGAGTTTGAAAAGTCAGGAGCGATACAGTTTGTTGGCTGCAATGAGCTGATCGAGGGTTCCCACGATTTTGAAACGGTGTGTTGAAATCCTAAATGTAGGGAGACACTGTGTTAAGTCGAAAAGTAACGAGAGCAGCCAGATGGCAGATGTTGTTTCATTTTTTTGTTTCCGGGGCATTTTTGGAAGAAAAGTGTAGAAAAAGCTTCGATCTTTTATAGTCAAGGCTACTGCTACTATGAGGTACGATGAGGATTAGATGTATATAATTTTAATTTTTATATAAAAAAATTATTTAATATTTTTAAATACTACGTGACTTTACTTATTCTCTCATAAAAATCACGAGTCCCTGGTTGGTGAGGCCGAACACCCTCACATAGTCGGGAGTTCTCTAGGTTTTGTCAAATGAGCAAGAAGACTACGTAGTGCTCTAGGAACATTAAATAATTTCTTTGCACAAATAGATAATTTTTGTGTTCTAAATTTTGAAAAATTCAGATGCCACCAGTCTTGTAGTTATATGTCCTTCTTGGTCATTTCTCCTTCCTCGTAAACTCAAAACTCTAAAATTATAATGGAGTCTTTTCTCACACTACCTTTCTTACCACTACTTTTTTTTTTTTGTGATAGAAAACTTGGGGTTGGGTCAACATAAAATTTATGGGGGTTGGGGGGTTAATGGAATGGGCCATGATAAAATCCCCTAACCTAAGAGTAATTTAAACGAGGGACATGCATTGCCAATATCAGCATATACAGACATGGACTTAAGAGTAAGAATTAAAGCTGTATCTGCAAGTGTAAATGAGTTGTTCACATGGTCTATTAGCATTAGATGATAATGATAGTCTTAATTACCATTAATTCATGCTTAGGTGGCATCATAATGTTGATTTTCTCTTAATATCTATTTGCCATGTTTGTTTAGTTGGATTAGACCGCAAGACTGGGCTATTAATACTGTGTCCAACTTTACTCGGATTTGGTTATGTAAAAAAAGTCAGGATAAGCAATTCAGTGATGGATTGTTATCATGTATACAGGGAATTGAATTACGGATGGGATAAGCAATTAAAGAATCAAAATCAAAAGTCAAATAAAACAAAATCTTTCCCTAGGAGAATTGTATATTCCAGATTCCTTATTCTCTTATCCTACCACGCAAAATAAAATGCAGGTTTTTTTTTTGTCATTTTTATTAAGAAAATGGCCCCTGACAAATTAATTAACAGATGGATTAGTATTAGCTGTGTATGACCAATAGCAGAAACTGACCGTTAGGGGATAAATTTTCCACATCGGATATTCAATGCTCATAAAAATGCTCCCATTAATACACACAACATAAGGATTAAGGACACCCCCATGGCTGAAATAGGAGGGTGCATTGAAAAAGTCCTAACAGCCTTAGACTCCTCTTTGAATTCAAACATCTTTAAATATAAATAAGCAAAGAAAAGCAACAAACATGCATACTCAAGAGTCAAGATAAATCAAAACTCTTCTTCAAAAAATTTTTTTTTGACTGGTTTTAAAATCTAACCGTTTTATGTGTTTATCATCTTTAAGGACCATATATTCATTTGGAGAAACGTATCTAGTTTCAGCATAAACATGGGGTTTAAGGATCTTCATCTCAAGCTCAAGGTAACTCTCTCTCTCTCTCTCTCTCTCAAAATCTATATATACAAGTGTGTGTATACACATACCATTTACATGGGTTCTTGGGTAATCATAAGATTAGATTCATGGAGTTTCTGAATCATGTTTTTTTTTTCTTTTCTGCACAGCAAAAAGACAACCCTGAAATGCTAGTTTAAGAATATAACAAAACCAGTTACAGATATTACTAAACAATTTAGGAGAGAGAAGTATGAGTTTCTTCAATTCTGGATTTGAAAAAAAAAGCATAAAATTACTCATTTCTAGCAAATGAGGCACACACCTGATCACATATGTGCCACTCTTTCATCACTCATTTTCTTTTTAAGTTCGTTCTTCCTTGATGCTATGTTTGTATCTCAGTTTTTTTTTTTGTAAAGAGAAGAAAAGAGAAGAGAGGAGAAAAATAAGAATTGAAAATGAAGTGAAAGAATTTTTTTTCTGGTTAGGATAAGAAAATGAACAAGTATTGGCAAAAAAAAAAAATTTTCTTTTATTTAGTTACCTATAAAAAGATAACACGAACAAGTAATTTTATTTTCCACATGAATGTTTTACATTGTGGATGATAATTAACTCCTTGCATGCATATGGAAATTTGTGAGTCCTTTGGTAATTTTGGTGTTGAACTGGGCAGGCATTTCGGCTGGGAAGATTTCTCATCGGAGATGTCGGCCGGAAGAGTATAAGAGAGCCTGAGTTCGGAGAGAAGCCTTCATGGATGGTGCCGGTAACACATGGGTATCACGTGGTAGACCATCGGTCGTTTAGAGGTGAGTCGAATGACGAACCTGACTCGGACTTCGACTGGAATTCGGACTCAGTTGTGGTGCAAAGAGAGCAAATTGGAAAGCTTGAGTTGTGGTTTTTTGGAGTTTTTGATTCTCGAATCGGAGATGGAGTTACCAAGTTCATGCAATCACATTTCTTTGATAAGAAGCCTAAAGAGGTAAAATGAAGACTACTATATAGTACAAATGAACTGCGAATCGAACCAACTTGGCCTTCAGTAACTTGAAGAATTAATGAGTTTGTTCATTCTAGCAAAGATTTGGTTTAAAATGGGTTCAGTTTTAAGGTTGGTGATTAGGTAACTTGGACCAACCTAAGAACCAACTTCTCATATATTTTTCACAAAATTTTATAATTTATATAATTAATTAACATATCTCAATATTATTGGTTAGAATTATGTTTTGTGTAGGCACTTTTATTGTCATTTTGTGTCATAAGGATAGTAAAAAATTTAATGATCAAGTCAAATTTAGTACGAAGCAACATACGACTAAATGATGTTTTTGCAGTCTCAGTTGAGGAGGAAGTGCAAAGAGGCTATGAGAAAGGCAAACCTTGGTGCAAGAGCCAAGATGAGAGAGGCAGAGAAAGCGGAGGCGGCGCAGAAATTGGGTTCGGCATCCGCCCTTGTCATCAATGGGGAGAAGCTCGTGATTGCTAACATGGGTGACTATAAAGCTGTTGTGTGTAGAGATGGTGAGGCTCATCAAATCAGTAGAAGGCACCAGCAAGGGACCAAAAGGCATTGGTCTCGTAAACTCATTCCAGGCATGCAACTCTCTTTCCCTTCCTAAGAAATGTGGTACTAGTCTATTAGGAATCTAATGGGTCGGTTTGTGTTGATAGCCAACCTAGAACTGGACCGGTCACAATTGATTCTATAATTTTAAACTCAGAATCAAACCATTGACTAAGTAGAACCAAACCGAAAATAATCAGTTCGGTTTGGTTCAACCTATGAAATTCTTATAGTTTGTTAAATGAAATATATAGCACTACATACAAGTCTTCAACAACACAGTTCTAGACCTAAAACTCGAATTCACCGGAGCCAATTCAGGCCCTAAAATTCTGTTGCCCCTCAAGTTTTTAAAAATTCAATTTTTGCCTAGAATTTTTGAAATATTTCTCAATTTATCCGTCTAAAATTTATAAATGCCCCTCTCACAAAACCAAAATTTTTACCTAAAGTTTTTCAAATGCTTCTCAATTTGCCCCTCTGAAAATTTATAAATACCTCATAAACAGTTATTTTGCATTAATACATTATATATATAAGCTTATATGAATTATACAGTGCAACTATGCAAACTTTAGAATCAGTTGCTCTTTGTACTTTTGCTTCTTCTCACTTGTTTTTCATTCAACCAAAATGTTTTCTTTCCAAAAATAAAAATAAAAAAACCAATCCCTTATTTTTAGTCAGCCACATAGCTAGAATGAACCATCATTAATTAAACAGCCATGGTGACTTTAACTAATGCAATCCCGTATTTTTTGCGCTTATGATGTTTGGGGCTCTGTGATTGTCAATACACATCAGGTGCCATACGCATACCGAAAGTACGTATATTAGGATGCGACAACGGCAGTGCAGCGAGTGCCAAGCCATCGAAAAGCTCAGAAGTTGTGGTTGGAGATGAAAGAATAGACTCTGATACAGAGTTTGTCATCCTAGCAAGCACTGGCATCTGGGAGGTACAATACACTTCACCGAACTTAAATGCATTACCATCACAATTTCTGACTTCGTTTTTGTGATCTCTATTCAGGTGATGAAGCATCAAGAGGCTGTGAATCTCATCAGGCATATAGAGGATCCACAAGAAGCTGCTGAATGTTTAGCAAAGGAGGCTTTGACTAGAATGAGCAGAAGCAGCATTTCCTGCTTAGTCATTCGGTTTGACTGATACAGTTTCATGCTTGATAAGGCTTTTTTAGATAGACATCTACAAAAATTCTCTTATAGATGTTAGAGATGCCAGATATTTGTTGAATGAATATTTTCAGTGTATTGATTTTGTTTTTAAAAGGACAGCCCACTGCAAAGGACTTTCGGTGCTGCAAGGTCTCTGAGAAGAGTGAGATATACGTAGACTTACCTGGCGTGTGGAGGGACTGCTTCCGTGTTTTGAATTCGTGAAAAATGACTACAAAGTTCTCAGACTGCAAAGTACTTTCATGCTTGATAATGCCTGGATTAAAGAGGAAAGTCTAGCGGTTGCTAAGAGCCTGTTTGGAACTTGGGAGAGGGAAAGGAAGGGAAGGGAAGAGAAAGGAAAGAAAAGTACATTCCTTTTCCTGTTTGGTTTTATAAAAAAAATGAAAAGAAAGTGTAAGGAAAGACTGCACCAAATATGCCTGGATTAAAGAGGAAAGTCTAGCGGTTGCTAAGAGTTGTTTGGAACTTGGGAGAGGGAAGGGAAGGGAAGAGAAAGAAAATGAAAGGAAAGATAAAATGAAAAAAAAAGTATATCCTTTTCCTGTTTGGTTTTATAAAAAAAAATGAAAGGAAAGTGTAATGAAAGAAGAGAGAGAAAGAGAGAGAGAGAGTGATTTAAAATTTTTCTTCTCTTTTCCCTCCCCTTTCTCTCTGAGGTAAAATCAAACAAGGGAAGGATAAAGGAGGAAATTTTCCCTCCCCTCCCCTCCCCACCCCAAGTTCAAACAAGCTGTAAGGAGGGCCCCTCTATTAGGAGCCTTACTCTCTGATAATTCTCTAATAATATTTTCTATCTACATGATAAATCCAATCTCTCCTCATTGAGAATGGCTTATTTCCAATGACATCTCCTTGGCTATCCTGACCTGTTAAGGTTAACCAAAATCCGAGATATTGTTCCCTATCACACAACTATTTTGAAATCAAGGTTGAATGAAGTATAAAACTACTTTTCTGTTCAATCAGCTAGCCAGGGAACTGTAAAGCAATTTTAGCATTGGGGAATTGAAAAATGGATTTGAATGTACAGTGACCAATTTTTACACCAATAAAGTACCAGGAAAAAAAACAAATCTGTCTGCGTGGTAGGCATGCATGACATTTCTTGCTTTCCATACCCCCGGAGGACCAAAGAAGAAAATAAATCTGCAACCTCACCTCAAGATCCACCTTGTCATGTTGTCGACTTCTTTTCACTGGTCTTGCTACGAAAGGGCGACAAAAGGGAGAAGTGGCGCGAAGCTGCAGACAATTAAAGTAAATATTTAATCCCAAAACCTTATTCATCCAAGGACAGAATAGGAAATGAGTCTGCAAGAACATAGGCAGCCTAGGTTGACTTACACTTTTGGGAAGTAGATCCAGTAGCTGGGATTTCATCTTGTGAGATTAGATTCTTCAGTGTATGAACTGACAATGACAATCATCGATATAAGGTCAGCTTGCAAACTAGTTATGATTCAATAGGAGATAAGGTAAAATCAAAACCCATAACCCAGAAAAATGCGATAATATATTGAAACCTTACACTAATTCTAAACAAGTGTTAGATGGAAGAAATGGATATATTTAAATGCAGTAAGAAAAAAGAAAAAATATACTTTCTCCTACATTTATTGAAAACCAAAGTTATTTATTTGTTTGTTTCTTGATAAGCTAATAGTATCCCTCATTTAAACAAATGAAATCATTTGATTGAATTAAACTCTTTCAAGAGCAAAATAAGCTTATCTCAAGTCATATGTAAGAGTACAGTAGACCATCAATTTCCATGCAGTGTACCATTAATTGTCCCACAAACAAATAGATGAAAATTGCATCTTTTCACCAATAGTCCAACACCACTTTACCATACCCAAGAAGGAGACATTACACATCAACAGAAGTTCCATCCAAATCCTCTGCAATGAGGTGACAGTAGCATTTTTAAATATATAAATGCAGCATTTTTAAAAATATAAATGCACCTTGGTGGTCCTTTGTTTTGAAGTGGCAGGCATTAAATGAGCCACATCATTTCTCAAGATAAATTATGCTTAAAGAGTTCAGATAGTATTGCAGTACTCTGTAGTTGTACTTTGTCTTTCTTTTAACAGCATTATATAGTGTTTCTTGGGCACACAAATAATGAATTACATCAATTGTTTTATTAAATAAGAATGGCTGGTGTAAAATATCTCTCTTTTTTTTTTGGTTTTTCGATTATTGGGGATCAGCACTGGGCTATGGCTTCTATCTTTTCATTTTGCTTTAAACTTTTACAATGAGAAAATAAAATGAAATCAGATACATAGAATAGTCAACAGGCAAGAGACCGATGGAATTCAATTAGCTTCTGATTGATCTGTGTTGGGCTTACATTTCAGGAGACAATATAAAAATTAATTCGTCAACATTGGTTATCACTTGTCAAACAAAAGAAATAAATATATATCATTAATATTGGTTATGAGTAGTACAATATGCCAATGGACAGCATATATCACTGTGTCAATGGAGTAAGCTTCTTGAAGATAGAATCACTAGTAGTACGCAGTTCAGATTATAAAAATTCAATTCAGTTATTTATGATATACTAGCTGCTGGTTTTCTTGTAGCCATATGCAGTAAAAACCCAAAAGTTCCGGGACAAAATCACACATTTTGTACTCAATCATTCAGAAGAGTGTAAAAGGTAGTAAAATGCATATTACCTTCACTAGAAGAAGCTGCATATGTTGCATTATCATCTACCTCAGAACCATTAACACTGGCATTATCTGTTTCAACACTGTGCTCACCTGCAGCTGAGCTATGGTTCTTTCTTCCAAACTTCAAGAGCCGTCTAAACCCTTTTGGAGACACCTTCACCTGAGGCTTCTCCAGGGCTTCTGGAATCTTTTCTAGTTTCAGGTTTTTAAAACCAGATTCTGGTGCTTTAGCAGTTTCCACACCCATTGTCACTGCCTCTAAGCTCATTGAAGGTGCTCTGCCATGCTCTGACTTTTCAGTACAAGGGTCTTCTAAAGAAGAGAGTCGTGCATAAGGCGCTTGGTAGGGTTTTTCAGCTCTACAGATGCTTGAAGACTTTGGCGGTTCCTTCTCTGCATATCCTGTTGTTGCCTAACCAACAAATAATATTATATCATGGAAACAGATCAACCAGAAAATTTAATTGCTTGCCATTGCAACAAACTATGAATATTTATTTTTTCTTATAGAAGGTGTAAGTTTATCATTACTGGAACAAAATTAACTTGCTCCCTTAAGCAAGTTCAGAACAATAACCAATCGAAAAGTATTTCTGCAAAAATAGTTTATTTGTAAAATAACAAGTCTTAAAGATGTTACAACGGATTTTGGGACTGCCAACTGTCCCAAATACAAGAAGGATTTAGGATACTGCATCTTTATTAAAATCGTGCGGTTAAATCAAGCTTAGAGTTGAAAGAACATAGATTATTAAGTAGGAGTATCAACTAGATGCGAAAAAACAATCAAATACAAAAGATAATAGAATATTAGAATCTCCAATATATTCTCCGATGGATTGAGGGCCAATATTAGCAGTCAATAACCTTTGAATCCAATAGTGAGGTTTATACAAGACCTAGATTGATTTATTTGTTCACTTAATTATTCATAAAAAGAGAGATGCAAAAAATATCATCAAGTTCTTCCTTATGAATTATTCCTTTTTCTATTATTATTTTTAAACATGTCTGGTTCTTGTATCATTGAATTTCAACACCCAATGGCTTTCAGTTTAGTAAGTGTTCACTTGACAGAGATTGTTTAGATGCAAATCACAATCCTTCTCCATATGTATCGACCATTAGAAAAGAAAAAAAGGATTTACAAATCCTACCTCATAAGACCCGGGTTGCTCTTGTAATTGGCTTTGAATGGGTTCTATATCAACGCCATCGATGGATGAAGCTGGTGCATGAATAGCTGAATACCCTGATTTTGTCTCAATTTTCTCTACTGTGTCATGATTGTCATAATGTTCCTCTTGCACACCCATATTTTCTTCTGATGCATGTACAAGAGGCATAGAAGGCTTCTCACATTCGAGCATCACAACAGTCTTATCAATTACTGGATTGTCATCCACATCAGTCTGATGTGTGTTTTTGTCATCGTTACTTCCGGAAGTTACAGAAGACTTGTTTCCATTCACTTTCTGTGTCATCTCTTTGGGTGCTGATTTGTTCCAGCCTACATCCAGAGGCCCTTTAGATGTTCTGATCTTCAGTTCAGGAAGAGTTGCAGCCTTGCTTCTATCAAGGTTTATAATGGCGGATATGTTTTTGCTCTCAGGCTCATTAGACACCTTTGGCTTTGATACTAATTCAGCACTTTGCTTCTTCACTGGAGCAACATTAGGACTGCTAGTTGTTTTAGGCTCTGATAATCTTCTGATTCGTGACATGGAAGCCTTTGAATCAGGAGTAACACCACTGCTTTCTTTCCTTGGCTCTGGCATTGATGAAACTGATTTAGTCAACCTATTCCCTGGCAAGTGCCTGCCATTACTTGATCTGCTAGTTTTCGAGGCTTTCTGAGATTCACTGGATCCAAGTGAAGCAGTTCTTAACTTAGATCTCTGCAGAGGAGATGATGAACCTGTCTCTGAATCACTGAACTTTGATCCTTTGTGAGAGCTAAGGGAAAGTTTTGTTGGCAATTGTTTTCTGGTTTGCTGTGAGGATGTTGACTGAGCAGCTGTGTAACTCCCTCTCGCTGCAATTCTCTTTTGCCTCTCTATCTTCAAAGCTTCCAGTCGTTTTAGCTCTTCCTCTTCCTGTAAAAGAAACATTAAACTGCAACTATAAGAACATGCAGCAAAAGCTAGCAAAGTAAATTGGTAAGATGTGATCTCACAAGGATCATATGCCATTTTGCTGCAAGTGTTCTAAATTTCTCACCGTGCTGTTAGAGTAGTAAGTATAATAAGCACAAGTACCTTCTCTTTCTTCATTTTCTGGAGATCAGCTTTGTAAGTTCTTAGACTTTCAGCACGTGCTCGTGCCTCATCTAAAGGACTCATTTTTGATGATTTTGCTTTCCTTATTGGTCCCACAGTCTTCTTCTTATCTAAAACATCTGGAGTAACTTTAGACTTCCGGTCCTTGTCTAACTTCTTGGACCCTTGCTTCACACCTGCCACAACCTCGTTATTTCTGTTATCCAGAGAAGCAGCATCTTCAACATGAACCTGCATTTCATAGTCTAAAGCAGGGTCATACCCAGTAGTCCTTTTTTCCGTCCCGCGTTCAGGCATCAAGCTCAAATCATCGGGTTCATAGTTAACTTGGTTCCCAGTCCTATTAGAACTGTTTTCTGACTTCTGAACTGTTGAAGGGAGCTCAGAATCCATGTCAATTCTGTCATTAGTTCCAACTTGATCTAGCGTCATTGACCGGAATGGAACTATGAAGGATTCATCGGTCATATCTTGAGGTGAACTCCTACTGAAATTATTGGTGGCACGTGTGAATCCATTTACAGTCAGCGGATCTGACGAATTTGCATGTGAATGATTTTCTCGTCCAATAATCATAAAATCATCATTTGCATTCCTCCTATATCCAACCTTTCTTCCGTTTATTTCTGTAAATTGTAAGTCATCTGTGGATCCTATACCATTGCCGTGATGACCCTCTCCTCTAGACATTAAAACTTCATCATTTGATGCCCTCAATTTCCGATTCACATTCCCACCAACTTTGTGGAGTTCAGTCATCCTCCCATCTTGTACTTCAACTGAATCTCGCCCGACAACAGCTAAAGGATCATCACCAAGAGTATTTTGTTGTCTCTTGATTCGAACATTATTTTCCGATGCAAACATCCCTTGATCAGCAGCACAATTATGCTCATCAGTGTCTCTCAGTAAAAAATTTTGAAATGCTTGCCAGTGCCCTCCATCTGTCTCCTTTCCATAAATAGTTTCTTCCTTATTATATGAATTTGATTCATCCATAGACTTTGCATAATTTCCTTTTCTTTTCGAAGACAATGAGTTCTTGTGCATCATACCTGGGGCACTGGCCAGCAAATCTCCAGCTTCCTTTTCAGTGTCAGAGTCAGAAGCTGATTGGGATTCACTACCTGAAGAATTCTGCCCTTTTGAAGCAACGTAATTGATGTTCCGAATGACAACCACACCTGATTGCTTTTTGCCTGATCTTCCGGCTTTCTTCCGTGGTCCCCGGCTTTGTGAAGCTTCCTTCTCCAACTCCAAATCACCCTGTGACCTTGTTTTGGTGTCATCCATCTCCCATGCTTCTGATTCAGTGTTGCTATCTCTACTATCCACAGAGTGCCTTTTCTGTCCTGCTCTACGACTAATGTTGAATCGAGTATCCTCCACTGGTGGATAAGGTGGCTGATAAAATGGGCCATTCCCTGGAAAGTTTTGATAGTAGGGCACTCCTTGCACAGGATATGGTTGAAAGACTGGAAGAGCACCAGGTGGACAATGTGCAGACCAGGGAGGAAACATAGGATGTCGAAACTGGCCTTGAAAATATTCTTGTTGACCTACTGGGACTTGGTGATCCATGGGCTGCCTTTCACCTGAGCAACAATGAGCAAGAAAGTGGATACAGTTTACCGACAAAGCAAGTGGGCATAACTGTCAATATTCAAAATAAAAAAAGTGAAAGAAGAGGACAAAAAAGAAAAGAAAGACCCCATCAAAAGAAGAAGATGAAGAAGAAGAGAGAGAAAGAGAGGACAGAATAACTAACTTATCTATGAATAGAAAAGGACACAACAGTTTGTTTATTACTAAAGAATAGGGACTGAGCGACCTTATAAGAGAAAACAATGAAACTCCCTATCGAAGGATTTTCCTCTTTTTTTGTTTTTTATAATAAGTCCCTTCGAAAGAATCTTTTGACCTGTTTCAGTCTCCTATTTAAGAACAGTGGGGATTACTTAAAAATAATAGTAAACACTACCAAACTCAACATGATAAAGATAACCCTCTCACTTAACATTGGACAATATCTTCCAAAAGGCAATAATGATGACTTCAGTTCTGATGCGCAGCATGGATTATGTCCTAATTTTTTGAGATGACTATAGTAGTAAAATATCTTATCTATATCCTCTGTATAAGACTATCATATGAAAGAGGTTGAAGACTTTGATCTATAAGGAATTCACTTTAATTTTGAGTCTGATCTGACTATGTCAGCTTCTATAAATTTGATTTGTGTTTGAACAATAAATCTTAATCAGATGGGATCAAGTTTGAAGGAGTTTATTTAAGCTGTGCATTGCCCCATAACATGAATGCTGGTAGGTAGATGAATAACTTCATCAGTATCATTCATCACAGTCATGGATCATCAAAATCCTAACTTAAATTCAAAACACAAAAACAAAACTGTCTCCATTGCTTTCAAAAAGCCATCAGGCATTGGCAGCCAGTATGAGACCAAAATGGTTTACTAAATAGGGTACACCCAAGGAATTTCTGAAAACAAGGGGCGGTCTAGCATGCTTAGTTAAAAATGAGGTCAACAAGAAATATAAATCTCTCATGAATCTGTAGGCAACTGACAATGTTCTGGGGCCCTTGATATAGGCCACTGCTATTGATTGCTATGAAGTCAATGCAACAGTCTCCATTCATTAAGCATATAAGCTGACCTCTTACACATCAACTTGAATACACACGCATCTTCTGCACGCGTGTGGATGGGTGGGGGAAACAATGGAATGATCAATTTGATGAAGATGATAACAGAGGTGAGAGTCTAGCAAGTCCCTCGATAAGATCAGAAGAAAAGGAAGGACTAAATCTTTTGAGGGTACAACCACTCATCACTTGGAGCTCGTACCTGTGCTTGCATCAATGCCTGCTTTTCCATTGTTCTCTGAAGCTAATTCACCACATGATTCATTCAGTTTGTTGGACACGCTAGAAAGCATAATGCCTGATGCATTCATGGCAGAGAAGTCTGATTGGCTGGACATCGCTTCTGCTGCTTCTATTTCAAGCCACTGTCCAGTTTCATGCTTTCCCTTCCAAAGATCTATGAACCTTAAGCATGCATCCCTGTTGAATGGATCAATCTAACATCATAAGAAAATGATTTCTAAATATAAAAAAATGCCCCAGTCTATTAACCATAATATCAAAGTGGGAGGATGAGGGTAGCGTAACAAAAACTAAAAACAATAAAAAAAAACAAAGAATGACGGAAACAAGAAACAGGGGGGGGAGGAGGTAATCAACATCTGCAAGTAAGGAATTGCTGCTTACATTAATCGTGAGGCTCCAAAGCATTCAGCAAAGGAGACCAGCGGTGCCATGTGATCAATGTCAAGACCAGCAGCTTCAGCACGTGCGAAGGCCATGCCTTGTTCTTTCTGCAGCACGATTTTGCGCGTCTCCAGGACTTTTAAAAGCTGGACTCTGATTAAATACGCAGATCAAATACAATGAGAACAGGCTCCTAAAAATGATCTCAGACATTGTCACCCATTGGACATGCAAGCAGATGACAGCAATTATCACAAGCTTATAAGATGAAATTTTCTTTTCTTTTAGACTTATCATACGCTACATAAATTTTGAAGAAAATTGGTCCATTTTTTTAGCAAGAAACAATTGGACACTTCACAAATTTATATCAGGATGGATGTGAAAGCAGATAATGCAGAACCAATGGCAATGAATTATGACTTATGAGGTTTTCCTGAACAACATGATCATGAGCTCTGCATGGTTGTGTGTACACATGGATTAATACACCTGATGTCATTAGGCTGATCCATGATGATATAGGCAGGTGTAAGATACTGAACCACTGTCAAAGACAGTCCTTAGGTTAGGTAAAACAAGTGACACGGAATAGACATACCCACAGAGATGTGCTTATTCTAATTCCACTTACATTCAGGCAAATAGCTTAGAAGCCATATTTGTTGATACAAGCATAGTTTTTTTTTTTATATGTAAAGAGGTTGCGTATCACAAAAGACGCCAAAACGGGCGCCACATCTGTATAGAGGATGTATGAAAAAGAATTACATACACCCCATCAGCCCATCACTAAAACTAGGATCACCTATAAGCTCTATGAAAGCGAAAGACGATTCACAATACTCTCCTTACATAAAAAAAAATAAAAACAGACAAAACTTATTGCAATTGGAAACAGACAGGCCATAGCAATACTCTACATTCTAGCCACCGGAACACAGCATGTCTCCATGTTCAAACTAAAAGACAGTAAATTTTCAATATAAGCAGTTGAAAAGTCAAGTAGAATTGGTATTCAAGGGAAAGTAGATTTGTGACGATAGGAAAACAGAGACAGTCAAAAGATAGAGACTGCATGCATCTAATCTGTAACTACGGGTATCCACTATGCAATACAAACAGAAGAATGGGAAAACCTTGTTATAGTATTTTGGCGTTAGGCGCATTCTAAACAGTACTAAGTTTTGCTCATGGATACTGTTTGGCCTAAGTTACATCCAGATTTAGTTCCTACTTGTCTGTGCACCCAGCAAACTAATTATAACCCCCTATAAAATGCAAATTAGGTTAGAAGTCCTTAGAGAAAAATTGCAACTACCCTCATGTTTAAAGTAACAACCAAATGCGCACACAAATTTATCACCCATGATAGCACTAGAATATACTTTGAGTTTCCTTCTGTTGCGATGGAATCATTTGCCTCTGGTGGATGCGCATCAGGCTGCCAGTAAAAGAAACCATATTATGATTGTAGGATAACTCCATCAAAAATATAGAAACATTTGATGTCCAGTTACCTTGTAAAGAACAATTGCTTTGTCCTCAGTAGCATCAGTCATAGGTTTGCTGCCTGCCCAAATTGTGAGTGCAACTCAATAACATGAGAAAAAAAGAAAAAGGAAAAAGAAACTTAAATTTAGCAAATATATTCAGTATCTACTGCGGCAGAGCACAAACATCTCTTGATGGAATCTTTCTCCACAATAAGAGTTTTAACTAAATCAAACAACCACCTCTCCCCCCCCAACACACAAACACACAAAACCCCGCCCAACAGGCCGCCCGAGGGCAAAAAGGAGGAAAAAAAGAAAAGTAAAGAAAGAACGAAAAAAAACACGTTGAAGATCGTTGAATAAAGAAGTCTAAAGCCAGAGATGCCAAATAAGCCTAATTCAACAACACTGCAAATTATAGCGACGTACACTTTTTTTGTATTTTTTTCATTTCATGCGTACCTTCACTGCTTCCCACAGGTTTTGCTTGATAGTCTTCTAGCTGCCAAACAAAAGGTGAGTAAAAAAATTGAATGTCCTTTCCAAGAGATACAGGACATAAACGTTCTGATAGATAACGCTTACAGTGCTCAGACCCATGTCATTGTTGCCCTGAATGGAAATTGCTTCCTCAATCTGTAAGATTTCAGATTCTATGGTGGAAACTCGTTCCAATATCTCTGGAGTGCTCACAAAACGAACAAACCTGTGGAAAAAAACACAAATTAATCCTTCTTGATCATTTTTGTTTGGCAGGAACACATATTAGTCTGCCTCCTCCCTATTTCCTTTTCAAGTCCTGAAACTGAAGGGCAACATCAATAATACAACACAACTGTTGAACTAGAAGTTTCGAACAGCAGCTTCAACACTGAAATAATGACAAACTTGCAACATTAGAAACATCCTTGTTGCTCTTATGAGTCAAAGATTTAAATCAACTGCCAGAATGCAGTTGTCAGCTGGCCAGCTTATACTCCTGTACGAAAATTGTTTCCTCAAAAAATCGTCGCAGATACAAATAAAAAAAAAAAAAAAAAATTGATGCAGATGGTAGAGAGTTGAATGAGAGGTCTGTTCCGTGGCTAACAGCATTGAGCAATTCAGAACAATGTCCCAATACACAATTGAACAAGTATACTTCGTGATAGATTATTTAATATCAAAATCAAATTATAAATTAGTGTAATGTTCCATGGACACAAACACATAATGTAATCAATTAGCTGATATGGAATGGGAAAAACAATACTTATTGAAGAAAGGTTTATATAGGTAGAATGAGCCCCAAATAGAAAACTATCACACGAGCTGGTTGAGTAAAAGGTGACAACCTCATGACCATGTAGCTGGAAGATAAGACTGGATATTTGCTTTCAATCTTATCAGGTACATATCAAGGAATGTTATTTTCAGGCTTTCAAAATTAATTTTGAGTAGCTGCAAGTTATCAATAGTTATGCACTTCCAATCTCATGGTTTAGTATGGCAAACAAGGATGAAAATGTTAGCAGTGAACTTTTGAATTGCAGTATCTGCAATAACCATCAATTTCAGCCTTCTTTTCCCTTTAGCAGTAATAAAATTATGCACTCTCTGTGTCAGGCCCACATCATTTAATATCAAGTTTTGCCTCAATGAAGTCAGAGTAGAAGTGCAAAACCAAAACCTGAAACGACCCCCACCTTCCAAATTTAATCTGTTATCTCATGAGCTTAAATTACAAGAACTGATGTATATTAAGGAAATTTTGATACATTATATTAGCAAGTAGGAAAAGAATATTGTTATACTAATCTATATTGATCAGTTTGTAACATATGTATCCACTTCAATCACCCCAAACACTTATCATCACTGTCATTTGCTGAGCATTCTGAAAGAAAAGGTTATTTCGTCTTGTTCAACAAAAAAAAAAAAAAACAAAACAAAAGCACCTTTGAAAAGTATAGAAAATGACATGGAGATGTTAACCAATTCTGTTGATTTTGACTAAGACTTCAGAATATAAATATCAACTTAGCACGGTGACTTCTGAATTCACACAAGTGCATCATAGAGTTGTACAAACTACAAACCTTTCCACTGTGCCCTTGGTGAACCACGTTGTGTCCCTACTAGGTTCAGGTTCAAGCAAAATTGAATAACCACCCTTGTCAATCTGATCTTGAGCAGTCTTCAGGTGCGCAAGAAAAGGATTTAGTAAACCTGATGCAATTTTCTCTGTCTTCCCATTTGCGCTGATAATCAGATCACACCTGACAATAGAGCAGCAGTTAGACTTACATTTAAATATCTCTTTCGGTAAACTCAAAATTCTTAAAGGTCCTCCAACAACATTGCAGGAATGAAAGCTAGTGTTAATCTGGATACACTTTAGGGAAGAAATGAGAATGGAGAACAATTATTAGAGTGATTTTCTTTTCTTTTTTAAGCAGAATGCAAAGAGGGGAAAATCTAGCACAACAAGCTGTAAACAAAACAAAAAAAAAAAGCATGAAAATTATTGAAAACAAAAGATATAATAGACAAGACAAATGTCTTTATGGGAAATTAATTCCAACCAAACAACACAAATGCAATAGCCTCTAGTTGAGAAATAAAATTTTCAACCCACTTAAACTTTTAAGTTCTAATGCATCTTCTACTTGAGCATGATGCACAGGGATGAGAAGTTATCTGGTCGGTTGGGGCGAAAACTCCAAAACTAGGGTTCCTTTCTCTAAGAATAAGGTAAGCTTTCAAGCCCCTTTACTTTCTTTAGTAAAGGACGCAGTGAACTGTAATTGTGAAAAGGTTGGAAGATCTGGCCAAAGAAGGTGATAGCCCTGTAGATTCGTTCCCATGGTTCGATCCTTCCCAGTAAAACGCGGCGTGTTCGAATTCTGATCGCTTTTACGCGAGAAAGGGTCGTCTTAGAGGACAAAGTGGCCTTCCTCCTCCTCACATAATACCTGTTAGGAGGGCGAAATACCCATGGTTCTGAACTAGGTGGGTGCGTTAGGCCTCACCTAGGGGGGAACTACAAGTATTGTGAGAGGAGTAGAAAGGCTGCATGGTCCTCCAAGAGGACTGAATAATTTTTCCACAGGGATATCCACTTACATAAAAAGCCAACAAACCCGAGTAAAAAATCAGATAGCAAAATGTTTTCCTTTGTCTTTTCCATCTAAAATCCCCTCGTTGTCATGTTTATCCCAAAATAAAGCAAAATTCTTTGATGCAATCAAAGAATAAATCACAACATAAGAAAAGAAAGTCTCAATATTTCAAAACAATTCATCCATTAAACACATTCTAACTGACACTAATCAGTTCCGTAACTAATCTGACTGCAACTTCCATTCACCAAGTGAAGCAGTCAATTTTAGAGTAGTAGTATTTCTCTAGGATCTGCCTACTCCAGGGTTAGAACCTATAAGGCTTCACTGCTCGGGAAGGTTTACCCATAAGAAGTCTGGAAACAAGTTTGCAACATTTTCCACAAAAAGCAATGGAATTAGCCCAACTGAATGATGCAAAATCCGCAGTCTAAATAGGTGCAATGAACAGAAATTTGGTGCCAACCTCAAGTAAACAGGCATCAATTCAGATCCCTTGACCGAAGGAAAAGGTGACGATAAACACTGGACAAAGCTTAAATATTTCATGGACTCCAACACTTGATGGATAATTAACCATAAACAACTGTAATAGCCATTCATTTGAGAGATACCTGGTTCGAGTAGGCGTGAGCTGAAAAATAGCAGAGTCGAGACGAGTACTAGACTTCATGCTTCAACAAATGCCGATCAGATTCCGATATAACCTTTTGAGTGCTTCAACACTAGGGCTTTGGATCTCCGAGGAAGATCATAGAATCATAACAAAACATAACGGAAATAAAGAATAACTAAATCCATTAAATGCTTAGAGTCCTTGATCGAAAAAAAGGTTTTCCTTCCAGAAAGTGATCCCAGAGATTAGGGATAAAGCTGCAGAGCCTACAGATGGAACCAAAAAACGATGCGCGCTTAATGGCTGCACATAACAGACTTTTAGAGAGAGTAACCGAGAGCGACAAAGAGACTTTTAGAGAGAGAAAGAAAGCAAGAGACGGGAACAGAGCGTTTTAGATAGATAGAGAAAGAGAGGTGCTTTAATGGCGGAGTAAGAGAGAGAATATCCAAGTGATTGTTCTCTCTCCTCGGATACCCGACCGGAGATGGAGTGAGACTGCTGAGAAATATCCGTTTGTGTCGTTGAATTTCCGCCTGAGGTGAAAAGTGAAAGAGGTGGAGGGTAATTAAGGAAATTGGATCCGAAACGACGGAGACGGTGATAGGCTGATAAAAAGAAACGACAAAAAAACAACAGACTCGGAAGGAATCGTGGCGGAGATGTGGCATGTGAAATTACGAGAATGTCAGATATGTTTGCAACGGCGTCGTTCAAAGTAGATACCTATCGCCGAAGTTAAGTGACCCAGTGAGTGAGTGAGTAAACGTGGAGTGGTTGATGCTAACTTGCGCATGAAGTGAACGTCTATGGTTGCAATCAAAGTCTGCAATGGCAATTATGGCACCATAAAAGGGTTTTGATTCTAAGATTCCATTAACAAGTTACATTTTCAACATGCCAACTAATGAAAAAAATGGAGAAAATGTTGGGTAGAACGGTGGTGGTACCCCACCTTGTACAATGAGCCAATCATATATGACTATATAAGTAATTAAAATTATAATCATCTTGTTTTAATCGGAAAAATTTAAATATTAAAAACAACACCCATGGAGATTAAAATTTATATGATTATATGATTTTAATTTATTAACCTGTAATATCATATTAGCATGATGATGTTATATCACCGTTATATCTAATACTTTCTCAAATTAATACAGGACCATAAAATAAACCAAACTAGCCATTCATGTTGAACTTGTTAAAAGTTTAGTAAAGAGCCCATTTTAAAATTTATTAATTTTTTAAATTCAATTCAAACTCAACTTAATGAAATTATATGCATATAACAAAATGAGGTACTGAAATTCTATTTGAGATTGCCTTAAAAGATAATTAAAGCCAAACTTAAATATATTTTAAATTCATTTTACAACATAAACAACAAAATAAATTCTTTTAGTTAATAATATAATACACATTAAATTCCAACACATAATAAGTTTATATAAGTATCCAGATACCATCTAGTTACATGTACCTTACCTAGTTTGGAACTTAACATCAAAAAGCAATTGTTAAATTTTTGAAAAAAAACTCAGTGGCCAAAAGAATATTTGATGACTTATCAAAAAAAAAAAAAGAAGAATATTTGATGTATTGTTGACTAGTTGAACATTTTCAACTTATTTTTGGTCATAAGTATAAATCATATTTTTTAAAATCATTTTCAAAATTTTATTTCAACGGTTACTTAATGCGTGCAAGAAAATAACTCTTTTTTTTTTAAGGATAGTACATGATATATGGTATAGTTAATAGCATGAGTTGGATCCATTAGCTAACATTGCTAGGAGACCTCGCTTATCATTGGGACAAACCCCTCTGCCCCAGTAGCTTGGATGTAGGATTATTTTTTTTATTAGTTTTTGCCTTTAACTTAGATTTTTTTAGTAACTTTCGAATTAAAATTAATTTTTTTGTTACACAGTCACAACGGTCGATTGATACCCAGGCTAAATACGAGATTTCATGCTCGAACTAGTAAAAAAAGCAATGAATCAAAACCCGAAGTCAATTATAAAAAAGAAAAAAATCCTATATCTCAACAATCGTCAAATATAAAAACATAATAATAAAGTGAGCTATGACAAACAAACCGGAGGGAGAGAGATCTTCAAATATAAAAACACTAGAAAGGTTGCTCCATATATAGGTGAGATTAGTTTATACAAGCGTGAAGAAAAAATAAAGAGCAAATATTGAATGATTACAAATCTTAATTAAAACTTTACTGTTTTATTATTTTGAGTCAGGTAATATGTGTACACTATTAATAATTTATTGTACTTCTTAAGATAATTTTAAAAACTTAAACAGCGTTACAGATATCTCACCAAATGATATTAATAAAGTGAGCTGTGACAAACGCGAGAGAGAAACGTTAAATTTGGTTTTACTTTTATCTAAGTAGTAGGAAGAAATTAATTTTATACCCCAACAGTCAAATTCCAATAAGAAGTCTAATTGAACACATAATGACTAATCAATGATTGGATGATGAACATTGGATGCCCAAACAGCCACCAACTGCATTTTGTCAATGATATGTTTATTGCTTTACAATGGTGCCCTTCTTATGTCCTTTCGGAAATACAGAGGGCACCCTTTTTTTTTTCTTCATACGTATAGTTTAATGAGATGTTACCATTTTTCGTCTGCTTGTTTCTTGCTTGTATTTGCTTATTTTATTTTATTTTTTTTGAAGCTTTTTCTCTTGTGCAAGATTATATAATTTCTTTTCATTTTTTTGCCCTACTTTATCGCATTCTCTCCATTTTACATACGAATCGAGACACGTTCCTTACTGTTGGACTAGGTACAATATATGATCCAACTATTAACTTAGAATCCAATCAAATCAGATCACATGGCATGATCGAAGGATCAATATTCTTTCTTTCTTTTTTGTCTAAATTAGTACTTTTTATTTGAGTCCGTTGATCAGCGCATGTGGGGTCATTTTTTGTAGGCAAAGTAATATTAATAAACAAAAAATAATATTAATAAACAAAAAATAATACTTAGAGCATGAATAACTTTTTCCCTGCTAAATTAATTAAGAGACAAACCCATAAGTACTACCATGAGGTTAACTTCACGGTGGGCTTACTCTCAAAAATATAAAACACCTTCCTAATTCATATTCATTTACTTTTTTGCACCCTGTTAACAAAAGAAAAAAAAGAAGAGAAGTATAATTGCAGGATAATCCAATGACCAAAATGCCCTAGAGCTGTACTTTTACCATTATGTCATCTGGGATTTCCTTTCCTTTGAGTAGACGATAACCTATTCTTTTGGGGTCCATTTGAGAGGGAAGAAAATATAATTAATCCTTTAAATAATAATTAAAGTCACCTAGTTGGTTGTGCATGTGCGAGTCACATGGTATTTTTTTGTCAAAGATTTAAACGGCATCCACTTAAAGGGTCACATTGTAGCATGATTCGAAGTGTGAGATATTAACTATCGAAATTGAAAGGTCAGGAGCTAAAATGAGACATTGTATAAACTGCGAGGATAAAAAGTGTAATTAACCCTAATAATTTCTAACCTTCTCATTGGACTATACTTCTTGTATATACTACTGTAAATAGTAATGTCAAATCACAACTTTCTATTAAGTTTTAAATTAGAGTAATACTACATACAATCTCATTTCTCAGCTATAAAGTAGTGGAATTCATATACATAAATGCACGTAGAATGTCCAAGAGTAAAAAAATGTGATGAAAAATAAAATTATGTGTAGTATTTTTCTTTAAATTATTATGTTATGAGCTTGCATAACAAAAAATAATGCATAGATGGTTAAACTTATGCCAGCAATGACTAAGAGCCAAAACATGCCATCCTACAATGAAAAAGTAATTATTTCTCAGGTTAATTATTTATTTATACTCTATATATTTGTACTTTATATTAAATCTTTTTTCAGGACTTGAACCCTTGTGAAATAACGTGTCTCTTGCAAAAAAATCCCTGGGGTAATTTCAACTGTGCTTAAATAATGAAGATTAACACAAGGTTGAAATTGAACTTTTTGTAAATACAAGAGATTAATTGTCATAACAAAAAATTCAGATTCTTAAATGAGATTTCGCATAAAGTATATGAGTATTAAGTGTAATTAACTCTTATTTCTCAAATTCTCTGAACGTAATTAGGGGAGATTTTGAATAATTTAAAGCACAAATGGACTATAAAACCCAATCCAACAACTTCTTCAAATTGATTGATCAAGTTCAACGTATAATAGCAAGCCTCCAGGGCAAAAACATAGTATAAGTTTGAGGAGCATCATTATGATTACCTTGTTAACGCATTATATACCTTCCGATAAGAATAACTATGATTATAGTCATTAAAAACATTAATAATAATACTAAAAGGAGTATGCCATGGGCCATGAAATTATCTTTTTTGTTTTTAATTTTATTTGTTAATTTTAAAATAAAAGTCTGATTCTTCTGGCTCCTCTCCCCTTCCTTGGAGCTTTGGATGGATCCAAAAGGCATACACTAATTTACTAAGAAGACACTCCTTGTGAGTGCGTAATTTATAATTGTTGTAGATGAGAATATTTGTAAGTTTGGATGAACAAGCATGAGTGTGGGTCCAATGTGCCCTGACCCCAAGACATGGAACAAGGTCTGGTTCCTTCTAACAATAGAAAACACATATTTACTTTTTTTTAATGGTTGTGGGTCAACGGTGGTAGGTTCATTTTTTGCGGACGTGCTGCTTCTAATTAATATTGGCCATGAAAAAATTTGACAATATTTTGACATCTCTCTCTCCCTCTATATATATATGATTTCACCATTTATTATAACTTTGTGTAAACAACTTTTTTTTTTGTAAATCTGTATGATCAGTGCATGCTTACAAGTACTAAAATCATTGTGATTTAACAAGAGATTATTTTTCGAGAGGTATAATGCTTACCTCAAGCTTCATCTTTTAATCTCTCTTAAAAGTTACATTATGATTTAGTCATGATGCAATAAAAAGGAAATAGGATATGAGCTTTCCAAAGTGAAGAGAGGACCCCTTTTTGGAGAAAATATTGGGTACAACAGAGATACCATATCATCGTTAGTACAATAAGCCAATAATATATAGATGTATAAGTGTTTGAAATCTTAATTATTTTATTTTAAATAAAAAATTTTAAATTTTAAACTCAACACTGCTGATTAGGATTTATATACTTCTGTGGCTATGTATTATTGGTATGCTAATAATTAGAATTTACATAATTATATAATTATATATTATTGACTTATTGTATCACATCAACACGATAACGTGACAACACAGTTGTACCCAATTTTTTTTTTCCCATTTTGGAGGGCTGAAGGCTCCACCGTTGAGTCATTGAATTCAATCACAATTTATTGCCTTCTTCAACTACTTTTACCTTTTTGTAAAGGAAATGTTCTCTCTAAAGATGATTTGGCATAGCTTGAGCTGCAATCTCCCTCTTTTCTTTAAAACAGAAGTTGACAATTCATACAGCAGTACCCATTTCTTTTACAAGAACAGAGCCAAGCAAGTAAACGTTACATTTACACTACAACGGACACTAAAAGCATATTGATGTGAATAATAATTTTCAAACTGGAATGGTGTTTTTCTGGCGAAATTAGGTATGACAATACATACAATAATACTTAAAGAAGTTGGCCCCACTTTTAGTCATCAATTTGTGAAGTAATCGAAGCAATCTCTGCATGTACCAACTACAAGAAATTAGAGAATTCGCTACGAAAATTTTAGGTACAAGTAACAAATTATATTTTTGTCACCATTGCATTTTGAGTTTTAGCGACGACTCTTTTCGTAGCAAAAAAATAAATAAATAAATTGGTGTTCATTGTTGCATCTGAGGAAACAAAAAGTAGCGATATAAAAGGCGAAACGATAGATTTGAGTTGGGGAGGAATGACATAGATGATTCGCATTGGATAGCATTGCTAGCAGAAGAGTATTGCATATAACCATATCTATACTCGCCTCATATTGTGGGGAACGGTGGTGGTTGTGGATTTAGCAATTTCTTTCACGTAGGCTCAAAAATCTTCACGACCCACATTGTTTCAATGATTGGGCCAAGGTCCAAACTCTTTTCTGGCACCAGAAAGAATCACCATTCTGGTTCCAGGCTAGTAACACATGCAGTGCCTGAAAGGTCATTCGAGTCAATATATATATACGTATATAACACAGATTTCTTAGTTTTTCAATATAATTAAGATGTCATAGTTCATTACATGGTCTTATTGCTAGTTCCAGTATCTACATATAGCTGCTAAACAGGTTATATGATGCACTGACAGTAAACTTGAAGCCGATTTCCAAACACATCTTAAATCCACCAGAATGACTTTTCACTTCCATGTTTATCTTTTATAGCCTCAAGTTAATGTTGCTTCTGCTCGGTTAGCTCATGCTATATGCTTCATATTTTAGAACAAGAAGCAAAAAAAAAAAAAAACCGTGGGCAATAACATAAGACACCTCAAATTAAGAAGAAAATAAATGGGGACATAATCTTCGTATACTAATTGATGGATTAATACCTAAGTCAAAGACGGAAGCTAGCTGCCGCACCTTTGAGAAGCCGGCTACTGAAGTCATCTGTCGACTACCGTTTGTCAAGGTTGGTGGCTGCATAACCTTGACAATCAGTCCTCCTCCCTCTCGTATAAATAGAGAGTTAAGATGAAAAAGAAGAACAAATCAAGAAGAGTTTTAGAGAGTTTTTGTGATGATTGTAAGAGAGAGAGAAAGAGCAGTGAACCTCTTCCTCCTCTGTAAATATTTCTCTTTGTGGATAGTAAAGTTTTCTTCTCTAATTCGTTGTTTTGTGGCTATGTATTTGATTTCTGACTCAACACCAATTACTTGATTATATATATTCCAATAGCATTTAAAGCAATTGCTCAATATTATGAAGGAAAAAAAAAAACTCAAAAAGTCTCCCTTGCAAAGATCACATTATCTTACTGTACCGCTCACTTTATACAAAAATTCGAGTCTAAATAAAAAATTCGCCTCATCAATAATGACTAGAAAACTGGCGATCTATCTTTTTTCTCGTTACCTTACCAACATCAGAAATACTCCTAAATGCCACTTTCTCACCATTAATCCGTTTTGAAGGACTACTGCCAGCAAGCTTTGAGCAAATTCCACTTAAAAAACCATAGGATAATTTTTCTTCTTCTTCTTCTTCATCTTCAGAATCGAGTAAGGAACCCTTTTCTTCGATGGGAGGGCATTCCCAAACATGTAACCCTTCAACATTATTCTCATTAGTACCCAATGGGGTGCTAAATTTCTCGTTTTGTATTTCGCCTTGTGAAATGCTTTCCATGGCTTGTTTAGCCGTTGGATGTTGATCATATTTGTTTGTTTCATCTATTTCATGCCACGAAGAGCTTGAGGCAGAATACGAGCCAAAAGATGAAGCTCCTGACATTTCAGAGGATGATGAGGTTGAGGAAGGAGATGCCGTTAAATTCCCAAATCCTTGGATTTCTTTTGTGATTTTGAGAGCTTTTAAACGCGCTTGTTTTAGCGTCTGTCCTCCTTGTAGAAGCTCTAGTGTCCTCTCTGATCTCTTTTGCATGTTCATCCCCCAGTCAAACCTAAAGTAAAGAACTATATTATCAAAAACAGGTTAAAAACAAGCATGTAATGATCCTTAATTATCTTGTTCTTGACATTTTGAATTGAAAAAAAAAAAAAAAAAAACATGTCAAGCTACCCATTTTCGTCTTTGTGCTTAAATGTTCCGAGCTCTTGAATGACGTCGTAGTCACATTTGAATTCTTCAGCAAAATCTTCGGGACCATGAGTTAGCAAGAAATCAAGCAATACTAGAGATTTGTAGGATTACCTCCACTGCTTCCAGTCAATGCTATACAACCTACATTTTGTTTTGAGGTTTTGTAAATTAATATGAAAGCGAAAACAAACTTAGAAATGTCGATTTCATATTTCAAAGAATTGAGGTGGAGAATTACCTCCTGTGGAGGACATCGACAATTCTTCAGTAGTCTTCTATGCCGTACGATGCCTGAGCTATCATAGTCATTGTTCTAGCATCAGGACCGGACGGATCATTATTTGTTGCATCCTCAACCAACCTTTGAGACAAGAAGATGATGATATATTGTCAAAATGAACAAGGAAACAGCAATTACTTATTAACATTTGTTTGCACTTGTTTTCTCCCCCATTGTCACCTTCAAGTTAGAAAAGAAATTTGATCCTGAGAAGAGGGACGACTCCCACAATGGGGATCAGGAGATCCCCCTCCTCCACACAAGGTCAACGAGATGCTATAAAAATGACATTATGGATATTTATAACTTGAACAGGAATGACAAAACAATCTACTGTCTCGTCTCGGGTCCTCTCAGTCTCACTCTTAGTGGAACAAATATGGGATGATACTAATTGATCGGGTCAATCAGGCTTGGGACAAGGTGCAATAGCTGTCCCACCCCAAATCCACTATGTGAATACATACATATACCTATCATTTTATAAATATAAATTATTATATTAAAATATAAATAGTATGATTTTTTGTCTTATTCACGTGATTTTAGTTTTTGCTTTACTAATGATGTATGTGTTTGAAAAAATTACTAACATAAAGGAGGTGAGGTGATGCTGGGGAGGAGGAGAGGTCATCATAGTAGTGCAGTGATGAGATAGGGATCCTCGACCCAAACCCGTCCCGTTACTATCCTTGATTCATTACTTGAATGGTAATGGAGAGAGAGAGAGAGAGGTTGGGGTAAATTAAAGAATATCAAAAACTAAGCATGAACTGCCATAGATCATATCACGTTCAATTAAAAGTGAGATTTTAAGATTTTATTTTTGTATCAAGAATTGGTACCTTATTTTGATTACGAACTTTTTAATTCCAAGTCAGGAATTAAGAAGAGAAAAATACTTACAATTCGGCTTGAGTGACATCAGTGAAGACCAGCCTAGCAGTTTTGTATTTTTCATGTAGAAAAGAAGATTCCCGCTTCTTAATCTGGCCTAGGAACAAGGTTCCCATAGTTACTCACAAGATTGTCTAACAAAACCTAGTTTTGAACCTCAATTGAAACTAATCTCTCTTTGATCTATTTCTAACTTCCATAGACATCAGCCTATACCAGGCAATCAATGGTAAAATCATATTGAACTTCTATTATCCTCTCAATGCATGACATCTGAGGTTTAGACACCAACCATGGCATCACAATCGGATTGAAACCAGCCTTTTGAAATAAATTACATGAAATTTTGTGAGATGCAAATTTAACCAAGCAATGTGTGGGATGCCTTGATTCTTGCTAGGGTATTAGAGGAAAGAGATGAATCAATAGGAGGTTTGTACAAAACATACAAACTTGACCAAATGTTAGCCATACATATTTCTTAAATATCTGAATTAACGAAAACATGGGATCTCTAGATCCATAAAAAAAAAAAAATAACAATTTTTTTTTTTAAATTTTCTGTCCTGCAGTTTGTTATAGAAGTGCGGTGATTTGCCATTGTTTTTTTGTTTTTTTCTTTCTAATAACGTCAACATGTTCAAATGGTTAAGTGCTTTTAATATATACAAACAAGAAATTTATGTAAAAATATATTAATATCATTTTGGACCGTACGGGAGCTACAAATCTTAATTCTAAGTATAGCTTGTAAAATAACCAGCTTAAAAGTTTAGGTCAACCTGACTCTACAAGCCTATGTTTCAAGGAAAATGCTTGTATATAAACTTGACTAGAACAATAACATTTCTGTAATGAATAGATAGCATTATATCTGTTTTGTTGTAATGTACAATACTCTAATTCAACCATATTATTCTTTTATATATAAATTCTATATAAATTACTCATGTTTTGAATTCAAATCTTAAAAATATAGGGTCTAGCTGGACGGCCTTACTAGGCCCATGGTTGCTGTCCACCTCTAACTCGGACCCATATCTACTTTACAGTAAAAGGAAGCATCCAATTTTAGTTAAAATCTGTCAGTTTTTTATATGTCCATACTACGCTCATAGTGAAAAGGTTTTCCATACCTAAACTACCCTCATCGAAACAATAATTATTGTTCTTTTAGATTATATTTTAATTTGACCATAAGGGTAGAATGATAAAATCATTGAAAACCGCCTCAACATTTTTGAATTAATTGTTTTACACACGTTGCATTGCACTAATTTCCCCTTATCCGATACAATTAATTTAGTATTTTAAAATTTTTAAAACTCTCCTGTGTATAAGTATTTATACTTACACAAGCAACACGTGTGACCGGAGTCTAATAAATCCAAATGCTAATATGTATACTTAAGAGACATGTTAACCATACTTTGTTTAGTTATACAAAACGTAAGATTTTTGCCTGATTGTTCAAAGTGTGAAAAATTGTGAAAAAAGTGTAGGCCTTACACTTTGTACAAACCGACAAGGTATGCGCAATATGTGTCCTTATATTCCATGTTAGCAGCTGTTCCCAATGCTCATGTTAGTTTTTCTGGGTCTACCCTATCTATTTGATTACAATTTTGGTTTTTTTGTCTATTTTTTTTAAATTTGTTGAAACCAGGTTTGATAAATTTTTTTCGAAACAGTTTTTGCCAAGACCGTGTTTAATAAATTAGTTTCAAAACTTGTTTTCAAAAAAAATTTCTAGAAAAAACCCGAATTTTAAAAACCAAGAGAAAATGTGTTCTAAGTTTTCGAAACCATTTTCATATGAAAATGAAACCTATGATGAACTATTTTCATATGAAAATGAAAATTATAATGGTTTCGATGGTTCTATTTATTTATTCATGTTTTGAGAAACCACAAAAAATGCGAGGCTCTTACTTTTCATTCCCAAGAACACGAAAATGAGAACGGAAAGCATAATCAAACAAGCATCTTAGTTTGTCATCTTTTAGTCGAGTTTGTAACTTTTTCTCAATTATATTCTATGTAAGTCTCTGCCTGTGCAATGTGATTGTGCTGTTTGATTTGTGGTTTGTCACAAGAAGCACTTGAATATATAAGCCTTACAAGCATAAAAAAACAATCACCATGATCATACACTCCACTCGAATGAGAGAAAACATGTAAGGAAACCAAAAGACCATAGGATGAAGAGACTGACATCACAAATTAATGAAATGAACTACTGACAAAAATAAATAAATAAATAAATAAAAACCTTCGTTTTCC
Source organism: Euryodendron excelsum (assembly GCA_033060915.1). Taxonomy (NCBI): domain Eukaryota; kingdom Viridiplantae; phylum Streptophyta; class Magnoliopsida; order Ericales; family Pentaphylacaceae; genus Euryodendron; species Euryodendron excelsum. The sequence continues at coordinate 11,566,974 of CM065387.1, read as the reverse complement.
TATGTTTTACAATCTTAGAGTCAAATCTAACATGCTGATACCATTGTTCTCTCCATTGTTCTCCCTCTCCAAGTTAACCACCTCTCTCATGGACCCATTCAGTTGATTCATCAACGGGACTGTCAAATTGCTAGAAGTCTCCCCCGTCGGTTGGCTGCCGGTTGTTGCCGCCACTTGCGGTGGTGCAACTATTAAGTGGGTCCTAGGAAGGGGGAAGACTCGACGCAGCGGGGCGAGCTGTGACCCGACAGCATAGCTCCTCCGGCTAGCCAGAACTGTCCGGTGCGGAGGAGCCGGATGTGGCACCAATGTGGTGGTGCTCCTCCTAGCCAGACGACTTACTTGTGTCCTGGATGACAAATTAGTCATGTTGACACCAAGAGAAATATTTCTCCGCCGTGACAGGCCTTGCACCACCCGGAAGTCCGCCGGCCGGGTTTCTTCCGGCGGCGGCGTTGGCAAAGGAAGGGAAGGTGGATTGTGTTGGGAGCGAACGAGATGTATTTCTCTCTGCACACTAATAGTCTCATAGATTACAACATGAGAACCATTGTTGGGTATAATAGAGTTCTGCAAAATGGCATTATCTCTATTTGGTTGTTCATTGTTAAAGCCATGCATGTTTGTGTATATTGGGGACCAACCACTCCTAGACATGACACAATGAGAGAGAGAGAGAGAGAGAGAGAGAGAGAGAGAGAGGTGAGTGAGAGTCCTCAAAACTACTAGAGATTTATAGTCCACCAACCAATTAAAGGCTAGCTTTGTGGTAAAAGATGCATCTGATAGGTACTAATTGCAATACATTTATGATATCCCTTTAATAACTAGGCTGGGGCTGTTGCCACAACAGCAATAGTTGTTGCCAAAGCAAGATTTAAGAGCTTGAGTTTTTAGATTACTGTAACCAAAGCCAGTATCTTTGTTATCAACAAGTGGATTACATAGTGTAATGCTCATAATTATATTCTTCTAATAGATATACAGCAAGAGCCTAAAAGCCACACTAAGGCAAGGAAAATGAATATAAATGCTATATTTAGGAGGAATAAACTTGCCAACAATTCATTATGGATAAGTTTGGTAAACTGCAACTAGAACACCCATCTACACATTCAAAAATTTATTTAGTTTCGAATATAAATATTTTCATTTTGAATTAATTTGGTCCAACTTTGCAGACTAGAACACCCATCTACATACTCAAAAATCAATTTAATTTTTCTTTCAAATATTTTGTAATCTATTTGACATCTTACTTTCATGATATTATTAATTAGGAGTATGGCCATATAAATAGAGTTTTCTTTATAAAATTTTCATTTAGAATGATGTGTTTGTTTGCGGTCCTTTCATTTCATACCAAAAATGTTATTGCCAGATCAACTTAGTCGAGTTTCTCATATGAAAAGTTCATAAAATGAAAAATTTTCTATAGTTGCCATAATTTTTCTTTCATATTCATTTCAATTCTCTGTCGCTAGCAAAGCAGTTGCGTATTTCATTTTGATTAATATTTAAGTGATTTTGCGTAAATATGTTACCAAACTTTATAATATGTTATAAGATATTATTCTATAAACACTAAATAGCTTTTAATCCCCGACTTAGGATTACAAGAATCTCTGTGAAGCATGGTTTCAAATTATTGTTTTGGTTTGTGTAACGGTTGCTGTCATAGTATAATGTTAGTGAGATTGTCAATAAATATGTAAAGTTATTAGTCACTAAAACCTTAAAAGGTTTCTTAATTAGTTAGTAAACCCTATGACTAGACACACATTTTTAACACCAACAGTACTAAATCTAATGATTTTAGTGCACTTTCTAGACTTTAAAGCGACATGATTTATTATGAATTTTACATTGTATTATAGATTTTTAAGACAACCTCAATTTCAACATGAAATTAGCACCCAAAAACAAACAAACAAGCAAAAGAACAAAAACAAAAATCTATTGTCATTACTTCATTTTGAGTTGTCTTTTATTTTACGAGGCCCGTTTAATTATTATAAAAGAAGGAAACCCAGGACATGGGTTACGTAATCGGGTTAACCAAAGTATATAAGGGTTGTATGTGGGCTAAGGGTGACATCCACATATTCAAGCCTTACAAACGTTCACGATTACAAAGGAGGCTAGAAAGTTGAGTATTTGGGGATAATTCACATAGGGATTGTGATTTTGGACCACCAAATCAAAGTTTTGTGCTAGCACTTTGAGCCGAAAATTCCCTTTTGCTAGGCCGGCTCTTCGCCTAATTTGGGGTGTTCTCCACTTGTTCCTACTAGATTCATTCCAAAGCTTGACTTTGAGTTAGGAGTGGTCATGGACCAGTTAGCTTGATAGGTCCGCCTAAGTCGCTTATAAATTATAAGATTTGAAATTTTTTTAGATCCAATTAGTTAATGGATGAACTTGAAAATTATCTTTAAAACCCGATCCAATCCTGCCCGAAATATATATAAAATAATATATTATTATATTTTAATATTATATAGATGTATATGTAATTAAATTTTATGCTATTTAATATTATTTATAGAAAAAAAAATTATGTATTAAATAAATTTTGTGACGACTTGGGAATGCAATTATTTTTATTGGGTGGACTTAGAATTTAGTTTTGAACCCAACGAAAAATTTATTTTGTGTAAGCCTAGTTCAAGCCCGACTTGCCCAATGTTCAGCCCTACTTTGAGGGGTATTCTAGCTACATCCGAACTCTACTTTTCCTTTTTTTCATATAGCTAGAAATTTTGAAGAGTATACTTTCATCTTCAATGGGTTTGGTTGCCGAATTCTAAGTACTTTCTTTATTAAAACAATCTTACTTTAGAGTTGAAAACATAATATTTCCATATAATTCATGTAATTCCTTCATTTTAAATTGAATGGAAAGCTTGTAGGAATAGTGTAAACCAATTTTTGACAATATAATAGGTGAAGTAGATCCTTTCAGAAGCCACTCAATGATATTTTGATTATTCTGCATGTTTCACGATTTTATCCAATTTTGAGCCTAGTGAAACATTTCCTAAGGCTAATTAACGTCCAAAATTATCCTTACTAGTGTGTTCAAATTGATTTAGGGAACCTTCTTGTTGCAATCTCATCGAAACAAAAACTACTTCATTTTATCATCAGGAGCACTCAAGAAAAGGGGTACTATAAGCCTTACAGTCTATCAAAATAGGCTAGCTATAACGCTTCGTTGCAAAACTTTGAGCAACTAGCTAGGTTGGGACACATGCAAAACAAACGTCTAGTCCGAATTGGTCAAAGCATGTATTTTTTTTTAGATTGAATGGTGATACAAGATTGGACGCGCCTTCAACACCCATTTACCTAAAATTATGGTTTTCTAATCGTCTTCAGTACTACTTTTGAGCTTATGGGCAAAATCAAATTCTATTGTCTTCATTTTCGTTTTTCAAACCTTAGTTAGGGTTTTGATAGAAAGGTTAGATTTTTCACTAATAGCTTCAAGTCAAATTACAGCATTAGCATTCTATGTTTAAATTGTTGAATCTCTTTTTGGCTGTTAAATCAGTAAATAGCCCTAGAGGGATGTAAAAGATTGTGAGCGTTAAAAAATAAGAATGTCATATAATCTCATAAAGTGAAAAAAATTATTAACGACATTTTAAGCACACGGAGGTGGTTCTCTAAAAGAATCAACATTAGAAATCGGATCCTTCAATCATGTTTATATGAAGAGAGAGTATTTTTAAAGCAATGTTTGTTTGGAAGAAACTTGGGAAGGAGATGGTTGTGTTCATGTAGTATGCTGAGAGTCTCTTGTAAATCTTTTTTTTGCTTAATATTGAATTTGGAATCTCTCTCCCCATTGACAGAGGTTATTGCTGAACTAAAAACAATTAGTGTTCCTTTAGGCTCGATTTTTCTGCTTTTATTCGTGATTGCACAATACATATATATACATTTGCTTAGTAGATACGTAGATATTATGGGGTTGTATTTTACGAAAGTTCTTTCATACTTATTCGTGGTTTAACAAGGACAATTTGGGGACCATATGGTTCTATACCTGGTTGAAACTCAAGATAATATTAGGCCTGTGGTTATTTCACAAGCTTTCAAAAGTGAGAAGTAGAAACAAGACAGCTTCGAGCTCTAACCAAAATTGAGGAGAAATGGCAATAAGTTTTACACTCATGTGAGTTATTTATTTTTTTAAAAAATTTTTTGCTAAGAGGTATATTGTATAACTTCCTAATTGACCTACGTTATCTAGTTATTATCTCTTATCATTCCTAGAAGCAAATGAGACTGTCGAACCTTATTCTTGTTGGAAATAAGTGAATGCAAATGGTCATGTGTGAATGCAATTGGCCTTTGGTTTTCCACCATGTGTGAATGAAAATGGCTTATGGAGTTTCACCATGTGCTAGAAGATGAAAGAGTGTGACTTTTGGAGTTTCATCATGTGCTAAAAGATGAAAGAGTGTGACTTTTGGATTTCATCATGTGCTAGAAGATGAAAGATTGTAACTTGCATATTCAATTCCATAATACCCCATGAATGTTAGTGGCTTTTCATGTGTATCCATGTCATCTATATAAGGACCATTCTTCTTGGTGTAGAGCAATCTATCTCAAGCATCTTGTCTAGTTCATCCTTGTTTCCGAATCGTTTTTGTCCTTGTTTCCGAATCGTTCGTAGAGAGAGTGTACAACACAGTCGAGTTCGCCGGGTGAACGAGGCCGTGCTACCTCCAACACCGAGAAGCCGCTGTATCCTGGGAATCGAAAGCCCAATAACTCAAGCACCGACGGTGAGGGGCTAATTCGGTTTAAGAATATCGTGTGGAACACGAGCCCCGGCTGGTTCGCGTTTTCTTGTTTCTGTTCAATTATGTATTGCTAAAATATTTATATGAGAATCTTTTCATGTTTATGATTTGAGATTTTGTGTCTTTTAATTCTAGTTTTCTAACAATTCTAATATTCACTTTTTCTCTAATGTAGGACCCCTTGGAACAAGCTTTGCTTAGGCCAATCAGCATATGTTCCAAGACCATCTAAAAGGACAAGAAAATTCTGTGCTAGTAAAACTTGAAGATCAAAACAATAGAAAATATATTCATAACATATCGCTTCAAAATCAATTCCTGTGGTCTCCAAATGCTGGAGGAACCCTTCAGCACATTCTTGTCCAACAGGATGCCCTTCCCTTTTTTTTTTTTTTGTCTTTTTCTTTTTCTGTTTTCTCTTAAATTCAATCTCTCCTATCCCTTGTGGTACAACTAATATCAGTTAGTGCATTTGACAATGTCTAACCATAAACATATTTAGAACACTGTGTCTAAAGACAATCCGAGGAGAGAATTAGGCCAGCAGTTGCCCCCCACCTATGCCTTTGGTTACGTGTTCAGCTCACCCACTTTTCCCATGGCTTTGACCCTTGATGTGAAAGAAAAAAAAAAACCCCACTTATTAAACCTTGTATCATTGAGTTCTGAGTTTAAAACTTGACAACCTTTTGGAGTCAGACCATAAGAGATTTATTTCTCGTGAATCCTCTAGTGTTGTTATAAATGGCTTGACCATACTAGAAAAAAGATCAGTCAAGGTTTGCGTAAACTAGCTCAGACGCCCTCTCACTGCATAACTCAAAAAAAAAAGATTATTTATCAAGGCTAAAAGACTATGCTCACTACCACTTGTTGGGTACCAAGCTTTTGTGCCACTTGCTATATTATAGAAGCATGCCCGTGTTGATATTTATCAAATTCTTATATTGATAGTTGACCGTACTGAATTATTTGTAGAGAAGTTCTCATAGAATTGCTTTGGTCACAAGGAACGGTAAGATTTTATAATAAAGACTTGAGTTTAGATATTACATACAAGCATACATATTGAGACTCATTTGTAAGATTGGTTTGTAGGGTTTTATGGCATGTACATGAAAACAAAGTATGAAGTAGAGAAGGGAAGTGAAAGGAAAGCCGAAACTAAAACATAATACGATTTTTGGCTTAAATTGTCGAACTTTTTATAATATAAGTAATACAAAAAGTTTATGTTTTATTGTAACATTTCATTACTTCTAATTTCCAAAGTTTCATGTAGTTTTAGTAAAGGGTATTAACTTGTAAAAGACGAAAAGGGAAAAAGACAAAAAAAAATCCATAAAAGCAGGGCAGAACTATGTCAAGACCAAGGGGCCCAGCCAGCCCCTAAGTTTTTAAAATTATGTTAGGTCCTATACTTATTTTACTATTATTAGTAAGGAATAATGTATTGACCCTACACAATTCAAAAAAATTTAATTAACTTTTCAAAATACAAGAATTTTTACTTTGACCCCTCAACAAAATTTCTTGGTCTGCCACTACATAAAAATAATAACTTTTGTGTATTTATACAAGTTTTTTCTACTCTAGATTGCAAACCTACTAATACTATAAATAGAGGGGAACCATATCATTTTTGCATCATACATATATTTATAGGAATTTTAGGGTAGAGTTCAAATAGTTTCACCGGGGAATTCAACGGAGAACTTGTAGAATTATTAGTTTTAGGTTTTTTTACACAGACTTTCTTGTATCCCGGAGGTGATTTGAATAGTGGAGGCATATAATGCCTTAAAGATAGCATTTTTTCATATTCCTCAAAGCCACAAATTCATTGTCCGGTGTTTCTTGCTTAAAATTTTTTTGCCTTGCTTATTTCACCACAATAGCCATAGTATCGATACCAAGAGCGAGCAAAGAAGCAAGTATTATGTCATGGCTCATTAGTTCTTTTGGTAATTTTGTGGGTTTATATACAATGTACCAATTTGCTATTTGTTCACCTATATATTTTTCTTACTAATTGATTCATAGCTAGATCTCACAATAGTGCGCTTCCATGTGCAATAATGTTTAGTGGTAAATCAGTTAATGATATGGTGCGAGATTGATGAAATATTAAAGCATAAAACTACTGCCTTTTCTCACTGTATTTTTTAAGCAAGAGGGTTACACATGTATTTATTAATATGGGTCTCACCATGTTGTACCTAGTAGATAAAAATTGTAATGAGAAAATCTGGTGGTTGTAACATTACTTCACAAATTAATATTACAGAACTAAGCAATACTATACATAATTATGTTTCTCAATCCTTTTTCCCACTCCTAGACACAAGTAGGACCTACTCACTTATGTCTAAGAGTGAAAAAATGATTGAGAAACGAGATAGTGCAGCATTTTATTCGATTGGTTTGTCAAAATGAAGGACAAACTTAACTTCAATTACATTGATATAAGGCCTTGCATGCAACAAAGTAAAACCACCCCTAGTTTCAAATAGTTTCGCATGAGAATTCAACGAAGAACTTCTAGAATTGTTAGTATCACGTTCTTAACAAACACTTTATTATATCCCAGAGGCAATTTACATAGTGGAGGCATATAACACCCTAAAGATAGCATTTTTCATATTCGTCGTAGCCAAAAATTCACTATCTAGAGTTGATTTTGATAACTTTGTGGGTGTTATATACAATGTACCAATTTGAGATTTATTTACATAGATATATTTCTTATTAATTGATTCAATGGTAGATCCCATAATTCTATGTGCAATAATGTTTAGTGGTAAATCAGTTAAATCATATGGTGCGAGATTGATTAAATATTAAAGCATATAGTTACTGTCTTTTCTCATTGTATTTTTTATGCAAGAGGTTCCCACACATATTCATTAATAGGAGCCTCACCACATCATGCCTAATAGATAAGAAAATGTGATGAGAAAATGCAGTGGTTATAGCATTACTTTACAAATTAATATTATAGAAGTATTAACAATATTATATGTCACACCTCCAACCCAATTAGACATTAATTATGTCACATTAGGTGAGGCGTGATTGCACAGGTCACCGTAACTGCGAAGAACACCTTAACACCTAATCGAAAAAAAGAACGCATCAGAATATAATAACAACGAGAGCTCTTCAATTGTCCAAAGGCTTGGTGATTGACACCTTATGCTATTCATGGATAGGATGGCTTGGTAAGTTGGTGATGACACCATTTATGTGTTGGTGCAACACATAGATGCATCTTCATAGATGACTCGAAGGCCATGAATAGGTATTCTAAGATTACCAATAACCACCCCACTTATTCATACTCCTATTACCTTGCTTGACCCAATTATAGCTTGACAAATAGTTCCTCCCACATGGAATTCTCCACACTCCCTTTAGTAAAATTATCATGGGTTAAATAATGATGAAGTCGTCACAAAATCATAAGTCACACATCACACACAAATGCACACATCATAATTAAACATGCAATAAATATAATGAATTATGGAATTATGATATTAGAATCTCATACTATACAAGTATACATAATCATATTTTCCAATTCATTTTTTCACTCCTAGACACAAGTGAGACCTGCTCACTTGTATCTATGCGTGAAACAAAGGAATGAGAAAGGAGATTGCGTGGCATTTTATTCGGTTGCTTTGTCAAAATAAAGGACAAATTTAACTTCAAATGCTAATGACAAATATCTAAAAGATCACATTGATATAAGGCCTTGCATGCAACAAAATACCACCACCCCTCCCCCCACCCCCAAACAAAAACAAAAATAATAAAGAAAACAAAAGATATAGGGACAACGAAACAAGACATGTTTGCACAAACTACATGGAAACTTAAAACATCTAGAGCTTTAAGGTTAAATCAAGCTTGTTTGGATTGAATCTATTATTGCCATTGTCGTCCTCATTACTATCGGCCACCTCAATGACCTCCTGGATTGGCTTATCCAACATGCTGATATATGATTTTGTGTAATCACTTGAACGCCGCATCTCTTGCATGCAATCAACTTCTTGGGAAGATGGTGTTAGCCTGCCAAATGTATGGTTTCTCATAACCAAAGGGAGCAGTTTCGGCTCAGGTTGGGCTGAAGGTATTGTATGTGATGACGAAGATGGATACGACAAAGGTGCATTCATTTTTCTAATTGGCTGAAAGGGTGGTGGTTGTGCTGCAGTAGAAACAACAACTTGGTTGGCAATGGAATTAGGGTTTTGCTGTAATGACTGAGAACCATTGTGACTGAACTGTCGAATTTCATGCAACGATGTTGGTGATGAAAAACTAGGTCTGAGAAGATTGGGAGATTGACCTAGCTCATTAGGGTAAGGTTTACGAGTTACATCATTTTGCCCTCTTGGGACAATCTTATTGTCTATCATGTGAGATGACTCGAAATGCCTTACCAAGGCTTGAGCACCCACGAATACCTTATCGCATAGCCGGCATGCGAGATGTGTTGGAAGGTTTGGCCTTTGTATCTCATTGTTAGATTGATTCATGTTATTGCTTCTCAAGCTCCAACCATCCGTAGGCATGGTAAATTCCCTACTAGGTTTGGTTCATATACTACACAGAAAGCAATAGAAGAAGAGAGATGTATCGAGGGATTTCCACCACAAGGAATTTATAGTACATCTATTAACATACTAAAAATCAAGTTCCTCAAGGGACTTGATTAATCATAATTAATGTGCATGGAAAGAGCTATTACTAATAGAGAGTCATTCTATTAAATGTTTCATTGCTTAACTCCTTAGAAATGAAGTTATTAATAGCTTGTTTGAATTCAAATTGCTTCAACCAGCAGGGTAAAATGACCATCTAGAGAATTTGATCTCTTAAAAAGAAAATGTTACATATTAAATATGCATTATCTGGTTATGGTCCAGACTTTTTTCACAATTTGCAATGCTTTGTATAAACCAGACAATGCATGCTTCACATTAGATAGAACTTCTTAACTTTTATGTGATGTTGTTCTTGTGCCCCATCTCATGTTTAATCAGAGAATGCAAGTCTTTATCAATAATGATTAACATGCAAGTCTTAAAGGTTGGTTTGGTCATTGTAATTAAATCATTTTGAAACCTTATTTATTATCTCATAAATGAGTGTATCTAGTCTTTTTATAAAGGCAAGAAAATTTAATGGATTGTTTTTTTAATATATATATTTATTGCATGTTAACTAGTACCCATTCTTTGCTAGGTTAAAAAGAAAGGAAAGGACTCACCTTTAAGAATCTGATGAGCACAATCCTGTGTATATTACCAACTTTAGATTCTTCTACAACCAATAACCATTTACTGGCATATCATTTATTAAGCTTATAATCATAGACTATGTCTAATGCTTTTGTGGAAACATTATTGTCTTTGCTAAAAAGGTAGGTATATAATGCTAATAAGATTTTTCTTCATAACATATGCCAAATTGTAAGGGAAATTACTAATGGCAATGGATAAATGTATGAAATAGTTTTAATTAATGAAATCCAATATCAATGAGGCAAAATATTAAATTGAGTACTTGGGCACCAAGGAACGATAGTGGTAGCAATATTAAATAATTTAATTACTTTTTTTTTTTGTTATAATACATGTACAATAGGTAACTTTATGAAGTTTCCAAAATTCATTTGCTTTTTAAACTTTTTTCCTTTTTTTCATTTTTGGCATCACAATCTAGCTATTAGGGTTTATTTATTCTTATTATATGAAGAGAATCAAATCCACAGCCACCCTCCCTCTCAATAGGTGGATTCCATCATATAAGAGAGGAGCTGTGATTTCATGGTATGACTTTATTAATTTCTTATAGTATTAAAGTAATAAAGCATAACTAAGTTGCTCAATTTATGTGCATTTATGCATCATTTAGATGTCATTATCATCTCATAACACATTGGAAGGGAAGATATATGTGCCTCACATTTATCATTGCATTGATGTAATTAGGAGCTGACAAAACTAAAACAATTGATGACTTCTGAGTTATAACAATTATTTATTTGTGGGCTTAGTTCCATTTGACAACTACTATTTCTTTTAAATACAAAATTTCATGAATCCAGTGATAAAAGAAAAAGGGTCTTGTTAAAAAATGTCCCTAGGGCACTTGATATAAGATGAAGTTATTGTTAGTTTTCAGAAAGAGCATTTAATGTTATCGACTCCAATAAAGATCTTAAAAGATAATTAATGCTCCATTATATTTTTATAATATTTTTATACAATCAGAAAATTCATAAAAAAATTTGTGTACATAATGATATGATCGAATGAGATTCATTTTAAAACAAAACACTCATCATGATGGCTCTTGACAATAATAGTGTCAATATGGCATATTATTTTGGTTAGATTTTCTAAATAAATTTTTTCAAAAAATAGCATTTTCCTTTTCTTAATATTACAACATGCCGAAAATGCCCTTCAACTAATCACTTGTAAATAATATAATTGAAATCCGTCAGTGTGTGGTTGTAATACAATAATAACTCGATAAGTCGAGATCGAATCCATAGAGAATGGTTAACAAAACATGCAAACTTGGAGCTAGAAATTCACCTACAGTAAAAGATAAATTCACCAAAGGTAAAAGATTAGATACCGACTAAACCGTGTTAAATACCGTAGTATTACAATAGCTTCAGTTAAAACCTAAGCTAACCTGTATGAATTCTACCAAGAATAGTACCGCTGAGATCTAGACAGTTAGTGCAGAAAATTAGTAACCAAAAGAAAAATGTTTTACTTTGGAAGGTTTGATGATTATGGAACTAGACTTTAAATAACAAAAACGATCTTGAATCCAATTGATCAGACCACCCGATTCACCCGAAATATCAACGGAGCTTTTGTAACTCAAATCATTGGTTTCGTCTTGAGCCTTTGATTTAGAAGATTTAGCAATAAAATTATAATTTCATCAATAATTAAATCTAGAATAGCAAAATTAACGCCATAAATTCATACCATAAATTTGTATATATCAGCTGCTTTGTCAAGGCGGAAGGTATTACAAACATAGTCAAGAATTTAAGTTTTCTCAAAGTTTTAAAATTTAATTATCAAAAAATACCAATTACCTATGTTGATGTCCCAAGATTCTCAAATGATCTTCACAGTTGGTTCCAAGAATAAAATTAGTTATTCATAATATTGAAAGGACTTGACTTGAAAAAAATGACTTCATAAATAATTGAAAACTCCTACATATATCTCTCTTTGTTGCCTCATTTCAAGCTCTCCCTTTTGCCTCTCTTGGTATTGCTATTTATAGACTTACAAGATGAAGTTATCCATTCTCTACAATGATGCATTATTCTTTTTTTTAATTATTATTTTTTTTTTTGGTCTTCTTTCTATATCAATTGTCATTTTTTTATGTCAATTTTCATGTGAGTTGCCTTCTTTTCATATCAATTGCCATCTTTTAATGTCAAATTCCATCTGAGTTTGCTCTCTCTTTTATCCAAAAGCAAAAACGTGTCTTGCTTGTTTTGGTGGAGTTGTTGGAAAAAGAATGTTTGCCTATGTGGGTGGGCTCCAATCAATGAAAACTCTTTCTTTCCATGTAAGTTTGCTCCCTCTTTTATCTAAAAGCCTACAAAATGCTCAACAAAATTTATTAGGATTAAAAATTAATTAATTAAAACTATTTATAATTATTTTAATGTTAATAAACACAAATTAGGAACTTGTAATTACAATTTTATAATGTAATCACACTCCCAACTTGTTTTTTGCTAGTCCCTAGCAAAACAAATAAACACACTTAAAAAGATATACTCAATTTTCATAGGAATCATGAGTGCATTTAGCATATACACCAAGCCTTTAAACTTCTAGGTTACCCCTAGTGGACGAGTAATGTCTTGTGAGGGTTTCCAGTGATAGTACCCACAAATATCAAAATAGACCTGCAACGAAGGATTATGAGAATAAAGTATGACATATATCAAACATAAGCATGTTCTGTCTATTCTACTCTTTAATACACAAGCAAGATAATGTTTTAGAATAACATATGAAAGGCTTTTGTGAGTATGTGTGTGTGTGTGTGTGACAATTACATGAAAAGAAAAGTATTACAACATAAAAACACAGATACATCCTCTAAAGTTTGATTCAACCTCACTAAATATTCTTTTAGAAGTAAGAAAGAACATATGCATCTCAAACGTATTGTTCATGCAAAAGAGTAAGTGTAATGTAAAATCAAAAGAGACAACCATAAAGAACTGACGTGAATATATAAAGTAAGAGACGACTTGACATGGTTCCATGAAAGAATTCTCAATGTTAAAATCACACAAATGATTGATAAGTGAATTCTATAAGCAGTGAATGAGCAAGTAATGTACACCTCAAATTCTTGAGGACTTTGTTCAGATTCCAATTTGGTCATGAGATTTTAAGATAAGGAAAAAAAAAGGATAAAAGACTCAAAACATGTGTGATCAATGTATGAATTGATCAATGAATACAGATTTTTAATTTTTCAATTTTAATTATTTTTTTTAACAGATAACCTCTTCTTTTGCTTCTTCTTCTTATTTTTTTCTTCTGTTTTTTCCTTCTTTCTACTCCCCTTTTTCATTTGTTTTGTTTTGCTTTTTTTTTTCTTCCGTTGCTAATTACTTTTCTTTTATTTTGCAAATAGAACACTCAATTTCTGAATTTAACTTGCACAAGTAAAGATACTTGTGCTTTTTTTTTTATTAGGTACGCGACTTTAACAATAATATATGTAGCAAGAGACAACGAAATAGGCTTAAAAATGATTCTAAGGGAATTATGTCAAAAAAGAAATCAGTGATTCAAAAGATCAGAGATTGTCTCAATTCATTTTTTAAAGTGCACAACAGCTCAAAGTTCTAAGAATTTAACATATTCAATTCCCATAGTAATTCAAACAATTGAGTCAAATACAAATATAATAGAGCTATTGAATGAGTGACGTAAAAAAAATTCATCAAGAGTAGATGTAAACACTCCGAAAGGCGTGATTGACTTTAAAGCTCGCTTGGTGAATAATCTCCACTTTTATAAAGATGAAACTATATAATGTGTAAAAATACTAAACTTATCATGATATGATAATTAGTGATATAAAATATTCTCTTTTTATGCGTTAAGATAAAATTTTGTAATTGTATTAAAAAAAAAGATAAAACAAAAATTGTGCTAAGGTGATTAAAACATGTGTCAGACAAGTTCTTAAGATCTATCTTTACATTTCATATTAAACTGTACAGAGTTATAAAAGATACGCAAACTTTTATATATATATATATATATATCACAAATGCATTAAGAGAGTTGAAGTGTATGCACCTCAGCCTTGTGAATGATAATTTTTAGATTATTTTTTTTTAAATATACAAAACATCTGCAAAATAACTGCTAGTCATATTTACAGATAAACATAAGCATAGAAAACAAACACTAACAACCTAACACACCCTAAGAGGAATAATTATTACAAAGTCGAGTCAAACTTTTGACATCAAATTCAAGATAGTATACCGTTCTGGTAATTTTAAGGCATCTCAATGCGTCAGCATCTTCTCACCATTTAAAAATATCTAGGTAAACCATTTGATTCCCTGACATTAGTCGGGTACTCTCTTTGCATTTTTTATCCACACACGTGTGTCTAGCACAATGGTACACCTATTTAGTACATTTGCTCTTTTTTTACAAGCCATAGTACTGCGACCAATTAGAGGTTGAGGTTGAGGTTGTTCCTCTTGGAGCTCAACTCTCCTCACCATCTTTACACGACGAACTATCTCACCCCAGATACCAAATGAAAATATCCGATAAATGCAACATGCAAATATAAGCACTCGACCATCTTTATGCGAAGTCACAACACAATTACTAGTTGAAAACATATTTCTATCTAGTTCTTTAACGTCTGTTGGTCACAAAGACAAAACTACTGAAAATAACAACACAAAATTAAAAAAAATGAAAGTGTTCCCCATTCCCCCACCCCCCAAAACTAGAGAAGGGCCACGTCTTGAGGCATAGAAGGGAAGAAAAGGGAGGAAGTAACAAACACGGGAGGGGAACAAGGTAGTCCTCCCAACCAAAAAGAAACTATCTGCCAAATTATATTAAACTATCCTAACTGTACAAATCACAGGGTGATGCTTCTATTCAAGCAATGGTGAATTCATGAGATTCACATTTTCAATAAAACTTACAAAATTCTGAAGGTAAGGCTTCAGTCGATGCCCGTTGACTTTGAAAACATTCCCATTACTGAATTTTCAACTTCTATTGCCCCGTATGGTGATATGTCCCTAACAATGTAAGGTCCCAACCATCTACTTTGAAGCTTGCCCAGAAACAAGTGTAACCGAGAATTATAAAGCAAGACCTTTTCACCAATCGAAAAAGATTTTCTACGAATGTGTTGGTCATGCAGAAATTTCATCTTCACTTTAAAGATCTTAGCATTCTCATAGGCATCATTACGAAGCTCTTCGAACTCGTTGAGTTGCAACTTCCTATTTTGGCCCGCCTCATGAATATTCTCATTAAAGTGGTGAATGGCCCAATAAGCCTTATGTTCATTTTCAACCGAAATGTGGCAAGTCTTTCCGTACACAAGTCTATAAGGAGAAGAACCTAAGATGGTCTTATAAGCAGTCCGATAAGCCCATAAAGCGTCCACTAACCTCAAAGACCAATCCTTTCGATTAGGGTTAACAGCTTTCTCAATGATTTGCTTAATCTCCCGATTAACTAATTCAACTTGGCCACTAGTTTAGGGATGATAAGGTGTACTAACCTTATGAACAACCCCAAACTTTCTCATTAACAATCCAACAAGTCTATTGCAAAAATGGGAATCACCATCGCTAATGATAGCATCTGGCATACCAAAATGTGAAAAGATATGCTCTTTTAAGAACCGGACCACCACATGATGATCATTGGAGCGAGATGCAATAACCTCAACCCATTTAGACGCATAGTCTACGGCCACAAGAATGTAAAAGTAACAAAACGAACTAAAAAAGGATCCCATGAAATCAATACCCCAGTAATCAAATATCTCAAGAACTATAATGGGATTTAGAGGTATCATGTGCCTCGTCAAAAAACTCCCTAAATGTTGACACATATCATATGACATGCAAAAGATATGAACATCTTTAAACAAAGTGGGCCAATTGAAACTGCTTTGCAAAATCTTTGCAGTTGTTTTGAGTGAAGAAAAGTGCTTACCGCACACTTGTGAGTGACAAAACTTGATAACACTTGAATTTTATCGTCGGGAAGACACTGACAAATCATTGGATCGGAATAGTACTTAAACAAGTAGGTATCATCCCAGGAAAAATATCTCACATTTCTAAAGAATTTTTTTCTATCAAGACTGGACTAATGTGAGGGAATCTTATAGTTAGCCAAAAAGTTGGCTATATTCGCATACCAAGGAATGGTAGCGTGTGACAATGTTTGCACCTAAAAAAGATACTCATCCAAAAAGTATTCATTAATGAAAAGGGAGTCTTGGGCATCCCAATCAGTAGGGAGCCTCAAAAGATGATTGGTTATTACATTCTCTACCTCATTCTTATCTCTAATCTCAATATGAAACTCTTGTAGCAAGAAAATCCATCGGATGAGCCGGGGTTTTGCATTGGGCTTAGTAAGCAAATACTTTAATGCAGAATAATCGGTGTATTTGATGACTAATGATCCAACTAAGTATAATCTAAACTTATCCAATGCAAAAACCACGGCGAAAAGCTCTTTCTTTGTGGTGGTATAATTCATTTGGGCCTCATTAAGGGTTTTGCTCGCATAGTAAATAACATGTGGTGTTTTATCCACCCTTTGCTCCAAAACTGCCCCAACTGTATAATCACTTGCATCACACATCAACTCAAAAGGAAAGAACCAATTGAGTGATTGAATAATAGGGGCAGTGGTCAGTAGCTCTTTAAGCTTGTCGAACGTTTTTTGGCAATCAGATGTCCATTCAAATGGAACCTCTTGGGACAATAGATGACACATTGGATGGAAAATAACACTAAACCCTTTTATGAGTCGCCGATAAAAACCAGCATGCCTAAGAAAAGACCCAATGTCTTTAACGGTCTTAGGGGTAGAGAGCTTTTGAATCATTTCAATTTTAGCCTTGTCTATCTCTATCCCTTTGTTGGACATTATATGTTCAAGAACTATACCTTTTATGACCATAAAGTGACACTTCTCCCAGTTGAGCACTAAATTGCTCTTTTCGCATCTCATTAACACCTTCTCAAGGTGTTCCAAACAAACTTCATAAGTATCCCTATACACAGAGAAATCATCCATAAAGACCTCTAAGAACCTCTTTACCATATCAATAAAGATAGACATCATGTACCTTTGAAAGGTGGTAAGTGCATTGCACAAGCGAAAATGCATTCTCTTATAAGCATAAGTGTCGAATGGGCACGTGTAGTTGGTCTTTTCTTGGTCTTCTAAAGCGACCTCTATCTGATTGTAATTGGAGTAACCATCTAAAAAGTAATAAAAGGCTCAGCCCGCCACTTGTTCAAGGACTTGGTCCAAGAAAGGGAGTGGAAAGTGGTCTTTCATAGTCGCAGCATTCAACTTATGATAGTCAATATACATTCTCCACCCAGTTTGAATCCTAATGGAAACTAGTTCACTGAACTCATTTTTCACCACTATTATGCTTGATTTCTTGAGCACCACTTGAGTTGGACTAACCCACTTAGAGTTAGAGATGGGATAAATAATACCTGCAACGAGAAGTTTCAGTACTTCTCCACTCATGACCTTTTTTATATTTGGGTTTAGGCGTCTTTGCATTTAATGCACAAGCTTATACTATTCCTCAAGGTGTATACGGTGAGTACACATAAGAGAACTAATGTCGTGAAGATCCGCTATAGTCCAACCTAAGACCTTTCTATGGGATTTAAGCACTCTTATTAAAGATTCCTCTTGGCTTTCAGATTGGCTAGAGGAAATAACAACCAGATAAGATTCACCATCACCCAAAAACACATACTTCAAGTGGATGGCAAAGGTTTTCTTTATAGAATGGGTGGTTATTGATCAGAAGGTATTGGTTTAATAGCACTAGGGATTAGAGGCTTACATGACATGGTCTAGTGACCAACTTGCAAACATTGCTTACTCTCTATCCCTTCAATAGTTGGGTCCCTCACACTAACACGGTCATTCTCCAACTGGTCATGAGACTTACTCAAAACTAGAGCTTTCTTGAAAGAATCCTCAAAAAACTCATACTCAAAGTGCTCTTGGATAATAGACTCAATAAAATCTATTTCTCTAATGTCTATGCACTCTCCCGTTTGTTTACCCACCATAAAGATATTCATCTCTAAGATCATATTCCCAAATGATAGTTTCAACAACTCATCCCTACAATGAATAATAGTATTAGTAGTTGTAAAGAAAGGTCGTCCTAAAATGACGGGAATGTGTTGTTTAGCATTGACGGCCTTAACAGGTTGAGTATCTAACACAATGAAATCCACGGGTAGTAGACATTGTCTACTTTAATGACTACATCCTCAATAATGCCTCTATGGACTTTAATAAATCAATCAGCTAACTCCAAAGTCATACAAGTAGGGCTCAACTCTCCTAGCCCTAGTTCTTTATAAACCGAGTAAGGAAGAAGATTAACACTAAATCCTAGGTCAATCAGAGCATGATCTATTCTATATCCCCCAATTGTACACGAAATAGGAGGACAACCAAGGTCCTTATATTTTGGCACAGTTTTGCATTGTAAAATGGCACTCTGACTCTCATTCATCATAGTCGTCTCTCTGACATGCAATCTCGTTTTAATAGGACACAAGTCCTTCAAGAACTTAGTATAAGAGGGAATATATTTGATAGCATCTAAGATGAGGATATTGACCCTAACCTATTTAAAGATCTCATAAATCTTAGAATTTAACAATTCATTCTTAAGATTGGTCAATTGATAGGGTAATGGGGCATGTTTCATGATATCAATGCCCGTGTCTTTAGATGCATCATTAGATTCAACGAGAGGCTCAGAATGATTTTCGTTCTTTCTTGACCCTTGCTCACTTTCTTTCTCTTGCTCTTTTTCCAACCCAAAAATCTCATCATTAACCTTTTTGCTTTCCTTCCTAGGATAAATGGTTTTATCGATAACTTTTCCACTCCTAAGGATTGTGATAGCTTGCACCTGCTCATAATTGGTTTTAACTAAATTGGCCGATTTTGGATTCGGTTCGGGTTATGCCAGAAATCTCCCTAGTACCTATTGGGTCAAAGCCTAAGACATTCCAGCAATGTTCTTTTGAATATCATGTAAGATACTTGTATGTTGATCAAGTTTTTGTTTAGTTCTATTCACCCTATTAGTAACTCCTCTAAAATCATTAGACAATTAGTTAACATTATTATCCATAATACGTTTGTAAGGAGGTTGGTACTGTGTGGATTGGGGTTGGTAAGGCATAAATTGTGGGGCTTGAAAAGGTTGAGGGTTCTGAAACCCTCCTTGGTAAACTTGAGGGTTTTGGGGACCCTCATTTCTCCAACCAAAATTAGGATTATTTTTTTAGCCCAAGTTGTAGGTATTAGAGTAAGGGTTCTTCCCATTCATTTGGTTTGTATACCCCCTCGGTATTGACCAACCGCATTGACTTAGCCATGCAACGCCTCTTGCACTCCTAGTATGACTAGGCATGTAGCAGTGTCATGCTCCAAAGTGTTACACACTAGACATGATGAACTTGTAGGCTTAACATCTACGGCATTGGCTCTAGACGTCCCCATAGCCTCTACTTTACAAGAAAGTGCAGTAACTCTAGCATTCAGATTATCAACTTCCTTAAGTTGATTTTTACCCCCTTCATGTTGTGTGGTTGGTCTAGTTTTAGGATTTTGGGCCCAGTTGTGGCCTTATCTCTAGCCAAGTTAGCTAGATAGTCAAAGTAGTTATACGCTTTAGTAGTATCCTTATTAGGATAGGTTCCTGCACACATAGACTCCACAAACATCTTCAATTGAGCGGTCAATAAAGAGTAGAAAGTGTTGATGATATGACAATCGACAAACCCGTGATGTGGACATGACAACAATAAATCTGTAAACCTCTCCCAACATTGAAAAAAGGTTTCACCTAAAGTCGGGGCAAATTGAAAGATTTGGCAACGAATTGCCTCGGTCTTATGTTCAGGGAAAAACTTTTTCAAAAATTTCCCTTGCAGTGTATGCCAATAGTGCATGGACATAGACCTCAATGAATTAAACCATATCTTAGTCTTGTCTTTTAGAGTGAACCGGAATAATTTTAAAAGTAAAACTTCCCATGGACAAGAATTATCCTAAAATATCGAGCACGCGTCCTCAAAATCCTTGATAGAAATGTATGGACCTTCAGAATCCATACCATGAAAAGCAGGCAACAATTGTAGCATTCCCAGCATCAGAATTAACCTATTTTGGTACTCGAGAAATACTATAATGATGTGGGGCTTTGCTTTGCGGGATTCATATAATCCCGCGTGTTCTATGCTAGGAAGGTGTCATGTCGCCATGATTACTCCCTCTATCATTAGGGTCTACTAAAAGCTGTGGGATAAGAGGGAAATTCAAACATTGAGAGTTGTTAGCCCATCATTAATGTTGGTCATGGGTATAGGATCCAGATCAACTACTAATTAAAAATTTGGGACAGGAGTTCTCGATCGAGAAAGAGTGTGGTAGGTAAGGAGAAGATCTTCAACTCTCACCAAACGCCTATGAACATCTCTAAAAAGTGTTGTGACATATAAATGTACATAACCTATCAAACACATAAGAAAAGAGGATGGAGTAGATAAGGTAAAAAATTGAAGAATAACCCAAGTGACTAAGAGGGAGAAGAGAGAAGTGGGGATTTGTACAAAATTAAAGAGAAGTCTCACCTTTGTTTTTTTTTTTTCTTTTGAATGCTTTAATGGAAACTTACTTAATCTTGGAGTTGAGAGACTTTCAATGACCTCCAGAAAAAAAAATTAATTATTTATTTATTTTAGTAAACACGCTAAAAACAAAGAAAAATCACCTCCACATAAAAATAATAAAAAGAAACACACGTTAAGAATGTTAGTATTGGTAACCTTAATTGGCGATGCCGACCTAAATAGGCGATGAATCAACCCGAAATAAGGTTATTCAAAATATTAAAAATAAAGAAATATTGTAAATAAAGAAAAATAATTAAAGATTGTAAATAAACTTAAATGGTTAGATGAGTTAGATAAGTTAGGTGAAAAATAAAAACAGAAAAAATGGTATCCAACTTGAATGACTTTGTCCAGCAATAAGCGAGTATGTCAATCAAAGAGTTCAACCACATAAAAATAAATGACTAAATAAAAGAAAAAGAACTAAATATAAACAAATGTACAAGTTCACAACAAAACGAAATAAAAAGTAAGAATAAACCACTAATCAGTTGGTATACACCTTCCAATTCTTTCGTCAAAGTATGGAAGCAATCAATTGTCCAAAATCCAACAAAGGTATTATCAATTTGTAGCCCGCAAAAGTGTTATTATGTTTTTTTATTTTTAAATTTTTTTGAAAAAATATTTTTTTATTATTTTTTTCTTTTTTTTCACAAATTTTAATTAAAATCGTTTCCCGGCAACGATGTCAAAAACTGATCAATTATACATAATGTGATTGAAATCCACCATTATGTGGTTATGAGGCAGTAATAACTTGATAAGTCATGATTGAATCCACAGAGAACGATTAAGAAAACATGCAAAATTGGAGCTGAAAATTCACTAACTGTAAAAGATAAATTTACCAACGGCAAAAGATTATAATACGCCTAAGCCGTGCTAAATACCGTAGTATTGCAATGGCTTCAGCTGGAACTTAAACTAACCTATTTAAATTCCACCTAGAATAGTACTGCTGAGATTTGAACAGTTGGCAGAAAATTAGTAACTAAAAGAAAAATATATTGCTTTAAAAAGTTTGATGATTATAGAACTAGATTTTAAATAACAAAAACGGTCTTAAATCCAATTGATCAGACTACCCGATTCACCAGAAATATCAACAGAAGTTTTGTAAATCAAATCATTAGTTTCGTCTTAAGCCTTTGATTTGGAAGATTTAGCGATAAAAATATAATTTTAATAATAATTAAATCTAAAATAGTAAAATTAACGCTATAAATTCATACTATCGATTTGTTTATACCAGTTGCTTTGTCAAGAATACAAACATAGTCGAGAATATAAGTTTTCTCAAAGATCTAAAATTTAATTACCAAGAAATATCAATTTACTCTGTTGATATCACAAGCTCCTCAGATGATCTTTATAATTGGCTCTAAGAATAAAATTAGCTAATTATAATATTGAAGGGACTTGACTTGAAAAAATGACTTTATAAATAATTGGAACCTTCTACATATATCTCTCTCTCTTGCCTCCTCTCAAGCTCCCCCCCTTACCTCTCTTGCTATTGCTATTTACAGACTCCAAAGATGAAATCATTCATTCCCTACAATGATGAATTATTTTTTTTAATTATTAATTTCTTTTTATGTTTTCTTTTCATGACAATTATCATCTTTTCATGTCAAATTTTATATGAGTTTGCTTTCTCTTTTATCCAAAAATAATAATATGCATTGTTGTTTTGGTAGAGTTGTTAAAAAATGAATGTTTGCTCATCTAAGTGGGCTCCAATTAATGAGAACTTTTTTCTTTTTATGTGAGTTTACTTTCTCTTTTATCTAATAGCCAAAGTAAATTAATTAAAACTACTTATAATTATTTTAATATTAACAAACACAAATTAAAAACTTGTAATTACATTTCCACAATTGAATCACTAACTATGTAAAAGAAGCATAGAAAGTCAATAACTCTCTCTCTCTCTCTCTCTCTCTCTCTCTCTCTCACACACACACACACACACACACACACACACAAACAAAATACTCGCAACACCCAAGGCTCATGACCTGAACCTTAGCGTTGGGAAATAAAAAGAAAAATAAATTTTAAAATAAGAATATGTTTCATAAAAGTTTTTGTATTAAAATATCTCTTTTGTCTTAGATATTGCCAAAAACAAAATGATAGCAAGTACCTTTCATATTTTAAAGCTTTTCGTGGCACATGTGAGAACAAGATAAATGCACTTAGTCCAGGTATTCAATTTGCACTTAGTCCAGGTACTCAATTTGCACTTGTGGCACATGGGAGAACAAGATAAATGCACCTAGTCCAGGTGTTCAATTTGCACTCTGAGTTGTTGATTCACCAAATGAAAATAAGGAAATAAAAACTAGAATCCAATTTCATTGATTGCATTAGCAAAGAAGGTGGTAAAATAAGGTCAAAATGATATTAAAATAGATCAATGCTACCATGTACCCTTAAGTCATAGGCTAAGTATACACGAATAGGGTTGTATAGTGTTTAAAATTGTTAAAAAAAAAAAAATATGAGTTTCACATTTTATAAAACTAGACAATACATGCGTAACATATACACTAAGGACTCCCATTAGCATGACTCATTAAAATATATAAATTGCCAAAGTAGCTCTACTATGACTGGAAGCATTTACTAATGTCTATACATATGTAGCTTTGTCACGTGTTGTCTCTCTATCAATCTTAAATATTCTAATTGTTAACAAGCAAGGCAGACCAAAAGATTTCACAAAAAAAAAATTGTTTACAAAAAGTTTTTAGTGGCATTTCTCAATAAATTTACAAGCATTTATGTTTTCAATGTACTGAATCATCAATTATTGTTTTCTACTCTTCATTCATTGTTTTACTAATGCTGGTTAACATGTGTTTATTATTTTGATTGTCTAATTTTTACATATTCACTATTTTTTAATGTTTATTTCAATTCAATAGTGTCTTAATATATTAATGCTTGAAAATTGAAAATAAAATATTAACCTTGGCACACGTCCCCATACAAAAGCATTTTTAGCCCCAAATCTTATATTGAAAATAATTTGTACAAAACTAACTGTGACCAATTATTTTCTAAAGATTGCTTATAATAAAGTATCTTAGTTTATCAACAATTTTGCCGTTCCCATTTTTGCTAGATGTTATGACATGTTAATTGTACAATTTTTCAATGCATAGAAATACAACCTCCTCTCAATTTGCGTCGTAGCGACCATTTAGCTATTCAAAATGCTTTACATGATTTTGATAATCAACCTCATAAAAGAGGGTTTTCCAATTGATAAATTTATCACTAGGAAAGTTCAAGTATGTCATTTGCTTCAAAAAAAAAAAATGGAAAAAGAATAACTGGCCAATGGACAAAATTATTGAACTATTCCCCTCGAGTTGAAATCCTGTCAAGAGACAATATTTCAAAAGTATGATACAAAAGATTATGTAAACTTATGGGATGCTTTGATGGAAGAAAAATGTGATATTCATCCTTTTTTTATAGAATTTGAACAAGAGCGAATGAGTAAAAATTCAATAGTGCGAGAACACATGCTCAAATAGGAACAATTGTTCAATTGTCTTAGAAAAAAAAAATGGGGGTTCTTAAATCTCATATTGCTATCTTGATTTATACCATAGTTAGTACTCTCCCAGCCACATGGCCCATAACAAGTATTCATAAAAAATTAACAAAAGAATTTCTAGACGGAGAGCATTGTTTGTTACGTTGGAGGAGATTGAAATTGAGTTGTTGGGTCTACAAGCATTGGAAGAAGTAGAGCAAGGTTTACAGAACAATAACAATAGACTAAGATACTTTATGGAATTCTTTGGAGGTAAATACACATTTTTCTTTAGTTAAAATGAAGCTAAATGATATGTTATCTCTAAACAATTCACAAAAATGATTTATAATACTTTTCCTTTTGTAGGTGACTATGGTAACTTAAAACTTGATGGACCAGAAGGCGAATGGTTATGATTATGAATTAATGTTTATGTTTAGATTTTAGTATAAAAGATTTTGAGTAGTGTTTAATTGTGGATATTAGTGGTTGAGTTTAGATTATTTTAATTCCTAAAACCTAGATGTATTTTACATAAATAAACACATTGTTTTACAGTTTTTTGTTAGTAGTTGAGTTAAGCCAAAAATTTAGATTTACAAGTTCCCTATGTTTGATGAGCAGATGATTTAAATAGTGCAGGGCTTTTAAGACATTTTATAATATTTACGTAATGTCTAAAACTACTCTTTTTATATTTAAGTCCCCGTGCCTACCGCAAATATATGCATAAAGCGAATGTAAGGGAGTTTTATGGTGCAATAATTGCACCATAAACAGTGCTATAAGGCACTTTTTTACCCAAAACAAATAAAAAGTAAAATGTCTAAGATATCCTTTTAAACCCTTTAAAAAATATCACCTATCACATTCCAAAACCACCACCACCAACCAGGGCAGGTCCTGGGGTGAGCCAAGCAAGCCATTGGGTTTGGGCAACCCTCCGGCCCAGGGCAACTCCCAAGGTAAAAAAAAAAAAAAAAAAAAAAATTTATTTTTGTAAAAGAAAAATATTATTTGACCCCATTAAATTTTTTTTATTCTAGTAAAGAAATTTTTTTTTTTAACTTGTATGACTTTTTTTGATAATGAATTAATAATAAGAGGACAACTATTTTAAAGTTGGGCTAGGACAACCCAAATGGTTTGGCCTGCCCTGCCACCAACATCTTTCTTTACACTGCTTTGACCTTCATTCTCCTTATTTTATAGTTCTAATTTCCATATATATTCTCTCTCTATTTCTTCTCAATTTTTTTTTTTTAGTTTTTAAACATATTAGCACATACATGCAAAAATATATAATATACATTATTTAGGAACCCGCTCACATGAAAACCAACAGCAGTATGGGTGTTTTTGGGGTTGCTTTTTAAGCAACTTATGAGTTTTTTAAGTTGTGTTTGGCTCCCCACTTAAAAAAATCACTTGTAAAATTAACTTAAGTTTTGAGAAATCATTCACAAAAGTAACATTTTAAAACTAGTTTAAAATTTTTACTCATGATTTTTTAAGCATAATCCAAACACTCTCTAAATCAATCATCACCGTAGATCGTAGTAGTTGCAATGCTGATTTGAGATTGGCGGATTATTGGTTGATGGCTTTTTTAAGAAGTAGAGTAACTGGTATTTGTGGCATTTTAGGGGTTTTTACGATTTTCACAATGTAATGCTATACATACACACACAAAAAATGAAGAATTCGTGTACAGAAGTGATGGGGTTAAATTTACGCCTTTCACCTATAAGGACTCCTAATCACAAAAAACTAAACAAAAAATTGCTCCCTACATAATTCCAGAGAAACTTTTTGTACAAATTTTTTCGAATAACATTTTTCTCTAAAAAAATAGGGGACTTGGATCAAGCACTAATACATACGTTGAGTAGAAAGTAGTACATAACGCAAAACTAGATGCATCCAATCACTTTTCCATTGAATTTCTTTTCTCTTCTTTTTTTTCTAAGTCACCGCTAAATTTCTTTTGATGTAGGAACATCCAAGCCTAGAAAAGCATACCAAATTGCGCTATTGTTGCCCCTCTCCACTTTACTATGCATTGCCTCCATCCAGTTTGACCTAAAACCCATCTTTTGAAAGCTGAACTTTTGAACATAAAAAAAAACAAAGCCCCGCTTGAAAATGCAAGTTGTGTCCAAAAGCCAAATTTTTTTGTGCAATTGAGCCCAAATTTCTTTGGTAAAAAAGATGGATTTAAGCTACAGCACTCACATATCATTCAATGAGCAAAAAGCACCCTACATGTTGACATTTTTTTCTTTTTTTTTTTTTTGGGGAAGGGGGGGAACCCTCAATTACAAGTGTCAATATTGGTCCAACAATTGAAAAACACAAAAACAACAATTTCAGAAGCCTTTTCTGAATTTACAAGTGCCTCAGAAAATTCATTTTTTGAGGCAAAAAAAAAAAAAGAACAAAAAAACCTTTTCTGAATTCACAAACGCATCTGAAAATTCATCCAAAGAATTCATCAGAATAAGTAAAAAATTGCTCCCAATAGCCGGATACACTCTCCATGACTATTGGACACATTTGTACACGCGTCCAGTTTAATTTTGAACTTAACACATCAGTAGATGCGTTCAAAGGGTAGGTAAGAGTTTGTTTCAATAGGGGAAACGGAGAGGCTGCTAGGGTTTGAACCCCCCAGACCATGAGCTCAGTTGTACAAAGGACCCAACCACTGGGGTAAGCCACTTTGCACTTCAAAGGGTTGCAATTTTGCTCATCATTAGAGACCCTCTCAATTCTAGAGGACTCAGATTCCACTCTCAGTACTCTGCCATCAACACTATTTAACACTTTCATAAACAACATGACAAAGTATCAATAATCCACAAGCCGAGTACATATGCTGATCCTGAAGCAAAGTTTCTCATAGTACAACAAATATTTAAGTAGGTTATTGCCACTACCATTGGTCTCTCAAAAATATAAACATTTCCCTAAACTTAATAACTTTTATCTCCTTTCATTTGGCGAGCTTACAAGATATATTACGAGATATGTATTATGATAGCAAGAATCGGTGATGAGGAAGAACTTACTGGAAATGTTCTAGGGGAGAAACATAAATTTGAGCTTAAGCTGTGAATGGAATCGAGCCCTTGACAAAGCAGATTTGTTCTTAACCGCTGAGCCTGTCCTTTATTTCCTCTTTCCTGTGCCAATGGTTAGCAGCTCAAAACTCCTAAGTGGATCATCACGGCTGCCTCTTGCGGCTGCAGCACGGGTGAAAGATGATGATTTGGACTCAAAACCAGGTTGGACCCTTTGGGTAGTAGACAAGCGACCACTGCCTGAAGCCAACCGGCTTGGTCTAATCTCACCAGCTTCACCAGACGAGCTTGGTCGACTGCTTGACAAGACAACCCTTTTCAAAGTACTACCATTTCGAGAAGTGCGACCTCTTTCGGAGTCAGCTGGCTGAAAGAGAGAAGTAAAGAGCAACCAGGAATTCAACTTGCAGGGATGAAAATGAGCATTTAATGCACTTACAATCAGATCCAGGTATAAAATGAAGAGCAGGAGCATGAAAGAAATAAATAAAGTTATCATCATTACTACTGAGTGTACTCACCACATCCTTTGACGATGGTGCATCCTCCGAAGATCTGTGTCTGGAGTGTTCACCATGCAATCGGCCGGCACCAGAACCCTTCCTTCTAGCAAATGCTTCAACTGCACCTGAGAATCTATCTCGAGTCTCTTGCCTCACTAGATGAGATGCATAATGGAAAAAACTGAGAATTAACCATTATTTTCAAAATAAATAAAACAGACTCTCAGAAATTTTTAGAAAATATATCATATAAGCAAAAAGCAAAATTTATTAACTAATTTCACTACACCAAGGCACAAAAAGCAAAATCTAGCACTCATGTCCAAATACCTTAAACTACATCGGAAATCAGGTAACAAAGTAACTCATTCAAACAATAACTTTACTAACTGATTGTGAAACCCTGCTGAGAAAAGAAACATGCCTGGAGTCCTTTGAGCTCTTTCTGCAGATGGTCCTGGGTTCAAAGCTAATTTCCCAACTGGCTGCTGAAGGACGAGAAGAATAAGAGTTTCATTTATTAAAAAGTATAATTCATTGCCAGGAATTCTGAGAAATACTAACCCGTGTTCTAGAACTGGAACCAATCTGTGGATACTTCAAAATAGTCCAGTCAAATACATAGTCAAACTGATAAGCTGCATCAATCAAATTGTTAAAAAAATTATAACAAGAAACTACGACCCCTCTCATTGAAGTTGGCACCAGCTTCAGGTAGAACATTAGATGTCACAAATTAAAAAAAGAAAACGACAGACAAGGATGGGAATTCAAAAGTACACTATACCTTCTCGAATAAATAGATCACGGAAAAGCCTTTTAAGGTATGAATAATCCGGTTTGTCATCAAATCGCAATGATCGGCAATAATGAAAGTATGATATGAATTCTGATGGATGGGATTTGCAGAGCACCTGCAAATAACATCATAAAATTTTCCTTAAAAAATGCAGAAGCCACAACTAGGACGTTGGACAGGAGACCCAAGAGCCCACTCATTGTCCGTATGATCTTATACCATATCTTCAGAATTACTGTATAAGCAATATGCTCTCAATAGCAAGTGATGATACCTCTATGGGAGTAAGCATCTTCTTTTCACTGATTTTATCATATTTCTGCTTTTTAGTGCCAGCTTTCAAACCCTGCCAAGGAAGGCTAAGAAAGAAATCATACAAACTCAGTTAGAAATGTAAAAATGCTAAGAAACTAAAGTGAAGAAATGTTTTCCATCAGATGTACCACCTGCCCCGAAGAAAATACATAAGCACGTAACCAAGGGATTCCAGATCATCCCTCCTGCTTTGCTCTGGAAGTAATTATACAAAATTGAAATTAGGTAAAATATAGTGTCTAAAAAATGTGAATATATGATAGTATGAGCAACACCCCATATTTGGTGAATAGCTGCAAGAAGTTAAATTCACTCACCAACTCCAAGGTGTGTGTTAACGCTTGCATAACGAGCTGTGCCCGTGAGATTTTTGTTTTCCCTGTAGAAAAGATTTGATGAGTAACCATGGCAAATTTCCAAACGCAGAAGAAGAAAGCAGAAAAAAAAAATAATGTAAACAAGTTGATTAAAGGGCCAAAATGATATAAACAAAGGAAAAGGCAAATTGGTTGAGATGCTAAGCATGTATATACATTTACAGTATAGGATTTGTGTCTACTATCATATGTCTTGATATCACCTAACCAAGACAATCTGGGACATTAACATCTCACATAATCATAGGTTGAACAGGGAATAGTAGTATTCTTGCTCCATTCCTTTCAAGTTTTCAACCAGGCACGTGCAGGGAGTTTTATGTGCCACAACTACCTCCATAATGCTAACTACCAGAGTATTTAAATATGTGCCACTTAATGAGTTTTAATTTCTTGGGAGTAGTGGATAACAATAAAAAGAGCAATTTATCCTGATCAGAAAGTAAGGCCCACAAGGAAGCCTCCAGCTTCCCATTTTTTTCTATTTTTTAATGCCAAAGTGCTATGTTACCCTAGACTCAGGTACGGGTATCCGGTGTGGATATGTGTCTAAGTGTTAGATTCATCTAATTCTGATGTCCAAAGACATTCAGACAAGGCTAAATTTAATATTTTTTAAATTCTTCTTTTATTTATTTAAGGTAAAATGGTGTTTACAAACTAAAATATAGCATTTTTTGCATAAAATAGAATTCTTATGCATAGTTTACAAACTAACTAGCCATATCGGACACATGTCTCATACCCTTGTCCAAGTGTCGAGTTTTTCAAATGGATATTTCACATATTTAGAAGAGTCCGGATAACAAAGACAAAGTGCAGTGAGGTAATAAGAAAACAATAAATAAATAAACACAACAAAAATAAACATACTAAAGACCATGTCTCCATTTTAGAATTCTCTGGAGCTTTAGAAAGCCAATATGACTGATTTGGAGAGCTTTGCCAAAGGGGTTTGGTTCTAAGGGAGTACATAACAAAAAACAATCAATGAGAGACCTATTGTTACAGGAAGAACTCTTTTCCTGGTTTATATGTATTGAAATGAGGCGAGGTGTTTCTGCCACTGGTCAGAGATTTAGTGGAGTCCCAATGTTTAGATGAGTCTACATGATTGAGTTTTCTCACTGATCACAGCACTTTTAGAGTTCTAGCCAAAATCTTATTGCTTTTCTAATATTCCCAATCCGGCACTTCTGAATAATTCCCATTGCTACGCTTTCAACCACACAAGTAAATGCGCTCGAAAAGTCCCTGACATGTTGGGGGATTTCTTTAGTTCCTGAGGCTCTCTCTCTCTCTCCCCTCTCTTTAACCCTAAAATCCATAAAATACAGCTATCTGGTTGCCTGCAGTATCTATTTACACTCATTATCCATCAGTTCAGGTCATTTACTTTTGTAAATTCTATACAAATGTTTAATTTTGGCCTGGCCTGGCTTTGCTTTGCGGGCAATAAGTAGAACGTCCAATTTACAAATGATTTTCAAGTTGGTAAAATTACAATAACAAATTTTTCGCTTGATGTCATAAGCAATAGATATATATATGTACAACAATGTATATTTACTGTCATGGTTTACAATCAACCATTTGGGTGGCTTATTCTCAACTTATGACTCCTCTTTTGAGGCCAACGAGTGTGCTTGCCTTAGAAAATGTAGCAATCAAGTTACCATTTTTAATTAGGAATTTGTTGATTTTGTGTGTGTGAGGCCCTCATGTTCATCTAGAATACTTATCATTTATTTTTCAGAATGCCAAAAGCATTAACTTTTCATTTTTTGCTTCTTGTAAGATTGGTGTGAGCATCAGAAGGGATAATCCACATGAAATATGGTGAGATAAATCATTATGAGGAGAAGTCCCTCTGTTGGTTCCTGTGTGCAGTGCGGTCTCAATCTGGGTTGTCAAGTCATGCATGCCTTTATAATTTGTAAATAACCAGTCTGCATCCTAGTGTATTTGATGTTTGAAAGAGGAGAAAATAAATAAATTTGATGAGAAGAACTATCCAAAAACTAAGTGCAGCTAGAAAGACAGACAGTTACAGATAAAAGAGGTAGAAAGTAGACACCAAGAGAACGAGATGGAGTCTTCAAAAGACAACATGTGAGGTTGAGGTGGCAGAAAAGTAACGTAAGGATAATTTTCAATTGGAACTCCCCAACTTTATCACCACTCCTGCTTCACCCTTCAGGTAAAAATTATTCAGACATGTTGGGCTCTCCCCTTTCTTTTACTCATGTCTCCTAAACAGCTAGAACACCACCTAATTTTCATTTATGTATCCCCACAGCAAGATAACAATACTAAGTGACAGCACAAAGGAGACTAATGACTCCAGAGTACCATGTATTTCAGGATAATAGTGACAAATGAATGCTTAAACAAAGCAGTGCCCCTGGAACAATAGTGAGCACAAATACTTATGTGATAAATTGACAATCCATGAGTGCAAAAAACACCTTGCTCTCTTTCCTGTCTCCTCACCAACAACATAACAATAGACAGCGAACGCACAAAGGATGAAACGATACTCATGAGTATTATTCTGGGATAATTGCACCACCTATTATGGGATAATTTGAAAAACCGTGTACATGTACTTATTCCCAAAAGAAAAAAAAAGGGGGGGGGCAAACATTGATATAAGAATTTCCCTCAACTCCCTTTACTCGCCACTCTAAACATAAAATAAACAGCAATATCCTACAGCAAGCTTATTTATAAAATAGATTCACATTGCACAAGTGGCGTTCAACAACCCAACAGTGATATAGTTAAAGTGGACAACAGAAACCCTTATATCAGATCCTTAAAACATAGAGAAAATTGCTTCAATTACCTGTATGGTATGTGCTTGTGTGTTTGAAGATCTCTAAACTTTTTTGCAAGGCCATAGTCAATGACGTATACCTATAGTTTAACAAAAAGAAACAGAAATAAACAAAATAAAAAAACAAAAGATAGAAGTTAAGGTATATATATTGAGGCAGGACACGACAAGGCGGAGACAAAGCAAAATATAATAGAAAATTTGCAAGATAATACTAATTAAAATTAAGGATTGAGTATCTTGCAAACATCAATAGGAGATTTCTTCCCTCCAATCTCCTTCCAAATCTCTTGGTCAATTGTTGTTTGCAAAATTGCAAAAGTCTTATCTTCTTTCTTTTTTCTCGAACCCTTTTGGACATATCGCTTGTTGGCACTTCTCCAATGACATCCCACAAATCACAAGCTTTGAGGTATGGACTTGTAGTAGCAGTCAATCTCTTATAGTTGACAAACGTCAATTTCTCTCCACGGATATACATTTTTCCTTGGTTACTCCCAATATCTTTGGGCTCTGATACCACTTTGTTCGAAAATATACTGGGCAAATACACTTGAAACACTTATGGAGAGAATCTTATATTTTCAAGTTTCTTCTTTTCTACTTCTCTACTTTACCCCTACGTAATATATTTATATACTTCCATTAACATGCATCATCTACGCATGTACATGTACCAAGACACTTGAATACATTCATGACCATTCTCCTTCATACATGTGTCTCCCTATATACACTTCATACATGTATGAAGTATATGCATGTGTCTAGAATATCTAAAATATCAAGTTTACTTTTCAACATCCACATATGGAAGAGTCTCAATGCACGCAAATATGCAAAACCAACATAAATACATAAGCAAAAGCACTCCACAGAAGAACATACCTGATTTGCTTTGCGCCCTAAACCCATTAGAAAGTTGTCAGGCTTTATATCACGGTGAAGAAAACCTCTCGAGTGCATATATTCAACTCTATTAATCTATGTAAAACAGCAGGAAGAAGCATAAGTAGAGCAGCTACAATCAATAGCAAAATATTTCTCTTAAGGCATAGCATCCTTACTAATTGATCTGCCAGCATCAAAACTGTTTTTAATGTGAACTTCCTATTACAATAGTTGAACAAGTCTTCTAGGCTTGGCCCAAGAAGGTCAATGACCATCGCGTTGTATTCTCCTTCAACTCCAAACCATTTGAGGTGGGGAATACCAGCTTCAAACAATAAATATGAAATAAGTACATACAATTACTTTGGTTCAACAAAACAAATCATGTTCAATCACAAAAGCGGGAAAAAAAAAACGAAAGAGGAGAAAACTTACTTCCTCCTTGAAGAAGCATGTACAATTTTGATTCATAGTGAAGCTGAGGGTGTTTAGTCTTTATTGATTCCTGAAAAAAACAAAACAAAAAACAAAAAAAACAAGAAAAAGAAAATATTTTATAAGTAAAGGATCAGAAGAACTTTGGTGGCTCAAAGCGAAGTTTTTCTTTTGCGGGCACAACATGCAAGTGGCAACTAATAACCCATCGAAACAAATATACCAACAAAAGACCCTTAAATGCTGCATCTAAAATTCCTCTTTGAAGAAACTAATCAAGTCAATTACTCAAATTTCTGCCAAAGCCAGACATAAATGAGACTTGCAATTAAAACCAATGCAAGCAAAAAATAAGTCATATCAGATATATCCCATTGACAACATGAGGGAGATAAGACACATTGATACTAATTGGATTTACCATTTCATTTAAATATCAACATTGATAACTAAGGTAGAGAAAGATAATCAACTCATACATCTAAATGTTCCAATCAAATGATCCCTACGGTCCTTCATTTCTAAAGTAAAACAATATATTTCTTTTCACTAGTTTGCTACCCACTAGTTAACCATCGAACATACAAACTACTTGGGAAAACAATTTTACTGTTAGTTGAAAAGACTTCAGGCTGCTTGGAATGCAACTCCTGGTATCTCAATTCTCTTCCCAAACTTCTTTCAAACTAGAAGAAGAAGCCAATGACTGGTCTTCGAAACTTTAGAGGTACTAAATCTGACCATCAACGAAACTAAAAGACATGTTAAATCAGACCAGCTGTAAGAAGAAATATTTCTAATAATCAAACAAGAAGACAGGGGACTAAGCATTGTAGAGTGCAATACAGATGTGAATGAGAACCGAATATCATTAAGTGAACTGGTAGGCACACACATGAAAATTCCTCCACAAAATGAGAAGTGGTTCTACAAGACAAAAAAGTGATATTTTCAACAACATATCTATAAACAACTAACCTCCTAATAAATGGACCCATCCATTCAAGAAAGATTTAACACCCATGTCTAAGACTCTAAAGCTGATTAAAGATTCAATCCTCACAAGATCATTAAGAAATTCTCAAAATAAATACAAAAAATTCAAGCCCAGAATCAAGCTCTTCCCATCTCAAAACACATACATACCAGCTTCACGGCGACTTCCTCTCCAGTTTGTACATTTACTCCTGAAACAAATTAAAAACAATATAACATCGTAACTAACTTTAGTTTGCAAAAACAAAAGGAAAAGTCTCAAGATTGAGAATACAAATTTGCATATACCCAAATACAGCTCTCCGAATGATCCACTCCCAATCTTCCGCCCGAGCTTGAACTTTCCACCAATTACATGATCCATAATTGTTTCCTCAATTAAAATAACCTTCTTTAAAGAACTCAATAGTTCAACCTTGTTCTTCTTTTCAAGCTTCAAACCAATTCAGCATCACAAGCCACACAACACCCAAACCCTTCCCCAATTAGTTACCCAAGACTATAATCTCCAGACAACTCCAGATCCATAAAAACCCACCATTCAAAAATCATCCAAAGAAATCCACAGTCCCCCAATTATATATCAATAATAACCTCACAGAGGAAGAGAAAAAAAAACCCCCTTAATCCCCAGTGTATAAACAAAATGCTATACGTGTTAGTCTATGAACAACGTAATGATATAGCTGCCTCTATAACCTTTGAACATCAAAAACATTAGCAAATAAATCAATGAATCCGGAAAACCCTAGAATCTACATCATCGGGAGCCTGGAAACCCCAAATCTGAAACTAACGGTTCCGAATCGAAACCCCAGTTTGATGAGACATTAGTCTGAAAACCAGATGAGAAAAATACGTAATGAATGTACACAAGAGAGAAGATTGAGCGGATTTGGAGGAAACGAAACGCTG
The DNA here is from genome assembly GCA_033060915.1 of Euryodendron excelsum. Lineage (NCBI taxonomy): Eukaryota > Viridiplantae > Streptophyta > Magnoliopsida > Ericales > Pentaphylacaceae > Euryodendron > Euryodendron excelsum. The sequence continues at coordinate 11,531,385 of CM065387.1, read as the reverse complement.
GATATTTGAAGTGAGAAACAAAAAATTAAAAAAACGAATCCAAGAAAACAAAATTCCCGGAGGAAAACTGGGTGTAAATTTTTCAAAGAGACCCGTGAGAGAGAGAAACGGGTGTTGAGGTAATTTTATTCCAACAATCTCAGGAACGGAACAAAAGTGATAGATACAGATATAGATATAGACGTAGAGAGAGAGAGAGAGAGAGAATATGACGGAAAAGGATTGTACAAAGATGACGACTAAGGGAGAAAAAGAAAAACCTGGGATGATATTATTTAGATTTTTTGCCATTTCATATTTGGTTGTAATTGTAAACAATATGTTAATATACTTAGTATTTGTTTAATTAATAATTTCGTCTCCGATCTTATCCTGTATTTAATTACAAAAAAAAAGGTTTTAAGTAAATAATTTGAACCACAATCTTTTATCGCGCTTCAATAATTTGAAGAAGTAGAATAAGCAATATAAATATTTGAGATGTCAATTTATTTAAATTGTACCCTACGTAATTTGTAATTTTAAAATTCAATTCCTGAGATTATTTATCTTCTCATCAGGTGACACGCAACAAACACAAATTACGAGATTAAAAGAGGGTTTTGACATAAGTTATTTAGTAACTTATAACTTATACTTATGACTTTTTTGAAATGTATTTAGGTGAGTGGGTTAAAAAATAATTTATATCTAATTATGTCTTTTAAAAAAAACTATTTTTAAAAATAATTTTTTAGAAGTAATTTATATCTTATACCTTATAGCTTATAAATCAGTTGGCTAAACACTCCTAAGACTCCAACCAAATTGCTTAGATAATCTAATTAAAGCTAAACTAGAATGTAGAATTATCAAATGAATCATGCTACTCAAACTTAACTCATGTTCAACTCATTAAAATTTTATTTAAATTAGATCGTTATGTAATTATTCAGTCCAATTAAATGGAGCGTGAAGTATGGTTTCGAAATGTTTTGTCGCCTAGCCCTATCAAAATTCAAAACCTCTTCCTCAAAAACAGAGTTTTATTGTTTTTTAGCTTAATAGCAATTTTTTGGCTGTTATGAAGTGACTGTGAGAGTTTGAACTTATTACTTATGATTTAGAAAATATGAATGCACTTGAATTCTTTAAAAAAAACAGCAAAATAATTTTACCCTTCAACATTTTTTAGGCTTATACAAGAATGAAGAGAAGAATATAATGAACAACTTTTAATAACAAGCTAGAGTATTATAGAAATTATGCCATATAGTAAAAAGAACCTCATACTATTGCTCGTTCGACTTCTTGTTTGAATGTAGTTTCTTTAATCAGTTTTGTTATTCTAATTTATGACTTTTTTTTAATTATTTTTTAGCCTAAAATTCAGTAAAAAAAAATGTTGATTAACCAAAGCCAAAACATATACAAAAATATAAAAAAATTATAAAAAAAAAGCTGCATTCTCGATGGGTGCATGAATCAGGTCGGATAAAGTCTATGCTAGACTCAAAACTAATCCTATCTTGACCGATTTTAAAATTTTAAACTCAAAACTAAATTGATCTTTTTTACAACCGTGAGAGAGAGAGATAGAGACTTTAAATGCTTGGTGAGTTCACAGACTGCCTAACCCATTCAAGGGGAGACCGCTTGTAAAACCAGCATGCCTTCTCCATTTATTTTCTCTCTATCTATGAAGATTTTAAAGCATTGATGATGACCATGAGTTTCTCCATTTGAGTCATCAATGGAGACTGAAAACCAATACATGACTAAGAGATCTTAGGCAACTTTGTCTTTGTGCATTAGGAATTAGGGGCAATGTTGCCCTCGTGAGATTTCAAACGGCAGTTAGTTGGTGACACCCAGATGAAATAATAAACCACTGTCAAGTCAAGCCTGGTAGCCAAAATTAAAAGCCAGTCTTGTCATTTCAAGATATTCTGGCACCAGATATAATAAATCTAACCTAACACTAATAAATGAAAATTTTGTGGTTTTTCATTAATACTTTGAAATAGGGTAAATTATACAACTAAAAATATTTATATAGAAATTATCATAAAAATTGATGATTTTTAATTATAAAAATATCTCAATCACATCATTCGAGTAAAATTTTCTATCTCGAAGAAGAGCATTGTTCTTTAAATTTTTGGGTCTTGGAAATATGAGATCCAAGGTATTGGCAAGGATTTTGGGTGATTAGTATGGCAAAACTGCATTTTTTAGCATATTAATTTCTGTGATCTTATTGAATATAGCCTCATGTAAATTAATCTCATCATTTTAGTACTTTGTTTTCATATAATTAAGGAAAGGAAACCCATCTGGAAGCAATGCATAGTTCCCTTTTCATCAAGGAATGCTCATCAAGAAAACCTATGTGGAAGCAATACATAATCCCAGCTACATCCAGCTCTTAGGAAATTGAAAGTGCAGACCAATGGGTTAATTTCGAATGCTGCACGTCAAGTGGATATCCAACAAAATTGCAACAATCCATAGATCAAGGTTGCATTCAAAATATATATGATCAGAATATACAAAACATTGTAGGGAAAAGATGAAAATTAATTAAGTTCACTAAAGGGTCTACATTTTCTAAAAGACTCGTACAGGCTTTGTGGAATGGAGGAGTCAAATAAGTCTACAACACCAATTTGTGTAGGATTATCAGATTTTTCGGGCCAATTCAACTCTGCAACCCTGAAACCCAGCCACCAGAAGTGACCAGAAAATTTTGCCAGAATGAGTTCACCAAGGAGAGTACTTTCGTTCCATATAGCTTATCATTTTGATAGGAGACCCAAACGAGTTCACCAAGGAGAGTACTTTCGTTCCATATAGCTTATCATTTTGATAGGAGACCCAAACGAGTTCACCAAGGAGAGTACTTTCGTTCCATATAGCTTATCATTTTGATGGGAGAGCCAAACCCAGTGGTCAGTTGATTCTTACATTAAGCATGAGGTTTCAAGTTCAATCCTTATTCACTCTTTTTTTCGCTGATCATCTTTTATGTAATGAATAAAATTTATATGTTGGCCCTGTACGAGCTCGAAAAAGTACTCAGTCGAAAGTCTAAACAACTTGTAGCCAAAAAAAAAAAAAAAAAAGAGATGCAAAACTAGAATTTCACAAATAAATTAAAAGAAAAAATATCAAGTAAATAAAGAATGGCTCTCCCAAAGAATTTAATCTATATATATATTCAGCTTCTTGACAAGCTTCAGCTCTTCCCTTGAACCCTGCACCTACCCAGGTGCTTTAAATGCCTGTTGTGGTTTAGCTTGTTGGCGCCGGCTATTTCATGGGCATGCATGCAGAATGCAATCTCTTAGCTTAAAGCAGATAAATTAAGCATTTGTATCAGAGATTGTAAGTCGTTGGCTCCACCGACCTTTGGAAAACAAAGCATCTTCGGCTTTTAGGTTGAAAGCTTATTAGCACCATGGCTGGCTGTCTGATGTCATGGCCCTTATTGGCAGACCCTTGTGCCATTTTCTCAAGAATGCTCCTTAGTGCATGTATTCTCAACTGCATCAATCATGAGGCTGAGATTCCTCATATCATCTTGCAATTTAGCCCAATTCTAGTGCATTCAGGTATCGTTTGTTGATGTTATCTCAATATTCCAATTCACCAATAATCTCCACATGAACACTTCCCATCCTTGAAATGGTGAAATCTGCTGTTATCCCTCACAATTATTTCTCTCCCGACAATCGTCGATATAAACTTTGTTGCTACATGGCAGTCAACACATACTCGAAGATTCTTTGTCACACGGATTGTCATCCCAGCAGGAGTAATAATGAGACCGAATGCTATAGCAAGTCTCTCACTGTGGCTGCACAATAAATTTCTCTTTTGTTCCTCCTCAACATCATGAAGCACCTCATTTGTGTCTGGAACATAACCTTCCCGTTCCATTAGCTCTAGAAGAAGTTTCAGCACCTCATTTATTCTGTCGTAATAGGGGTGGGATTTATCTCCTGCCACAAAAGCATGTACCTTGCTCTTAACTTCAATCCAGCTGCAAGCTGGTTTCTTCCTCATGCCTTTATCCCTCATGGTAATTCTCAACTTTGCGGCATCTTTCCACCTCCCAGCAGCAGAATATGTGTTTGACAAAAGGACATAAGCTCCCATGTATTCAGGATCAACTGTAAATATTTTCTCTGCAACCTTTTCTGCTAATTCAATATTCTTGTGGACTCTACAAGCAGCCAATAATGTTGACCAAACACTCCCCATTGGTCCAACACGCATGCTAGAGAGGAATTCATATGCTTCCTCTAATTTTCCTGCTCGACCAAGAAGGTCTGCGACAGCAGCATAGTGCTCGAAGACTGGAGCAATCCCATAATCATGGACCATACTGTGAAAATATTGCCAAGCGTCATCAACTAATTTGGCATGATTACAAGCAGTCAAAACAGCCACAAATGCGACACAGTTGGGTTTCACTCCCTCCATCTCCATCTGCTCAAATAAGGAGATTGCCTCATGGGCATGCCCATGCAAAGCACATCCCATGATCATAGCTGTCCATGACACCATATCATGCTGTTCCATGCTATCGAAAATCCCCCTGGCTATATTAATGTTCCCACATTTGGCATACATGTCCACTAGTGAGCTAGCTATAAACACATTATCATCAAATCCGCCCCTAATTATGTAACCATGGAGCTGCTTTCCCAGATGTAGTGTCGTCAAGTGAGCACAGGCTGGCATTATGCTTGAAAAGGAAACAGGCCTAGGTTTAACTTTAGCCAACAACATCTGCCGAAATAATTTCAGGCCTTCGTCAAACAGACCGTTTTGCACACATCCTGCAATAATAGAATTCCAAGAGACACTATCGCATTGAGGTAACAGGTTAAATATCCGACATGAATCTTCCACCCTTGTACAGTTTGCATACATGTCAATCAAGCTACTCCCAATAAATACATCTGTATCAAACCTATGTCTAATGGCATACCCATGAATTGCCTTTCCCTTCACAACATCCACATATTCTGCAAAGATGGGGAGGACACTAGATAAAGTGAAGGCATCAGGCTGCAAATTGGCATTCCCCATCTCCCTAACCATCTCTAGAGCTTCCTCATACATCCCACTTTGCGCATTTCCTGCAATCACTGTATTCCACGAAACAAGATCTCTCTTTGGCATCATTTCAAATATTTTTCTAACGCTATCTATGTGTAAAGCCCCCTTTTCACCCTTTCTCGTGGACATATCACTTATCCCACGCAAATGATCAAAAACCCCCCTCCATGGATTATTTTGAGGCAACATATAACTCATTTGCTTTGAACAACCTATAGGATCACCACCAGCAACCTGCTTTTCAAATTTATTGATCAACTCATATGAATTGCTACAAAAACTCTCACCACTATGCGCTTCTATTTCTAAATTCGTACCAAAATATAGGATCTTTCCATTGCCATCAACCTCATTATTCATGTCATTGCCAATCAATTTGTTAGAATCAACCCAACCACTCCTACATCTATCAGTCTTCTTTGACTTAGGACTTTTATCAAGCACTTCAGCAGCAACATTTCCCCACCCACCATTTTTATCCAAACTTTGCAGTTTTGAATACATATTCATGAGTGCATTACCAGTATATAAATCGAAATCCATACCAAGCCGTATAATGAACCCATGAACAGACTCACCAAACCTCAAGTCCATCAAATGGGTGCATGATTTTAGGACAGACGGGAACACATTGTGATCTGAGTACTTGCCGAGAGCCCGCATTTCAACGAAAGCAGCTAAAGTTTGGAGGAAAAAACCATTTGAAGTGTAACACCTGATGATGGAGTTCCAAGCAAGAGCGGGTGGCGGGTGAAGTGTGTTGAACACGATGACTGATTCATGATACAGATTCAAGTTTGTATAGACGGAGAGAACGAGGGACATGAGAGAGGAAGAGTTTTCGCTTTTGGTTTTGAGGACTTGGGCATGGAGTTGTTTGGCTTGGGACTTCGACGTGATGGAAAATGGATTTTGGAGGAGTGTTCTGAGGAGAGTTTGAGTTGAACTCATCCGTGGCTTCTAAGATTTTGAAGAGAGCTGAAAACTGTTATCTGTTCGGTTTTGGGGATTGCTCTATCTCCGTTTTGGAAATTGCTCTATCTCCGTTTGGAACTTGATGGAGGGGAGGGTAGGAAAAATAATTAAAATTTTCATTCTAGATAGTACGGAAAAAAGAAAAAATTAAGGAAAAGAAAATTAATCACTTCAGGAGAGAAAGAAGGTTTTTTTCTTTCTTTCCTTTTACTTTTTTTTTATAAAACCAAACATGAAAGTATAAATAATTTTTTTTTCTCTTTTTCTCGTTCTCTTTTCTTTTCTTTTTTTTTTTAATTTTTTTATAAAACTAAATATGAAAGAAAAAATAAATTTTCTCTTTTTTTTCTTTTCTTTCCCTTTCCTCACCCAAGTTCCTTCCCTTTCCATCACTTCTTTTTTCTAAGTTCTGAAGTTGTTAGTGTTATAAAGCTTATGAGTTTTTTTGTTTACATTGTTTTTTTCTTTTATTTTTATAGGGTATCAAATGTTTGACCCATTACCACTAGAAATCCTGCACAGCCATCTTCTACATGAAATAAGTAAACTTTATGCTCACTTCTCTTCTCCAAGTTCTGAAGTTGTTAGTGTTATGAAGCCAATGAGTTTTTTTGTTTACGTTATTTTTTTCTTTTATTTTTATAGGGTATCAATGTTTGACCCATTACTACTAGAATTCCTGCACAACCATCTTCTACATGAAATAAGTGAACTTTACGCTCACTTCTCTTCTCCAAGTTCTGAAGCTGTTAGTGTTATGAAGCCAATGAGTTTTTTTGTTTACGTTATTTTTTTCTTTTATTTTTATGGGGTATTAAATGTTCGACCTATTACCACTAGAATTCCTGCACAACCATCTTCTACATGAAATAAGTAAACTTTATGCGGCTAGAAGAGGTGTGGGGAGAGACCAAATTTAAGACTTCATAGGGGTAGCCAACTGTTGAGCCATCTCCTGTGGGTTCAATCGAGAGGTTCTTCAGCACTCCCATTTATGGATCGAAACTTCCCACCAATATGTTTATGTAATGAGATAAAAATATGTTTATATATTTGTTTCCATATCGGAGGAAGGGCCTTAGCCTTAGGGCAGCAGCACCTGAGCGTCATGGCTTCAAATATGGTCCATTTCGTCGCAATTTGAGAGTCATGGGTTCAATTCAAACACGGCTCCACACGCAGAAGTAATCCTCCCCTGCACATATGCATGCATACATGACTTTGGTAATGAAAACGCACACAATTGAGTCAAGTGCAGTCATAGTATCAAACAAAACAACATGTTCTGCAATTATTTTAAATTGTTAAAGCCCTCACTAGAGAGATCCACCAATCCAGGTTTAGGTTACTTGATTTCATACAATTTCTTTGGATGGTGAAAGATATTTCGCACCACCAGCTCAAGAGTATCAAGGCTTTTGCCTAATCAGAGATTTACCTTTCCATCAGTACTTGAGTTGGTCTCTCTTCCCCTCAAAACAAGAAAACCAAATTCCCATCCGGCCATCATTGTGAACTCTTGAAGATCATGTTGTAATAAAGTAACTTTTGATTATACAGCATTGATAAATCTCGATACTATTATCTCCTTTTGAAATCGTAGGCGAGCGAATCACAAACTAATCCAACATTTATATCAATATATTCAAGCACAACCTTGATCTGTATGTCACATGACAAAAGATACAATCCTTCCAGAAATCCTTGACCAAATAAACAATGTACCATCACTGAATAACAATATATAAACTATCAGTCAAATGGATCTCAATTCCCGAGTTATACAAATGAATATTTGTTGGTCCTTGAACTCATTACATAGCAGTGGGGAAAAAGAAAAAAAAAAAAGCATCTCAAACTATCACAAACAGAGAGCTTCACTGCTTGTGAATAGCAGAATTTGAAGGTTTCTTTTTCACCATTTGAACGGAACTCTTAGTCGTCTTCTCTTTCAGGGGGAGGCCCACAAGGCAAGAGCATTTTCTGCACAAGAATCATGAATCCAAAAATCATGAGATGCTCTACACTCTACAGCATTATGACTACTATCATCCCGGACAAACACTAATAAGACCTTGGTGCTTTGTGCAACTAAAAACTTAGCTATAACATTATAGGTTGGTGCCAAAACAATGTTTTACAACATTTCATGCAATTGATCTCTATGGTACCTTACACACACACATACACAGGCCTAGGTGCAAATTTGAGTAGAGTAAATTGCTTCATCGTAAACGAAGTTCAACCAATAGAGTGAATAATTACCTCATGGTGCACTTCATGAATAACACAAACAAGGCTAGAATATTGCAAAGGTTTACAACTTGGTGCAAACAAAGACTGTTGAAGATAAGGAATTTTGGCATGCCTTTCAACAGATGACAGTAAAACAAGTAAATGCATATCATCCTAATGGGCTCACATGTTTGACAATAAAAAAACTAAAATGCATTTAAGACGGTATTCCTGCTCTCATCATAAGAAGAAGCTGGCCATGGGTATAGACCTGAGCAGGATGTCTTTGAAAATTATAATACTACCATCCCCTACACTGCTAGACCTCTTAAATGACCCCATACAATCCTCTTTCTGGTGTCCAAAATCAAATTAATTCTCAAAGAAACAGGCAAATACATAATCAAAACTCAAACCTTCGCTTATACACAATTATGAACATTGATTATCAACCAATCCACAGGACCTCTACACCAAGATTGAAATGGATTTAGAGGTGTAAGGCTGTAAGCACAACATTGCAATTTGATATGCAAACACAACACATAATGTCAGCATCAAAATAGATATAACAATTAGACCAAATTACTTTCACCTATAAATCAAATAAAACAATGGCTATTAAAAAGAAAATTGTGCGATGTTGATAATGATAAATTCATTAGACAATAATACAATGAAGAAGATGATGACAAGTATAACAATTATAAAGGTAATATGTACTGAACCTGCATAAAGTTGTAGCGTTCTCTTCCAATTGATTCATTTTCCGCAATGGCAAAATAAGCCAATAAGGGGTAATGCCCAACGTATGAGGCGTAGCTGTCACGTTGGATGTTCACGGCCCATTCACTGTACAAAAGGGTAAGAACAACTAACTATCAAATCGAATTAACAAAACTTGCCAAATGTTTTTAAGGAATTGGGGAAATACAATCTATTCAAGTCTGCATGCCCAGTTCCAACGTATTTAGCTTGCAGATGCTCAAGCTGGGAATTGATATTAAACCTATCACTGGCCTGCATAATGCAGACATAAACTGTTATTACATTGGAGAAGCAATCCAAAACTGAAGCTGATATAAAACCAGAAGAAACTCACGGTATAGATGTAATTTATCCTAATAGATCAAAATATTCTTAACACTGAAGAACTCAAAAGAAAACGGGAAACACACACATACCCATCAAACCGTTTTTTGTCTTCTTCTTTCTTTCTTTCTTTCTTTTTTTTTTTTTTTAACATTTTCAGTCCATTGAACTACTTGAATCCAAGGCAACAACTCAACAAATTCTTCGATCTTCTGTTGCAAAGAAAAGGGTCACGAATTTTTTTCAAAAAATTTGAATTTTATCATTGTTGGACATCGGAGAAAACAAAAACCTCTACTCAAGCAAACAATACAATTATCTCTCTCTACAAAAATAATTATAATTTTCGAGAATTCCCCCTACTTTCTCGTGAACCAAATAGAGGGTTTACGGTTCAAAATTTGAATATGAAATTAAGGGACAACTAAGGCAGAACCCCAAAATTGCGGGTTTAGTCAAAGATAATATATATGATAAAATTATGGCGATTTTTATTGTATCAGATTATAGTGATTTCTGTTTTCCGCTGATCAAAACAAAAAATAAAAAAAGACCATGGTGAGTTCGAGGGATTTCGAATTCGATGTTCAGAGTGACACAGGATTTGAAAGTTAAAAAGCTACGTAAAGGTATTGAACTGTATATCCATATATAAATATACATTTAAACACAACATATGTAAGATTTACCTGCATGTCACCAATCAGAAGCACAATAACTCAGATACAGCCGACGACCGAAGCGAGAAAATATTAGAGAGAGAGAGAGAGAGAGAGAGAGAGTGGTTTATAAATTGGGTTTTTCTTCCTCCTCAGTTTTTAATTTTTTTTTTTTTTTTTTTTGTGAAATTGGGGTTGGGGACCTGGGGTAGTGAGACAGGTTGGAAACTTGGAAGTACAACTCGAGGAAGAAAAAAAAAAAAGGGAGAAATGAAAGGAAAAATAAATTTTTTTCTTTTACTTTAGCTTGGGAGGAAAAAAAATATTTAAATCAAATTTTCTTACACTCTCTCTCCTAATTTATTCCCTTTTTTCTCTTTTCCCAGTTCCAACAGGCTGTTAGAATTCCTTATATCAGAGTCTGCTAAATACAAATTTTTAGGCACAACTCACTAGATCTTGGGGGTTATAGAAAATTTTTCTTCCCTTGTTTGATTTTACAGGAAAAGGGAGAAAAAATTTAGGAAAAAAAACGATCGCTTCTATCATTATCTCTTGTTTTTCCTTTCACTTTTCTTCTCTATTTTTTACAAAATCAAGGAATAATCTTTTCTTTTTCTCTTCTCCTTCCCTTCCAAGTTCCAAACAGGAGGTAAAGTTGTGCAACCAGTTGGTTTTTTTTTTGTTTGCCTCAAGATTTGGAGAAATCGAACGTGCAATTGCAACAAACAAAGCAAGGGTCCTTCCCAAAACAGAACCCATCTAGTAGGTTTGGTACATATAATAAATTTCTCTTTCATTATCTTTTCCTCACCAAATCCTACACCCAAACATAACAAAGCATTAGAGAAACCAGATTGAAAGATAGAGATGGTAAAATTAGAAAACAATGGAATTGCTCTCATTAATCCAATTCTGAGAATGTCAGTACATGACAAACAAAGAAGACAAGGGTTTTGTACACATTTTCTGATGCTTGACAAATAGGAAAAAAAATTACACCTTCAATTATCAAAAAAGAAAACATATATATACTATGAAAAATAATTTACAAAGACAAAAATACAAATCGACCGAAGGCAAATAAAAACCCACAAAACTGCCTTTAATGCAAATAAATACTTTCAATCCGAATCTGCCCAATTGCAAGCAGCAGTGAAACAGAAGTCCCGTTGAATTGATGGATGATCACTGTGGGCAACTGATACATAAAGAAACTAGCAGGCTTATGCCGGTTTGCTTTGTTTTGCAATTTCTAGTCGTGGAGGTAAGAGGTTGAGAAAACTTCCTAGAGCAGGTTGATTCACAGCATTCCCTGGCTCATTATCTGCAACATGTGATCCAAGAATGAGAAACGAAAATGCATCCCAACCATTGAAAGATTTGGCCTACTTGTTTCATATTACAGTTCATTCATGCTTAAAAAAGTGTAATGAATAAATCATATTGAGGAATAGGAATATTTCATGAGGGTCTGTGCACAGGCCCCCGAACAACCCCAGAGGAGGAAAAATCAGGAAGGCTGACCGGTAATACTCTCAACAAAGATGAAGAAGAAAATGGAGGAGAAGAAGAAGAAGAGAAAGAATTGCCCATAAAAAAAGAAAATTTGCTCGTAAAAACCAGAACTTTAGTGATCTTAATTTTTATCTCCAAAGCTCATGAACTACTAATGACTATAGGATGTTTTCCCGACTATAGGATGTTTTCCCTACCATAACCATGTTGCAGAATCATAAACTTCCAAGTTGGAATATGCAACCTAAAACTGAAGACCAATAAAATTGCTCTAAAAGCTAAATCAAACAGCAAAATTAAATCAATTGAAGTAATACTGTCATCAAAAAAATTTAAGCACAAATACCAACTCTAAAACAATACAAGGTTTAACCTGTGTACTACAGTAATGGTAGCACCAATTTGTTCCTTATGTCAATGCAACAGTAAATATATTACAACAGATCTATTGAGAGAGCGAGAGAGATGGAGAGAGAACGTACCAAACAGGGACTTGACGGTGGGCCTCTTAGTTTTGTTGCTCTTCTTCTTCAACTCAGCTGATAATAAAACATGCATAACAAAACCAATCATAGTCTTATCATTGCCAAATATTGCTTATTGAAGAACATGATATCTATAAGGAAAACAAAAGGAAAGCAACATACAAAAGTTAGAACAACGCCCTATAATATCTATATAAAAATTAACTTCAAAAGCAAATATATGAAATTATAATTTAAAAACTTTTTATAGAACAAGAAATAATAAAATTGCACAACATGGACCAACAAAGATCCCAAGTTTGGTCTGATGGGATATTTGCTTGCAATTTAAAGCAAAGCACGCCCAAGCCTTGCTGGCTAAGATGAACTATAACAGTAAGACGAGACTCGTAACACATTAAACATGCCGGTTACCACTTTCTTTTTCTTTTTCTTTTTTTCCTTTTGGTTTATATTAATTACCAGTTATGTCATTACCCATCTTCTTCTTTTTGTTTCCCCACTCCAACTGCACCATAAATTACATGGGCCATGGGAATAATAAGATTAATTGTTCAAAATAATCAACTGCTAAGAGAATCTAAAAGGTATATATCAATGTATATGTGACTATATATCATGCTATCCTACAAAAGTTGATGCATTATTTAAGTGTTTTTGTCTTTGCTTATCCCTGTTCCTCGGACGGGAAATAAAATGAAAAAGGAACTAATGCATAGGCCACAATAAAAGAAACCTTGAGATCTTTCTGTAATGTGCCCACTTATGGTGGTGGTGATTATTTTTGGTGGGGGGGATTGGAATAAAGTAAAAGAGTAAAGCACAGATATATGTAAGATATGTGTGAAGGGACAAGCTAAATACCGATTCCAGGTACTTCATGATCATTTACAATTTCAAAGTTCTTATACGTGTAACCCACGAAGTTGATGTCCTTAGATGAGAGCATCTGCAACAGAAGAGAAGGACAATATCATCAATCAAATTTCATGCTTTAGAGATCAACAATGAAGGTGACAACAGTTACATGTACCCTTGGGATAGCTTATATCTTATGCTAACATACATTTCCATCAGATTCCAAGATCAATCTCCTTTCCATTACAAAATTGTCCACTTTCCTTCACTGCACCTTTCCAGAAAGATTTGGAGTATGATTTATTGTGTTTAGAGTTGTTTGGGCGATGCCAGGATTATAAAGTCCTAGGGGGCTTGGGAGATGGCCCCCCAATGCTTGATGTGGTGTGTTGAGAGGAAAAGGAACAAGAGATCCTTTTTTTTTTTTTTTTTTGTTGGGGGGGGTGTTTAATCACACACTATTTTTGGTTGATGGAAGATTTTCCCTTTTCATCACACTCTTTTGTTGACTTCTTTGGGGGATTTGTATATTTCTGTAGTATATATGGCTTTTGGGTGTACAGCCAAGTTCTTTCGGTTCCCATGATGTATACTTCCTGTGTACAGGGTTGCTCCCCCTTCTTCATTGGTGCCTTTGGATATTTTTACTAGTCAAAAAAAAAGGGGGAAAAAAAGAAAAGTAGAAGCAAAATGCTACAGTTTCGGAGCCCACTAGACCAGAAGAATCATGCCGTAAAACACAATTTTGGTAAGGAGCAATTATTTCCTCCCCAGTCCCTGTTGTCCCAAACAAACTTAATTTTTTCTCCTCAACTGCATCCTAAAAGTAATAGTAGCTAATTCTAGAATGAAACTTATCTGTCCCCTCCCCCCACCCCCTTTCCTTTTTCCTTTCCGTCAACCAAAAAGTGCTAGCAACCACTGCTCCAGGTGGCCTGGTGGTTAAAATGTGCTTGTTGACCTCGCACAAGTCTTGGGTTTGAGTCACTCTCTCGAGAGCTTGGTGGGGTGGCCTTAGGCCTACGGGCTGGATTATGGGGGTCTCCCCCCTTCCGTTGGGCTGCAGATATGGGTTGCCTCTCTCTCCTACCTTTTTTCTATAAGGCTGAGCAACAAAAAAAGGTGCTTGCATGAGAGTGATTCTGTGATGACTGAGAGATTGCTGGTGACCAAGCAGTAAGGACAGTTAAAGGGAAATTGTCATCCACTAGTACGAGTGCAACAACAATTTACCAAGACGAACCTGGCTGCCAAAAACTGTTTCATCAGAAACTACAGAAAAGAGTTTCTATCTTTCCATTTTGGCAAAGAAAACAAAGATAATCAACTGCTAATGGTGTTTTGGCAGTAGGGGCTAATTTCCAGGAATACTAAAGAAGACACCACCAAAATTAGCTTTACAATCTTACAATGCACATAATTGGTAGTTAATACACCAACCTTCCTCCATGGACCTGATCTTGTTGTAGTCGGAACTTGGTTGTCAGCCTGAACATCATTAAAAAATGCATAAGAGAGAAAAGTGAGCAAAACACATTTCTTCAGACAGGTGTACCACAATATCTGAAAAAAATGGAGAAACTCATGCACCTCTTCAAATTTCTCAAAGTTTTGAGTGTCCAACTCATCATTGACTTCGGGAATAAATGCAGCTTTTATCTGATATAATTTGTCCCATTCAATATCTTTGAACCATGGGTGAGCCTGAAAATAACAAGCCAAACTGGATATTCCTCAATTGAAAACTCTGTTACTGAAGTGTATTGAAGAACTCAGATTGGAACACACCACACAACACCTTTATTTCATCTGCGCCTTTTGTTCCAAGTCTCTGATCGACGTTGCATAATAGTTTACTGATAAGATCCTTTGCTTCTGGAGATAGATTTGCCTCCTCCGGAAATTTTAAATGAGTTCTCCAGTTTACTATCTGCACAAGCGACAAAAAGACCTGTTCAGTGCATGAAAGAATTGTACTGACAAGAGAGTCGAGACATAAGGAAACAAGGATATTTATACACAAACATGGAGGTAAGGTATATTAAAATATATCTTTAGATAAGAGATTGGATATAAGTTTCAAGGGTTTTGAGTACATGTGAAACGACAAACGGATATTTGCAGTCTAAATGGTAAGCCATGAGTTTTAGAAACTATAGAAATAATAATTTCAAGGAAATCATAGAAAATGGGAACTTGGTGATCATATATTTGTACCAGGTGTATAAGCATGGAATGAGAGTTTCTTGCACAGGTGCCAATGAATATTTTAATTGTGTAGCCTAGCCTCAACAGCATTTTGGGTGGGATTTGGGTGCATATGATCTGGTTTGGAAAAGGTTTGTAATAATAGCCTTGAACATCATTCTGTTTGGATCGAGGCTCTTCTTTCCAAAATCTTCCCTATTTACTATCCTAATTACTCTGCAAAATGCTCAATATGGTGTCATTACTATATCATAAATCGAATAGTGTTGAGTTCAAGAAGAAGCAAAGTACATACAGAATAAAACAAGCATATAAGGAGGATAAAATCCTTCAATCCCTTCTACCAACTAGATTCATTATCACCAACTCTATTAATGGCATTACATTATCAATTTAACAAGACCATCCACACAAACCAAAGGCACTCAAGGAGTATATGAGTGAAAGGTATGGTTTACAATTAAAACATAAAGGTCAAGCAATGCACTGGTGGAAATTCTTATCTTACATGATAACGGGATAGTATTACAAATTTAAAAAATTCATAAATGCCAAATGTTAACGAGTCATTAATATTCTGCTATTATTTCCTAATCTTTTTTTTCCCTAAAATCATCAATGAAACACTACTGGGATCTCAAGTAAGCAATACAAGAGAACACCATAGAGAGACCTGCTTTAAAATAAATCTAAGGCACAAAATTGAAATGTATGCTCAAAATTACCTTCCGACAAGTTGACATGGGTTCATCTGAATAAAAAGGCGGATACCCCACAAGCATTTCATACATGATAGCACCAAGAGACCACCTATGAAAATACAAAGAAAAACTCATCTGAAAATAGAACTAAGGTAAATATGTCATACAAAAATTAGATATATTAAAAAAAATACAAACCAATCACATTCCATTCCATATCCTTTCTTCAGCAAAACTTCTGGAGCAATGTAATCAGGTGTACCAACAGTAGAATAAGCCTACATTATCCAAAATGAGAAGTGTTTTAGACAACATCAATCCCCTTTAGTCACCAAAAAAGCTTGCTAAAACAAATTAATAACAAAAGAGATGAACTCGCGTATAACATAATTTTCATAGCCAACAAGCTGAAGATAGTTTCACCAGGCATAAGTTCTAGTAAGTTCAGTTATTCTTTTTTATGAGTAATAAGTTTGATTGTTCCTTTTTCATTAGTAGCAAGTTTGGTTATTCAGAAGAGTTGCACCATGGTACAACTTTGTTGGAGAAATTAGAAACACAGTCACTACTCAAACCAATGTCACAAAAGTTCTATTATAACCAGATATCACAAAGCATGTGAATCCAGCCTGACCCACGTCCCCAAATTCCAAGAGAACCCCAAGTGTGTACAAGTTTTACATTAAATACAACATATTCTTTCCTAAAATAGAAAAGTTTCAGTCATGTGATACTGGGCTTACAAGCATCCTTCTGTTCCTTTGCCAATGCTGCAGTTGCTCCTGTTGAGTGCGTTTTGGTGCAGCAGGACGACCATCACTTTGAAGAGCACCGCTAAGGTTCTTTCCCACAGAAAAATCCTTTTCATGAAGATTACTGCAGTCCAATGGTTTACAGAGTCCAAAATCTGACAATTTCATGTGGCCATATCTATCAAGCAGCAAGTTGTCAGGCTTGATATCTCTGTAAAATATAAATCCTGTAAGTTCATCTCCTTCTGATATAATACGATAAAAGTTATTAAACCCTAATAAGAAGCATACGTGGTGGTTCCCATCAAACAATTACTAAAGAACAGCCACAAACCTGTGAATGTAATTATGTTTATGGATGGACTCAATAGCCAAGACTGTTTCCCCAACATAAAACCTGGCCTCATCTTCAGTCAATGTATCCTTCCGCATCAACAAAGTCATCATATCTCCACCAGGTAGGTACTCCATTATAAGATAAAGATACTCTTCGTCTTGGAAGGAACAATAAAGTTTGACAATGCAATTGCTGTCAACCTCTGCAAGCAGATTTCTTTCTGCTTTCACATGTTCAACCTACACAAATTCAATCAGAAAGTGGCAATAAGCATAATAAATAAAGAAAAAGCCCTCAATATGATTACTGGCAGCCTGATTAGATGCAAACCTGGCCTCTGCGAAGCATTTCTGATTTTTTAAGCTTTTTCATAGCATATACATGGCCGGTTTCCTTTTCCCTACATACTCTAACCTGCACAAGAAAAGAGAACAAGTCATGATTTGCAATTGACTGCTTCATTTGAGTACTACAACATTGTTGCAGAATCTTCAGAAGTATTTCAAGAACCACCATGTCTATCTGGCTTAGACATAAAGAAGGGGAAAATTTTCGCTAACTAATGCCTCCTGCCCTCTAAGTACTGAACAAAGCAGGCATTACAAGTCATGGTCCAATAGTTTGTTTCCAGCAGAAGATGTACATTTACTTAGCAAACAGAAAGATGTCACCACTCATGCAGGAAATTCCAGTCTATTGGTGTTGTAGCACATTCTAGGGCAGTTCTGATCAGACGGGTTAAGTGAGAACTGTATTTGAAGCATGAGGCATGGTCCTAAATTGTGTGTATGTGTATGTAATTGCGCACACAGATAAAATTAGCATGGTTGACTTTCTTGTGCGTTTAAAATACACGTGTCACAAAAGCATATATATCTGACCGTTTTCCATAAGAACAAGGCCTTTGTCAAAATTTTGCACCCGATGTGCATACAATAACATAGAAAAACACAGAGCTACATAAACCAAACAGATATTATTCCAGCACAGAGCCCTAACTAAAGATTCCTAAATCCTGGCCTCCCCTCCTAAATCATGCTCAACCTGTCAATCAGAGGAACAAGGTAGAGAGAAGGAGAGGGGGAGGGGGGGGATGCATAATTTAGATGTAGGAAGGAATTAGGAAGATGTCTAAGAAATTGAACATGATCTAGTTGTCTACATAAAAACACTCCCACATGGTTGCAAGAGAGAAAGAAGAGGTGGGGAGGAGGGGTGTTGGAGTATGGACATGGTGACACAGAAAACTTTGAATGAGAAAACACTGAATGATTAGGAAACTTAAAAAACATAACCAAAAGGATAACATAGAAAAAAGAGTCATACCTCGCCAAATGCACCCTTTCCTATCATCGTCAACAGTTCAAAATCATCAGCACCCATTTTATGCCTCTGAAGCCGCATATACTCCGTTTCCTTCTTCTCCAGATTCTTTAGTAGGTTGTTCTGCTCTTCCTCAGTGACCTCAGCATCAGCCAATTTTTTTTCAAGCATATTACGCCTGCATAAAAGCATTAGGAAAATACCATCACTCAATGTACCACAGATTGCATAAAACTCAACAATCAACTTTTTCTCTTATGAGAAGTACATTTTATGAGACAAAATGGGATAGCAGCAAGTCAAATATGAACAGGATTTGAGGTATGTCAAGTATGAACATATGAAGTGAAAGATGAAAAATGGTTTCAGGCAAAATATATTGCTCAAGAATAGCCCTGTGCCATGATTTACATTCCTCTAAGAAGTGTGTGATTCCACCTATCAGGCGCAACAAGTAGTCCAGATGCTGCATCTTGACTTATCCTGTTTGCAAGTTCTTGACAAAATGAGATAGCAGCAAGTCCAGTATGAACAGGAAATGAGGTATGTCAAGTTAATTGGAGGATTATTCGGAGACAAAGTTCCTCGAAAGCCCAAAATCTATGTGGTATACATGGAAGTGGGGATGCTAACCATTACCATTGGGTTTTGGTAAAAAAGGTCCTATGACCAAAATGGGTTTCCCTTAGGAAGGCCTAAATATGATGAGAACCATTTCAATCCACCCACACAAAAACTTGCTCACAATCATCATTAAAATCATGCAAGACAATATTTTTGCTTTCTTTTGTAAAAGGTTAGGAAGAAATCTAAGTAAAAATATTTATTTGGAGTAAAATGTCATCCAAAAGTAAAAGCAAAAGTAAAAGGAAGTTTCTTTCAAAATGCAAAGAGCCTTCAAAAACTATTTCCTTTAACTCTTCATGGCGAAACATATATTTGGCATTATGATGCCTTTAAGGGGGGAAAAACATTTTGCAAGAGATTTTAACGAAAAGAGCAAGGAAAATAAAGAGAGTGCCACCCCGAGTAAAAACTTGAGTAATACTTTTAAAATCATGGATTTCAATCGGAAGGTTTGAGGATGTAACATACAAAATGTTAAGAAACAAAATATATCCAAATTAAATTATCACAGAAAGCTCGAAAACCATTTTTGCCATTCTTGAAAAACTAGGGTTTTCAACCTAAAGTGGAGATGGTTTAGTTTCTTTCTTTGGTGGCCAGGTGCTTCCTAACTCTTACTTTAATCTGTTTAACATGGGTTAAAATGGCTTATTGCCGCGCACCCATTTTGACTCCACATGTTCCTACTACTATTATAAAAGCGGCAATGCAGCTGTTTTTTTCTCCTATATACACTTTTATTCATTTCCGTCTATACCATCTTTCATTGCCATTAATTCCGCTTGGATCCCCCCCTTTTATGCTACTGTCCATTTTGGCTTTCAAAGTGGGGCCCATCAAGAGAAGACTCCTCTTGGCTCATGACATGCCATTTTTCAATCTATCTATTCAATTTGTGGGTTCCATCCCGTTGGATTACATTGTAGACTTACATTACATCCCAAAAGTCTAATCAATAAGTCACACTAATAAAATGTCTCAGAGAAAAACAGGGCCAACCCTATAAAATGTCTGATTTTTTATAAGAGTAATGATATATCGTCACAATTTTCATACATAATTTTCATATAATTTCTTATTTGGGGTGGGCTCTGATAGGACAGCCAAGTTTTGGTGCCAACTGTGGAATGTGTACATGTGTGTGTTCAGGAGAGGAACGGTCTTTGAGATGGCACATCCACCTTTCTTTTGAATTGCTTTTGATCAAGGATCAAATTTTTGTTTCGTTGTACCGTTTCAATCGGCTAAAAAATGGAAATGTTTCAGAAACTTTTCAGAGACATAATGGAATCAGTAGGAAACATTTGGAAATAGGAATTGAAGTCCATCCATGTATGGTCCTAGAGCCAATAAATAAATAATTGAACATGATTGAAGGCTATACATTTACTGTGCATTCTATTCATTGTTCCACACCCTGGCGCTAGGTCACCGTCGTCGAAGTCTAGCTTCCTTAAACTCCACACCCTTGTACAAGTATTACCTCCTTGGTCAAAAGTAACATCCCCCATTGCAAATGTGTTTACTATTGATTTGAGCAAATTGTTATTCCATGTTCCCTTATATCTAATCAACATGACACAAATTTTGCACAAATATCAATGCTCATTTGAATGAGCTTTTCATGTAATATGTGTTCAAATACTTGTATCCATAGAGAATATTTGGTGGTATTTTGCACACAAGGATTAATAGCCACTTATTAATTAGTTTCATCCAAAGTATTTAATTGGTGAATAAATCAGCGTTAGATATGATTCTTAACCATTAAATTCCCCTCTTTCCTTTGGGAGAGTGAATCTTGGAAATAAATAAATATTAGTGAACTATCACAAATTATAGAAGTCAAAGTTTATCATAGTTCTAATACAAACCTTATCTTAACTGACATAGGAGAGCAATAGGACCACTGTGATTTGGCATTAAGCGAAACCTATACCATCGTACATTGTTTAAGCCCATAGGCACATTGACAGAGGCAGTAAGCCTACCAGCTCCAGTTTCCACATTATTGGGCTTGGGCCCAGGACCTCAACTAGTCATCACATCCCCAAGTAAAAAAGGGCTAGTAGCCCCATTTAATGGTCTAAATTCTATGCTTAGATCTTTTGGGCACTAGTTGCCATTTTATGTGCCCACCCTCTTACAAGTATTACCTCCTTGGTCAAAAGTAATATGCCTTCATTCCTACAGTTTTTACTAGAAATTTGGAAAAATTGTTATTTCATGCTTCCCCATATTTAATCAACTACATAAATAAGCGTGATTTCTGTAAATATCCAATACTAAATTTGTGTGAAACAAGTATTGCAATATTTCATACAGAATATAGAATATTTCACACAGAATATAGAATATTTCACGTATTTTGAAAATGGAGGATTAATGGCCGCTTATTATATGTTCCATCTAACGACTTTATTAGGCAAATAAAGCAAGCATTAAGGCTGGCAGCTCCAATTGCCACATATCCCAAACTGATACATAAGAGCTAATACCCTAGGCCTGGCATTTACCATTCCATACCCTCTCTTTAGGTCACCCTATCTAATCAATGTCCAGGTTTCTTGAACTCCATACCCTCATAGAAGTATTACCTCTTTGGTCAAAAGTAATTGCCTCCATTCCAGATGTATTAACTACAAATTGGAGCAAATTGTTATTCCATCCTTTCGCATATCCAGTCAACTAACTATTACAAAAATAAGCAGGAGTTTTGTGAAAAGTCAATGCTCATTCGAGTGAGCTTTTGTGTAAAATGTTTATCCTTTCATTCCACGGGTGTTTATTAGAAAATATAGCAAATTCTTATTCCATGCTTCCCCGAATCCAGTCAACTGACTATACGAAAATAAACGTGAGGTTTGTGAATACTCAATGCTCAGATTTTGTGTAAAATGCTTACTGATACTAGTATCCACATGGAATATTTAGTGAAATTTTGCAAACAGAGGATTAATGGCCAACTTGTTAATATCTACCATCCAAATAATTTAAGGCAAATAAAGAAGGTTGATGTATGATTCTTGAATTACCTTTCACTCTTTCCTTTAAGAGAATGAATGATTGAAAATAAGCCAACACAAGCAAACAATCACAAATTACTAACGTTAAAAGGTAGCAAAATTCTAATGCAAATCTTATCTTGACCAATCTTAGAGAGCAATAGGATCACCTTACCCCCAGCAGACATGCTGCCAAGCAAAATTTATATCGCATTCCATTTTTTACGCCTTCAAGCGCCTTATTCTATTACCATACAGAATTGGGAGAAGCTAATCTGAAACAAGAGAGAGAAACGCCTCATTTCATTATGTTATTGTCCTTCATTTCCATAGGCAAACTGATGCAAGTATTAAGGCTGGTAGCTCCACTTGTTACATTATCCCAAACCGATAGATGAGGGCCCATATCCTAGGCCTGACATTTACCATTCTACACCTTCTCTCATTGAAGTCCAGGTTACTTAAACTCCACATCTTCTTAAAAGTATAACCACCTTGGTCAAAAGTAATGCCCCTCCAGTCTAAATATGTTTACTACAGATTTGAGCAAATTGTTTTCCAGTATCCAGCCATCTGACTATTAAGAAAATAAGTGAGTTCTGTAAAAAGCCAATGCTCATTGAGTGAGCATTTCAGTAACTACGTATTAGTAATACTCATTCCCATATAGAATATTTAGTGGTATTTTGCTGACAGAGGACTGAGGGCCGCTTATAAGATGTTCCTCCAAAGTATTTACTAGGCGGATAAAGCAAGTTAATATATGGTTCTTGACTCTTGAATTTCACTCTTTTCTTTTGAGAGAGTAAAACGCTGGAAAATAAACTAAACACACCCGACCTATCACAAGTTACTACACGTAAAGGCTAGCAAAGTTCTAATGGTCCGCAACAGTAGCAGTCCTACGGCTATCACCACTAATGATAAGAAACGGCCCTTATGATTAATGTTTTACAAGTTATAGAGCTACAATCTTGCAGCACTTTCGTTGTAGGAAGACAGCCAGTACAGAAAAGTCTGACCCAACCCAAAAAAAGGTTGACCCACTCATTCACCAAGCGCGAACTTGGCTTCATTAGAAGAACATATTATGCAACGGTGCTACAAGAAATTGCGTGATAACTCAAATATGAAGAAGTTAAGCAGGAAAATGCTTCTTGAACATTGGATGAATGAGCAGGGAAACAACTTCTACGCTCTAAAAATTGCAATCCACATCAGTGCCTTATGAAAGAGAATGATGCAAGCTGATTCAATATCAAATTGATATATACACTATAATTCTTTGTAGTTCATATACTATAAGCATGACCAGTTAACTAATCAGCCCACTCATTAATAGATGGAGCACAGAAGTCATACCGCTCCCTCCTCTCCTGCAAGTTCTTCATCTGGTCTTTGTAATGCTTTTCTATATACTGCTTAGCTGCTGCAACTTTCTGCTTAGTAGCATTTGAAGGTGCTTCCTCATTTGTTGGTGCTTTTGTCCCTTCTTTTCCAGGTGTAGTAGTTTCCTTCTTTGAATACTTGTTTTTATCTTTTGAACGGAACTTACTAAACCAGCGCCTTGCAGCCTCCATTTTCTCAACTAGCACCTCAACTATTATAAACACACTCTCTAAATAGTTCACTTTTCTACTCCAATTACAAAGAGAACACAATTCATCAACTAAAACTCTTAAGCATCAATGCATCCTCATTTCCAAAAATCGAATTTCTTTTGCTCTGTCAGTTTAAAGAAAAAATTAACATTAACAAAAGCACAATTAGATTTGCAATATATGCATCTTTCAATTTTTGTTCAATAAGTAATATTCCAAAATTAGGCTCTGACCAATCTCTACTGCAAGATTATTAATTCACTCATATAAAAAGAACCATGGATCTAGCTGCTCTAGCATGTAAGGAATTTAAAACAATTAAACATAACAAACCAAATATAATAAAATTCAAGTGCATTCGTCAATTGAATTAAAAAAAATCGAACTTAGATTCTCGAAAATTTCATTGGCACCAAATGTACAACAAAGATCGTCAATTTCACCCAAAAAAAGGAGAGAAAAAAAAAAAAAGGAACAACTCTTTTAACTTTTCAAATTGCACAGCTTGAAGTAAAATTCATTTTTAAACATACTTGTATGCATCCAAAATCAAATGCAGCACTTTTTCAGTCAGTAAATTGGACGCAATTCATCACATCAACCGATCTAAAAGCGTTCGAAACTGAAATTCTAAAAACTTCAAAGCCTTAAAGGAGTGAAAATAACTTCGAAAACAGTGTAAAACCCTGAGTTCTGGTAGTTCTGCAGCTTAGGAACCAAATCGGGGAGAGAGAGAGAGAGAGTACCAAGTGAATTGGAAACCCTAGCGCCAGTTCAGGAGCAACAAAGAAGAGAAGAAACTATTCGCCGGTGGTTGTATTGATGACCACTGCGTGTGTTTGTACGCGTGAACGTGATCAACCAACATATGCCCCTCCTTTTTCTCGCAATTGAAAGAAACTCTTCCCAACCTTTAAACAAAGCTTTGCTGTTTTGAATATTACTCTCTCGTTCTCTCTCCACTGTAATGCAAACAACGGCATTGATTGTCGCGCGAGAAGTTTCGCGAGAGGGAGAGAGAGGGTGTAACCGTCTAAGATTGGAATGTAGCGACGGCGCATCGAAGGCGGTGAGCGTAATGCGCACCCATTCCAATGTTGTGTAGCGGACTGTTTTTGTTGTCTTATTTTCTTTTCATTAATTACTAATTATTACTAACAACCTTTGCGTTGTTTCGAAATGCGTTTTTTAAAATTCTTGTTTATTTTTTTTTATAATGTAAACTTTGAAAACATTATCAATTTTATACAGTTCTCAGAAATTCAAAAAATAAATTTTGAAGTGTTTTAGGAAAATCTTCCCTAAATCTGTTCTCAAAAATAGTGTATTAAACATTTTTTTTTTCAATGTTTGTTTTGTCTTTTTTCAAGAACCAAAAAAAAAAAAAAACAATGGAAGATTGCAAACAGTTTTTGAAAATGAAACCAAATACATCAAAGTTGTTTCCTTTATTTTCGAAGGTAAAATAAATACAGAGATGAGATAATAACCATATGCCAAAATTGTTATTGCCTTTTATGTAAGGGTCTTTGCTAATATATATATATGTGTGTGTGTGTGTGTGTGTGTGTGTGTGTGTGTGTGTGTGTGTGTGTGTGTGTGTTTTTGGTCACTTCTTTGCAAACATGTTAAGCATGTATGGTATAATTATACAAAGTGTAGGACTTACATATTTTTTTCTAATTTTTTATAGGAAAATATTGTTCTTTTAAAATTTTTGTATAGAATCCTGCACTAGAATAATGTGACAGTTTTATAATTAAAAATTATTATAGTTGTGTTTTATTTTGAACTAAAAAGCTCTTATTTAAGCACATCATTCTGTGTAAAAATTTTGTATAAATTTTTTATTTGTATAACATTAACTTTTTTTATATTGTACATCTCTATCTATACGTGCTTAATGTGTGTGTCAGACACATGTTAACATGCAAAAGTTAAGCATTTGCTTTTGATATAATATAAATTAATTATTACCTTTTGTTCCAAACTAAATGTCTTCCTTTTCTTGGTCTAAGATTTGTACTAATGATGAAATGTCAAAGTAATATTTTATCAAAGTAATGAATGAATTTTTTTTTCTTTTTCTTTTTCTTTTTTGTCATGAAAAAGAATTGCACTAGGCTCAACCCTTAAGTGAGGAGAACGAAGAACTCACCTGCTGAACCAACCCTTTGTTGGTAAAGTAATGAGTTATTTTTAATAAATTAATATACGTAAATAGACTTTTTTTAGTAAGCGTAACTTAGAGATTAATAAGGAAAAAAAATATGGTTTTTGATATTTAATGCTTTTCCTTAAAATTGCACTTTTGTCAAACTATTTTGAACAACATGAAATTACTTTGTTATGTCTAAGTTGGTTTAATAATATCTATACTTCTTTTTACCTTGTATTATCCAATTTGAGCAAAAGGACAATATTTGAATTTTCTATTACCTTGGCAATCAATTTACATAAATATCAAACTCAAATCAGCACCAAACCTATGAACAGTAACTATTCAACATGAGCTTTTCTAGTGTTCCAAGCTTGGTAAATTTTGCTGAAATTGTAAGCCATAACTTGACCTCACCTTAAGCTTAAAGTGGCAAAACTCATATTAATGTTTCTTGTAGAAGACTATGTGATTGTTTTTCTCAAGTTTTTCCCCCTTTTTTTAAGGGGAAAGGGAGGGAGAATGTTACCTCGTCCCTATTTACGCTTCCCTAATACCACATTTTGTTTTGCTAGATGGGATACTAGGAAAAGAATAACGTGCTGCTATTTATTATCAAAATTGTCAAATATGGTAGTATTATGACTGTTGTTGTTTTTGAACAGCATTAAATATTGCAAAGTTGTTATTTAATTAGTTGTCAAGGTTGTTGCATGAACTTCAAGATGTGAGATTTATCACCTCTGTTCATAAAAAGTTAGTGATTTTCATCTGAACTCGTAAAAAGTAAGTGAAATTCTTCTAAACACACCACTAAGCCCTGAAAGAAATGAGTCAAATGATAAGATTAAAAAATTAATTAGTTTTCACCGTCAGTATAACGAGATTCCTACCACCGCAAGTCTAGCAAATATTTGATGCATACAACTGTACCCTTATATGTAAAGGGACTATTTTGTGTATGATACCCAGATCCTAATGAAGTAACTCTATTGTTACATCAAAGCCGCCCACAAATTTGTTTTTAAAGTTAAAAATTGATGATACCATTGTTTTTAAAGTTAAAAATTGATGATAACGTTGTCTCGCATTAGGTGAGAACGTAAAAGCTTGGTAGTTTATAAACGCTAAGTACCTCTTTCCTCTTCGAGGTGTCTTTTGAGAACAAAATCATGAGGTAAAAATCTACAGACACTAAACCGGCTACAGTTGTGTCATTGCCAAAACAGATAATACCTCGGGGGCGAAACCTTGGTGTGCAAGAATGAATTATCATCAGTTGACACCATTTATGAGAAACGAGTCACGTGCTCGCTATTAATCTCTCATTAGGGGTACTAATGATACCGTTGTTCCACATTGAGTGAAAATGTAAGGACTTAGTAGCTTATAAGTTCTGGATACCTGTCTCCCGTTCAAGACGCCTTTTGAGGATAAAATCGTAAAGTGAAACCCTACGGATACTAGACCGACTACAGTTGCGCTATCACCAAAGCGGATAATACATAGGGAGTTGCCCCTTTATGTGCGAAAATAGGTCATCGTCAAAGACTATTGACAGCGACTATATGATTGACAATTAACCACCTTGCCTGAGGGCCTGGAGTCCAATTTTGTGAAAAGTTCAATGTTATTTTCAAAGTCATGGCTTAGGTAATACCCGAAGTATGGGTCACATATCTCCTGCAATCACTCTTTATAGCAACCCTTGTGCTTAATGTCAAGGGAATCGTGACTTCTTCATGTACAAACAAATGGAGTGGTTAGCCTAATTTTCTCCCCTAATGCGACAGAATCAATATATTATTATTTTATTCTTTGTTAAAATTTATATTATTATAAAAAATAAACGCTTAAAATTTAATGAAGTCTATTTGCTAAAATATGTCACAAATGGTAGAATAGTAATTTTAATTTAACAAAACTATTTTTGAAAGTACGAAATTAGTGGAATTAATAGAAATTATGAGTGCACACATTGCGTGTACTACCACTTCTAGTACTGTCAAATTAAAACCCCCCTTTTGGTTTGCATTTTGGTGTTGGACTTCTCATGCTTTGGATCAAATTCTTTTTTACACCTTCACTATACTAGTAATTAGTAATTGGCGGAACCGGCATTGTTTTAGGCAATAAAACTGCCCTGTCCCGCTAACGGAGTTCAGGAGAAACCAACTTCTGTAAAGGTAAACTTTTAGATTAAAAATAAAAATAAAAATATTTATTATTGAATTACTAAATCTTTGTCATTAGGAAAATTGGCACTAGAGAATAATAAGAGTTTATCTTATCCATTCAGCCATTTTGAAACAAAATTGCACCATCCTTTTTTCTTTTCTTTTTTTAATTTTAAGGAGTAGTATAGGTATGAAAAGTGATACATGCTATGAAATTTATTTATGATCTGTCTCACTCACTTGACATTGTCTCACTACATAAATTATGTGCATTGAAAAGTCATCACTTGGATTAGGTGCTACCAATTCTCATATAATTTTAAATCGTCGGATCACTTGATCAGTGAATGTAATTTGGAGATGTTTAATTGAATGCTTAAAATTGAAGAGGATAAAACTTAGTAAGACCGACAATAAAATTTTGTGACATAAATCATGAAAATTAATTTTTTTTACCACGTATATCAGTGCTTTGTAGGTATTTGTCAACGTTTTACAAAACACTTCTTTTTTTATTTCTTTTTTTTTCAAATTGAAGTGCTTATCCCAAGAGAGTTTTGACCAAGCCTTTCATTTTAAAGATTGGGTCCATACCAACTATTTTGTCCCTTTAAGTTGAATTGTTCTTTGAGCCTAATGCTTCATTCTAGAGGAAGGTTGCACTTGAATCAACAATTCAATCTCTGATCAATCTTTAACCCCCCAAAATCATAAGACAAAAAGATTTGTGAATCTTCTTGAAAAGCTTTAGAAGGCCAATAACTTCATAAAGAGATAAATACAAAGGATGTTGCACAATGGGCCAATAATATATAATCATGCGAGTATGTTAAATCATAATAATCAGGATATCATTTTGTTTTAGACGAAAATTTTAAAATTTTGAACTCAACACTACCAATAATTAGAACTTATATGATTATATTGCTCTAATTCATTAGACCGTTGTATTACATTAGCATGATAACAGTATACCACCATTGTACTAAATATTTTCTCATGATGTTGGGATCGCAAAAAAAACCTCGGAAGTGCTAAAAAAATTTTGTGAAGTGCATTTATCATTTACATTTATATCGTAAGCATATAGATCAATTTATTTACCAGTTTTTTTTATTTTTTCTAGTCATTTTGAATTAAAATTTAATTTTTATATTTTATGGGTTATTATTTTTTTTATTACAAAAAAAAAAAAAAGGCATCCAAGGCTCTGCCGAAAAATCAACCATTTGATCGAATCTTCAAACCAAATTAGGTGACCCAAAAGAGGACCCGACCCCTGACGCGTAAGTTAGCATAGACAAGTCAAAAGTGCACCATTGTGTTGCTGACTTTTGGCTTCGGATCAGAGAGTTCACGATTAATTGAAACCTTGATATTAAAAAACCGCGAGAAATTGGGGAAAAATAAAGAAGGACGTTAATTTGGAGTTGGAGCTTTTAGAAAAAGGATAATAAAGAACGCGGTGCAGCTAGCAGTGCTGAGCTGGACCACTGAGATAGAACAGAACTGTCAAAAGAAGAATAATTGCCCTAACAAGGACACTTTAGTTACATTTTCCATCTACACACAAACATATAGATATGGATGTGTGTATATATATCACCTGTATCGTGTTCATAGCCTTGACGTCCGCCTGGAACACTGGGTGCATGATCGCCACGTGGCGCTACAATGACCCTTTGCCAGTTGGTCTATTTTTTTATTGAGATTATTACACTTCACCCTTAATTTTAAAAAAAATAAAATTAGTTTAAAAGTAAATACATAATATTTTTATAAGCTAAACAAAGCTACAAAATAAATAGAACCATGTCAGATTTAGTAAAATGAGAAAAATAATATCGCAAAAGATAACCCTTTATTTTTTTATATAAAAGGACTATTATTTTTATATAAAAGAACTAAATTGTTTTTTTTAATATTCCAGACAAATTTTCCAATAATTCTAATGCTTTTATCCCTTTAACAATTAAGTTCAAACTACAAGAGGTTAAATAGTCACTTTTAAATCAGATAAGGGTCTTGTTATTTTTGCCCAAAACACAAGGAAGTATAACGTAATTATCATTTTTTTTTTTCAGCTACAGAAGAAGAGGGGACTAAAAAAAAAAAAACAAAGCTATCACCAGCTTCGAGGACTGTAAATTAGCCTAGTCGAGCTAAGTAATGTGTTAGTTAAGTTTGGTTTAAAAACTTTACACGAGTTTGAAAATATTTTTAAATTTAGTTTATTTATCTTTCGAGTTAATATTAAACAAGAGTCGATTACAAGGCGAGCTCAAAAGTTTGGTTTTTTATATAATCCTATAGTGCATAAAAAATTATTAAGTCGATCTCAAAAAATAAACGCATTTAAAATTGGATTCACGCTTAATTAAGTTGTTTACATAATGAGTCAACTTCGAACAAGTTTTTATTGAACCAAACACAAACCAAGCTCGAATAGTTTTGGTTCATTTTATAAACCTCCTCATACAAGCTGATTTATAGGATGCAACTCCAGATATATGCTAGAGGAGAGAACTCAGGCCAGAACTAAGCTTATCCAAAATAATATTTTTAGAAAATATTAAATATGATGTTGGAGTAAGATTTTTGTATTCACTTTGTCCAACACATTAAAATTGTCAAAATAATATTGACAGTTATTATCTATATCAATCAAAAACTTTCTAATTTCTTCTTTTCTCATTTTTTTCCCACCTTTTTACTTATGATATTTAAAAGTTTGGTTAATACGACTTCAAAGTTTCTATTGATTAATTGTCTATTGAATTGCTTGAATTTGTGATGAGAACTTGATGAATAACCTCACCCTTGTAGAATACTTTTGTTGATACTTACTTTAGTTAGTTGCCCTTGGGTGGCCTTTTTCCTACTTCCTTTTCTAGACAAACCCTTCCTTAACATGCAATTCTAACACTTTTGCTTTGTCTTATATCATTTTTACAACATTCCATGTACAAAATGTCACATGTACATTTCATAGAATGCCATAATGAGATAAGAGTCTTATTACAGTTGATTATAGGATTACAAATCTCTTAGAGAATAATTTTGTAATTTGGCCTCCGATTCTAAATATTCCAAATTGCTTATCTCGTCCTTCAAATATAACTTAATATCAAATATATAGAGTAAAATGTCCTCTCTAAATCATTAGTTACGATTCCTTTTTCCTCAACAAAATCCAAAATAACACCGATCATGAGTTTAGTAATCCAATCCCATGACCTTATCCGGCAAAACGGACCCACCCTAAGTACCTATACTTCACATTAATGGATGAGGGGAAGTGGTAGATTTCTGATATTTCACCTCAGCATCTTTCCCTATTGGGTTCCCATGGTGGTTAACACCCACATTTGAAATCTTGCATAGATGTCAATGGCAAACTCTCACTTTCAAAAAATCACAAGCATGGCTACTAAAGCCCTCAACAGAGGTTTAGGTAATACAGGTCCCCACACAACTTTGACAACTTAAAAGAGTAGGGTGGGGAGGTTCCGTTTGAATTTAAGGCATCATTTAGGGACCATGTTTCAAGCCATTTGGTGAGACAAAGAAAAAGTAAAAAAGGAAAAGGCTTTCACAAAAGCAATATAAATTACTTTACTTTCCCATATCATAGAATACTATATCATCAGCATTAGAACTACTAAACATTAATGATGATTATAGTGAGTCTTTCTGAAGGCCAATTAATTTTTGGAGTTCAACTCTTTAAGTTCTAGTCAAGGATCTAAAGCCGATCGTCAATGATTATCTTTTTCTACTAATGATGATTATTATTTTTTTAAAAGTTTCTTTACCGTGAGCATCTCATGCTGGTCTCATCGTCACGAGAGGCTTAATTAATCGAAGAACCAAATTAAGTATCTATTGGTTGTGCAAGGCTTAATCCAATTAAGAGGCTTTCTTATCCATTCATATAATCATTAAATAACAGAATTATAAATCGGGTCTTGTATTTAACATCTTGAACTTTTAGCAGAAATCGTTAGTTTTTCACAGGAAAGAACTGGGTACACCCATAACGATACTCGAGGAAGATTTAACTGTTTTTTTTTTTTCCCGGGGGGGTGGTGCGGTGTGGGCGGGGCGCGGGGAGATGGTGGGATATCTAATGTAGAACCAACAGGGTTGCAATATCATAGGTGTTAAGAGTTCTCAAATTCATTTGAGAAATCTAGACCTAAAATAGTACATAATGATATATTTGAAATTCAGATTTATTAAGAAAAAAAAGAGAAAAAAGAAAAGAAAACGACATATCCTAAATTTGTACTTGTTTCTTTTTCTCTCACTAAATCTTTGATCCAAGCACAGTATAAATTAAAAGATATACTCCTTAAATGAGTGATCTATTCATTTCAAACTCATAAATCCAAATGCAACCTAAAGTGTTGATATGATTTGCTAGTATAGGAACCATGGAATGTTACCCATTTAGCCATTTGATTTCCCTTGTTTTTAGGAAGTTTTAATAGGATACCATGATTTTAGTAAAAAATTATTTTTTAATACATTCTTGTACAACTAGATCCTCGTAATAGTGGATTTTAATTAACTATTTTCATCCAATCTTTTGAAATCTATCATAATAAGATACTCAAATCCTTGCATCTACTTGTTGATCTCTACAATAAAGTTATCCAATATAAATTGAAGGCACTCAAAACAAATCCAAATCCTTTCATTTTCAATCCAAGAATACGAATGAGTTCAGAATGCAGTAACCATACTGTTCCAAAAGGAGGAGAAATTCAAACCTATACCATCAGAAACTGCAAGTAACCATACTGTTGTTTTGGGTCAGCTAGAAACTTCCCAATGGAGTCCAGAGGTCGAACACTGACTTGACCATTCCACATGCTCCTTGTTTGGAAGTATATGCACTATTCTTCTTCTTTTTGGCTAGGCCAAAAGGGAAAGGGGGGGGGGGGGGGGGGGGGGGGGGGGGAATCAAAGTAGCATACCTACCTTTTGTGTTGGGCTCCCTAAGAAGGAATAAGTCATAGCCACCACCTCAGGTGTAAATAAGAGTAACTATTTAGTACTCTTGAAGTATCACGTGTCCTTGCTCTTTCACTCATATAAAGGTAGGTCCCTCACCTATTAGATAAAATATTTGACCCCACTTAACAAGTAAAACCCCACCACTATATGAGTGGTGAGACAAGAATAATGTGGTACTCAAAGAATACGTACTAATTTTTTTAGTACATAGACTCGATCAATGGTCAATGGTTCTAAAAGCAAGAAGAGACTCAAAACATTATTAATTAGGAAGGTAATAAGAAAGTCACCCCCAGGGTCCTTAGCATGTGATAACCACATGTTCAGCATTGGCAATGGTTCAGATTCAAGTGGAATGGGCTGATCCAACAAGAGCTTGTCTTTGACGAACAAGCCCCAAACTAGCATATTTAAAACCAAAACAATAAGAATGCCACGCCAATTAAAACAAAAAAAAAATAATTAAAAGAGAATTCAACTGTAGTAAAGAATAGGAATGAAATTATTTGCAGGCATTTTGATAAGGCTGTACGTTAATGTGTCAGAAACATCGTTCACATGAATACGTAAATCCGTAGAGTTGCGGATTTCAATGACAAAGTTCTCTATTCAATCAGAAATACAAGGGGTGAAGGAAGTGCAAGCACAATGATGAAGCAGTAGATCTATTTATAAATAAATTTAGAAGCCACTTTTCATACATATTCCGTTGTTTCACATTATTAGTAATTGGCTGAAGTGGCTCCCATAAGACCCATCAGGAAAATTAAAGGGGACAAAAAATGACGAATAGCCTATAGATGCAGGTAGTTTATCGTATCAACTACATCAGAGTAAGAAAAGTAGGAATAAGAAAAGAACAATAAATATCACTTAATGCTACAAAATGAAATGAATTACCCCATTGCTCTTAGGACATGCTTCTTAAAGCCTGAGAGCAGGAGAGGAGGATATGAAAAGGGAAGTGAAGAGGCTCTGTTTTCTTATTCGGAATCCCTTAGGCTCTCACTTGTCAGCCATAGTTTCTTTTGAATCACAAACACGAATTCATCGCCATCCTGGTCCGAATCTGAAGAGGAATCAGATGTTGCCACTGCTTCCCAATGCAATGCTGATAAATACTTCTTTATATATTCTATAATGTGTTGCTTATCCCGGATGATAATAAAACCAGTAGGCCTCAGCATGCGATCCATCTCAAGCAGTAGATCCTCGGCACTGCAGCCTTTTCTCTCAATGTCAGAAAACACAGTCCAAGCATGAAGTAGATCATAAGTCCGTGGGTATGTCGAGAAGGCTTCACACCTGTAGACAAGTCATCAAGCAAATCAAATTTCAGAATCTTACCACATTCAAATTTCAGTCTTGAGTTCTATGAAGAAAGGAAATGCACCTTTTTGGTGAAGCTACCTAGAAGGTACAAAATGGCAGTAAATAAAATCTATTACTCAAATTGAAAAATGGTAAATAGGTTATATGAGTGATGAATCCAAGATAGAAACAATTATCTTTCAGACTGAGTGAATCAGAAACACACATCATTAACCACCTCTTGGCATCGTTTTGGTAGGTTTATTTCTTTGTCTAACTTCTAAAATAAAACTTTCACTCTATGCAGGAATTACCGACAAAATAAAGCCTTTTGGTCCACAGAACTAAGTACTGAAATGTGGAAATACAGAAAATTAATATTTTGGTCCACAAGGAGTACTTGGGGACCAGAGAGTGAAGAAAAGTGTGTTATCATTATATACATGAAAAATTTCCCGACTAGTGGATTGCTTACCAGCTGTGAATTGTGCCAATCAGGCCTCTATCATATATTAGTTTGAGTGTGTTGGGTCCATCTTCAGGGACAACATTCATAACCCACACATCCTTTTCCTTCAGAGCAGCTCCAAATGAACCCAGATTTGCCTTCATGTCCATCAAATTCCTCACAGTGTCTGATGTTATTTTTGGACTCAAGAGATTCCAGTAATTTTCAACCCTCCGCCGCCAAAGTTCCTGCATTAGACCAGCAATACATAAGCTGATAGTTGATTGTTTTTCTGTTATCCATTGCACGTGCATATTCATAGACAAACAATACTACTTATAGAGCAAAACAAACAGATGAAAGAGAATGCCTCAAATTACCGTGTCCTTTTCAAACATTTCATTTGAATAGCCAAAATCAGCAAGACGAGGAGGAGGCGTAGTTAATCGAGCTGGCCAAGGAGCCAGTCCCGCTCCCCTGGTTCTGTGGTCATCTGCAAAAGAGAACAGAAATATTGGACATACGGTTTCAAGCTCCAAACACTATATTGTCAAGTGATGACATAATAGAAGGGCCTAATAGAAAAACAAATACATTTATTCCAAAGAAGATCTTAAGGATTCTAGAGAATTAATCCATAGAAATTGCTCGCTAGCTGGCATTACAGGCCAAATTAACTTAATGCAAGAAATGCACAGCCTACAGATGATGAAATTATGTCACAAGTGATGCAAAACAACTTCCATGCCACAATCCAAAGAACATATTCAAAACTCCCCCAACTGAATAGGAAGAAATCAATCAACTGCTTTGAACCATAAAACATTAAAGGTACATCTACGCACCAAACAAAGCCCAAGACACAAGTTTAGGTTCTTGCCTACACAAAAAAGCACGAGGTGTGAGCCCCAAACAAGCGCACTTCTATTAACTTCTAATTCTATGATATAATTTACCAATGATCTTCATAACATGGTACTTCATGGGGTAGTTGATCAAAGCTACGCTGTAGAAGCACAACTAAAGGAAAGTGCCACAGGGGAGGCCATGCAAGGGGCCAAAAACAAGTACCGTCTCCAGCAATGTTACCTAGACTCGGGTGCCGATGTCGGGTGTGGGTATGTGTTCAAGTGTCGGATTCATCTAATTCTCATGTCCAAGGACACTAGACACAGCTTGATTTCATATTTTTTAAATATTTTTTTTATTTTTATAGGGTAAAATGGCATTTACAAGCTAAAATATAACATTTCATGCATAAAATGGAAGTCCTATACTTAGTTTTATAATAAACTCAATTAGTTATTCATCCTTGTTAAATGCATGTCTAACTAGTGTCAAGTGTCGGTTGTCGGGTGTCCGTACTTCATATATTTAGAAGAGTCCAGGTAACATAGGTTTCAAGCAACCCCACAAATTAGTACGCGGGTACTTCACATATTTAGAAGAGTCCAGGTAACCTAGGTCTCCAGCAGCCCCACAGATTAGTACTCTTCCTCCTCCTCCACCCGACTCTATGTTCTTCTTTTCTTTGTTTCTGTTTATTTATTTATTTTCAACCAGAGACCCTCTTCTTCAACTCTGCCATGTCTGAGCCTCTGTCCTTGTCCTCTTCTTTATTCTCTTACATGTTGAAGCCCTCTCAGTTTTTTTTCCACTTGTTTAATCAACCAAACTCCCTATCTCTCTCCCCTCTTTTCTCTATTAGTTTGTCTCCTTTTTTTCAATTTGTTTTTCCTTTTACCAACCAAACCTATTTCCGATGTTTAGAAATGTCAATGTTA